>QPKB01000009.1:7828911-8232667 GCA_003546025.1 Camphora micrantha | reverse complement strand
TAGGCTTATTAAATAGTGTATATAATTAAAGCTAAGTAGGCTCCGAAATAAAGGTCGGAAAACTCATAATTCAAACTCAACTCGCCTAGCTCTAAAATGTTGACTATGAAAACGTCAACTCGACGACTAAATTGCTAACTTGGAACTTCAAGTATTAATTATTTACATTTGACTCTATTGAGTTTACCCTATATATCTGGCTCAGTCTTTTATCAAATAAGTGACTCGACAGATCCAAGAGTTAATTCGCTGAGTTTTCCAACCTTGTCTCAAATATGAAAATAACTCAAGCCATACCTTTTCATTCTTTTAATATGTGAGTTTAATCATTCTTTTGGTAGTACAATCAATATCTTGTTTCGTTTTTATTTTGTTAGGAAAAACTTCAAATAAGTCCTTAAGTTTTTGTCTTTTCAAAAGAAGGACACAAGTTTTTAAACTTTTCAAGTTAGTCCCTAAGTTTTTCATGAAGTTTTCAATTAAGGCATTCATCTTTTAAAGCTATTTTTTCGGCAACTTTTTTCTTCAATTTTTTTAAACTACCCAAATATTTATCAATGAAATAAAACCACACTCCCCTAACTTCTTGTATATTTTCTTCAATTTTTTCACTCACAGTTTTTAGTAATCAAAGAAAAACTATAGCATTTTCAACATAGATCCGGCTAAATGTAGTATCTGTCAAACCATATAATGGCTTTTAAATGAAGGTGACTCTTGGATTTTTAAAAAAATAAGAGAAATACCATAAAAATACGCTTTAAAATGACCAAATGGCCTTAATTGAAGTTTTATTGAAAAACTTAGAGACTATTTGAAAAGTTTTGAAACTTGTGTCCTTTTTTGAAAATTAGACAAAAACCTAAGGCGCTATTTAAAATTTCCCATTTTGTTATTATTATATGATGATAATGTAGTGTCCATCTATTATGGGCTGATGATGTTGCATCTCTTTATCGAAACCTACATTATTTCTTGGATATCATGTGGATTCAAGTTTTCGGAATCATGATAAGCCCATATTTAGGTAATACTAGAATATGGTTATGGCAAATTCAATCCCCAAACCTACTTCTATTCCCAAATTAGCTCCAGGTCTTTTGAGGGAATATAACTTACAAAAATGAAGTTTATTAGAGAATGAATATAACTCAATCAAAATCATAAAGTTATGGTCAAAATAAATTTATTGACCCACGGCTTTAATATAGTATATTGGAATGACCCTGTGCATCACTAAGAAATGATCCATCGTTCGGGTGTGAGAGAGATGAGTTCCCTTGGAGGGGGGACCACCATCAAAATGGATCAAGCGTATATATATCTGATCAGTCCCATTGCTCTCATCCACAATCCGGGTGTGAATAATATTTCTTACAGATACATTTCTAAAATAGAATTAGATAAAGAAACAGAAAGTTATAAGATGAAAATGTAGTATATCCACGTCTCTTCATTTACTTGGACTTTGATCCATGTTTTTTACTTTCTTTGACCTATCATCACACTTTTCATCATTTTGGAAGTATGGCCATGATTTTTTGCTGCTGGTATTATAATTTCTATCTCCACTTTATCTCTCTATCCATTTCCCTTTTGGCTATGGACAGAGTTGAAATGTCAACTGAAAACTTCAGTACCAATTCTGGTCGGTGGGAGGAGTACAATGAGTTGAGTTGGTTTCAAGTGTTGATCAGATCCGAAACCAATACATTTAAATTGCCAAACCTAGATTCAATCAAATTAGTCTACTAAACTATCCAAAAGCTTAAGCTGATAGGTTAGAAGGCCAAACACTCCCTCACATGTAGGCCCTCACATGTTAGGCCAACAGTTTCATGGATCACCCATGGGGTTATATACAAGAAACAACGGAATCAAACCGCGCTCTTGTTATATGTAATAAACCATGTATCAACCCAAAGCTTAAGCTGATGGATGAAAGGTTCAACAGAGGTATATGAGCCATGTCCAATTCAGGACTTTGGTGATGTGGGAGTTCCCAACAGGTGAATACAGATGAGTTTAACCGATAAAAAAGAACAAGTGAACTTTGAAAGCCACAGACACGACAAGCTCCATTATGATTTACCTGAATACTTTAAGAGATAACAGTATCTTTCTGTAGTTTAAAAAAAAAAAAAAAAGGTATATGAACAACGAAATTTCCAGGTTATGAATAGGATTTGAATAGACTAATCCATATTTTCTATCGTGAATATCAGTCGGAGTCATTATACCATGTCATATCAATATCCATATCCATATCCGTATGTGGCAATCATACTTGTCTCTCTTTCTCTGCCCGAGAATCTGTAGACAAATGGGTGGGGTGCATGCAAGTAAGCAGATCAATGAGAAAACAAGGGGAGATAATGTCTAATCAATCTGAAAATAACAGGAAAATCACTTAAAGTTCTCAACACCAAATAGCAAAAAAGAGAACGATCTTACACCATGTGGCCCACCTTTCCATGATCAAAGCTGTTTTCTGCCTATTGCCCACCATCCTAGGCAAAGGATTGGCTTAAATTCAGCTCAACCAAAGCACTATGCCCTGGTGATGGGTGATGTGCACACCAATATATAACGACATCCACATGGTCATTCCTACATGGCATACCATTCTAAACTACTTAAGTTAAAATTTCCGCAGTGGCCTAATTATAGGAAAGGCATATATGAATATATGATATTAGATGAGTTGGATCAAACAAAGTTGACCCACTTGTGTAAGTTACCATCCCAGACCATATTGACGGCAAGCACGATTCTGCTAAAAATTATATGGCTTGAAAGTGTCTCCAATGGTCAAATTCATTGAACATTCTTTTTAGGGTCTTGACAGGTTTTAGAGTAGAAACAAGTTACAAGATCCAACAACAATGCTCAGATGCCGATTTGGTTATAAGAAGAGGAGGATAGGGAGAAGTTAGATCAATCAACTCGCTTGGTGACTAATATTTGTAGGAGGCCAAGTTTGCAACAATGCATACAGTACTGCTAAACAAGGGGCTTCAAATAGTGCCTCCTTATCGTCCTGGACCTGCTACTGCTTTAAGGCCATTCTGGAATACTAGTGTGGGAAATATGGGTCTGAACATGACAGGGCCATGTAAAGCATTCTCCAGGGCCTTAAATGGATTTAGGACGCTTGATAAATACTCTAATCCAAGCTTCCGCCATGTAAGAAAAGGTTTTTTCTTTTCTTTTCTTTTCTGGGTATGAAAGAGGATAGTGAAGAAAGGCATAATAACATCTGGTGAAGCGGAAGTTGATCAGGGACAACAACACAACTGCAAATGCTTAGTTGTTTAGCACCTTTTGTTCGCAGTTTCTTTATTCTATGTATAAGGATAAGCCACACACTTCAAGGAACAGATTTTTTCCCCGCAAAAAATTTCTTCTCTATTGAGTCAGCTAATTCTCCAAAAAGAAAAAATGTATGAATATTTCCAAGGCACACTAAAAAAAATAATAGGAAGTGTGGTTTACTATACCTGGGTAAGTTCAATTATGGAGGCAAACACAAAATTGCTGACACAGGACGAGATCTGATACACACTTCCCATGCCGGTCAATTCCGACGAGAGCAGTTGACCCCCTCCATCAAGAATATTTCGAACAACAACATTCAAAGAGTGGATCCCTTCACTTCATAAATCTCCACTTTACATGTTCATCAATCTGAGCATTTCTTCCTGTCAATGGCATCCGGTCGGGAAAGCCAAATTCATCTTAAAAGAGCTGAAACCACTGCCTTCACCCATGTGGGTGTTACGACACCTTCAATCTCTCAAAATCTGGAGAGAAGTGAGAATGATAGGAGAAATTCAAGTCATTTCTTATCTCAGCCCCTGCTATGAAGCTACTTGATAGAGAAGGATCTTCTGGCCAGATGGCGCTGGCTGCGAGAGGCAAATTAAAGTTGCTTTCATCCATGCCCACTTTTCAATGTAGTTTGATGACACAAGCAATCCATGAACCTTCTGGGGCTTCTTTTTGTTCTACGTAAATTGCTTAGCCACCTGACTTTGCGGTTTCCAGTTTGTTTAGCTCCATTCGCCAGAAGACACATTCCACGATCAATCTGATGGAAAAACCCTCCATAGTTATTCTTTCCTAGTTTGTTCCAAATTCAGGGTTCAGTTCAGCGTAATGAAGAAAGAGTCAAGGCTAGGTGTTTCTGGGCCTGCAAAACAGGATACAGGTCATTCTGATTTAAGTACTAGTCAATTCAAAATTATGGAATCCAACCACGTAGAGAACTCAAGCCAAGAACTTCATTGTTTGAACTACCACAGTTCATTGCATGATGTTCCATACTGATTGATTTTCTCTGAGAGTTACTTCCCACACGATTTGCATGAGAAAGTGACATTTTTACCACTGTTGAGACACCCCATGACATACATCCAACCTCTCACACTTACTAACCCCACATGAAGGCTATGAATTAGCACTCCACCCTAATTGGCACTAACCTAAAGTATAAATTACCATCAGATTTAATTCCACAATTTCTTGAGTTACATTTTCATGAAATTTAACTCCGATTGGTTGTTATATTCAGATTAGTGTCAATATTAGGGTGAGTTAATTTTTTGTGGTTAGTGAATGGTGAAAGGGCTGATATTAAACAGTAAACAGAAATGAAGTTGTCATGGACATAGATCAGCCAAGGTACTAGAATTGGAAGTATACATATTTGTCGTCTGACAGGGACCTTGAAGCACAGCAATTTGGGGGAGTTTAGTGGTTAGAAAGGTCTTCCCATGACCTAACCCATGTGCAACATTGGGAAACATTAGATCAACGGGGCACTGTTTGATAGCTTAAAAGTCTGATTGTCCCTAAAATAGGAACAGCCCAGCTGTTCTTGAAAAATATGAAGGAACTTGCCGTAGTTTCATGAATAGAAAACCCTTACCAGTTCCTTTTGAAGAAATTATCTCTTCTTGTGGACCAGTGCTGCATTTCAGAAATAAAGAAAGGGTTCAGACTAGCAAGCATTAGACAGGTGAACGCTACCAGAACAAGAGACTGAGCTTATACATTTATAGTCATGAATCTTTTGACTAAGGAATTAATAACCTTCAGTTTAAGATATAACAAATTAGCCTCAGGACCCTGACTGCATACAAGTAATGATCAAGAGGTTTTCTGAATCAGGCCATTCTAAGGACCCCAAGGAGATAGATAATCTCGAAAACAGTTTTTCAGCATAATTGTACCTTCAAATGAAGGCCTGCAATAAAGATTACAAAACCAAGGGCCTCAAATATGCTAACACAAGACTGAGGTAAGCGAGGACACTAACGTATCCATGTGGACTAACACTGATGTATAACTGTGAAACTCAGACCCAACAAGTAAAAATAAAAGCATCTATACATTTTCACCTTGCATCTATACATTTTAGAAAATGACGAGTGGTGGTGTATCCCCATCCTTATATTTGGTAGTTTAATAAAAACTAATTCTAGTATAGGATAATATGAGTGCCATGTCCAAATGTTTTGGCAGGCATGGGAATGGAAACACGGTTTAACAAAACCCATTCTTCTTACTAGAGTTTAGAAAATCATCTTACTCCAGTATACTCCTTCCATCAAGTGTTACCATCCAGTTAACTATAGCAACCCAAAAATCGGCTGACTGTTATGACAGCATATGAATTTTTTTTTTCTTTTGGATCTCATTCATCTTATTTTATTTTGTTCAAAACTGATTCTTTTTTTTAATATTGGTTGCATGATTTTCCTCAAATCTAGATATATATTTTTCTTCTCTTAGGCACCCACTCAACTTTCTCAAATTTCTATGCATTTTACTTCTGTTGGTTTACATTATTAAGTTGAAAATTTTATTAATTACTAAAGAACTAGTTAAATTTTACTTTGGGTTTGTTTGTTTAATATAATTGCTTTGATTTATGAATTATCAACATAGTAGTTTGGTACTGTGGTTCATTTCTCTTCTCATTCTGTAACTTTTGTCTGGAATAGTTTGTACTCAGTACTCGGTTAAGATTTAGAATACAAATCAGCCAAATGGATTTTACTTAAATAAAAATGGTGTCGCATATGATAGACGATAAAAAAGCACAAATATAATAGGTTTATTCATTGCTTTTCATCATTGGAATTTGGAAAGTGCACCTGGAAATACTTTAGGCGGTGTCTGACATGCACCTCGTGCTCCAGAAGGTTGGAGCCTAGGGTTGCACTTGACACATGGTCTATTAGTTACAAGTCCTAAGAATATCCAATGTTTATTTAGGAAGCCTTTAAGAGTCCTTTCTGTGTCTTTTTTTTTTTTTGTTTTTTTGTTTTTGTGTTTTTGTTTTGTTTTGTTAGAAGTCTTTAAGAGTTCATGTTTGTAAGGAATCTCTGCAAGAAATCTTTTAGTCATTGTTGTGCTATTTTTTAAGAATACCTAAAGAGCAAGTGGCCAATTATTGAATATAATTAGCTTTCTAAAATGAAAATGGGTAGGCCAAAAGAGGATATAATGGAAGTGGTAAGGATAGATCTGAAAGAAGTGCAACATATCAAGGATTTAGGCCCAAGATCATAGTTGTTAATTATGCGCCAGTCATGTTCCAGATTTGCCTTATAATGGAACATTCCATGATTCTTTTAAAAAAAGAAAAAAAAGGGAACATTGCATGATGCCAGATAGGGAATGTTCCACTGTAAGGAATAGAATCTACACTTCTAAAAATCTGGACACGGATATGGACACGGGTGTCCTGATTTTTTCTTCAAATAAATTTTGAATTAATTGAAAATTAACATTGTTTACATTCCTTTCTACCATTTTTTTTATATGTTAAGATAATGGACTTGGTAAGTATGATATGCAAGAAGTATCGTGCCGTATCCGGTATTGATACAAGAATCATATCGTTGACATGATACATGAGCTTGTACTAGTATCCAGATATCATAGGTTCCGACGTTCCTATAATTCCGTTGTTCAATTCCGAAAAAAGATGTGATCGAAAATTGAAGAAAATAAAAGAATACCTAAAATTGAGAAAGAAAAAAAGTTAGGTAGAACTTCGGCTAAAATGAAAAAAAAATAGTGAAAATTTGGCTAGGGGCCCATATATGAGTGAGAAGATTTACAGTTTCATAGATGGGCCCACTGCGGAGCCCACGAATCTTCAATTGAAGCCAAGTATCAAGTGTGTGTGTTGTGTGTGTGTGTTGTTGGGGGGGCGTGTGGGGGGGGACTAAGTGCAAATGCCATTTTCATTCCGTAGAAAAAAAAATTGGAACAGAAGAAGAAAAAGGGAAATAGGAAGGAAAAGAGGGAAGAAAGAGAAAGGTGAGGAAAAAAAAAGAAGAGAAGGAGATAAGAATTTGGTGCGAGAGAGAGAGAGAGAGAGAGAGAGAGAGGAGGAGAGAGGAAGGAGCTCCTTTTGCCGGTCCCTCTTTGCTAATTCTTCTTCCTTCAAAGGAGCGCCTTCTGCAGGTCTCTCTCCACCTTTTCCCCCTTTTAGGGGGTGAGCGACATTGGCTAATTTCTGTTGATTCTAACCGTCACCTAAACTGTCTTTGGGGAAGTTTCGTTCCCCTCCAGCCCATTCTGGAACTTCTAACCCTAAATTGGCCGAAACAAAAGGAATTGACGACTATGCCCAAGATGGGACTAAAATGGCAAAACATAATTCATGTAGCTGAACCCCACATAATTGGGACAATGTTTGAGATGATGATGATGGTGATTAGCTTCTAAATCCTAAAGCCCTGATAAAGGGAAAAGGTCTTTTAAACATGTTATTTCAACACATTTCACAAAGTTATTCAGATTTTGTGTTCCTTGAATGGGCTATCTCCCTACTAGGCCACTTACAATTGTTGTGATTCCATTGCTGGCCTTTCCCTTTGATATTCTGTGGATCATACAGAAAAGTGTGAATCAAAAGTCCCTCATCCTGCATCAAATGGACTCCAAGACCTTGACATAATTTGAAAGTACCCTAACTCCTAGCACAACTATGACAACGAAACCACAGAATTCCATAATTAACTTAGACTACATCAGGACTAAATTCAGCTAATCAAAGCACCTTTCTAACGAAGGTGAACCCTTAAATCAAACAAATATATATAATATATAATATATCAGCCGAAGGACTTTTTGAAATAAAAGCCTTTGTATTAGTTTGGCCAACTTGTGGTGGGACCCTGTGCCTGGCTTGGCCCACTTAGTTCCCTCGAGCCACTCGGATCTACATCAGAGAGCATGCATTCCACATGAGTACACATTAGTTTAGGTACACCTTTACCAGTATGGTATATGTTTCATACTTTGCACAAAGGACAGCATTTTAGGTGTTCTCCAACTTTGACACATCTACAAGGTTCTTCAGATATTTTATTCTAAGTCTTAGGTTAATAAATCTTTTATCATTTATGTGATACTCTATGCACATAAATTATCTGTACACAGATACACTTGCCCATCTCCAGTTACTTGTGAGCAAAAAAGAAGGGAAAAAAATCACATACTGATTCTTTTAACCTGATTCCACCCCCACCAGCTGGTCCATTTGTGTAGAGAGCTGTAAACTCATTAACAAAGTGAAGTGCATGCTGTTTAAGCTTCAAAACAGACCATCCATGCGAGTCTTACATCGTTGCTGTCTCTCTCATGTGTAATGTGCTAGAAACATAGGTTAGGTAGCTTTCAGGCTATAAGTCCAATAATATAAGAAATGATGCAATCATGTTCACTCCTGGAAGAAACTTCTTCTAGCCACGACTTTACCTAAAAAAAGTATACAAACAAATGTTAGCCACAGACATTTGAATAGTACAGTTAAAGAAAGATGAATTGTTGTCTTCTTAACTTGGAGGTTCTTTAGTGTGAGTTAGAGTTAACTTCTTAGCGGACCCTAGATTGATGAGATATCAGATAACGCTAACCTGGTGGAAATGGGACTATTCACAGAGTAAAAATGCATGAACGATTACAGGTTCTAGCCTATATACTCACCCTCTACAAGAGAGGGAATGTCTACACAGTACACACTGCACAAATGCTTGAAACTTTTGGAGGTTTATTACTTGTTAAAATATAAAATAATTAGGTTGCACGCCACATGGATGGTAGTTAGGTTAAAACTTAAGGCAAAGGTTTAAGGTTTCTTGTGCGAGCTGTCAATGAGCTCAGGCAGCTCAGCTCCAGCTCGAACTCATAGCTAAGCATGCCAAGTTGAGCTAGGGCTTGTTCAGCTTCGACCGGCTCAAGCTCGACGTGATTCAAGGGCTTCATTTTGAGCGAAGTTCAAGCTTGGCTCAACTAAGTTAACATTTAATACAAGCCCAAGCCTCACATGATCCCAAACCCAGCTTCTAATGTACATAAATGCATGATTAGACAAGTTGATCTGAAAGCCAAGCTCAAGCTCGAGACCCAACTCGACCTTGAGCCGAGCTCGAGGCTATGTTAGGCAATTGAGCTGAGATTGAAGCTTGAGCCAATGTATTAGGCAATTGAGCTCGATAGTTGGTCAAGCTTAGCTTCAATCAGTCGTTTGTGCCCTATATTTTGCACATATTTCTGTGAATCATATTAATAGGCAGTAAGTGGAAACTTCAAAAGTCATTTAGATCATGTATCACCATGTGATCCTAAACTGTTGGACTGGGTGATACCATCCAACTCTATTGGTAAAACCTTATGCAAGCAGAAGTGCATTAGAAATTTTTACTGTCGATGTTTCATTTTATTCTGAAACATAATAGAAACAAACACCTGATGAAGATGTAAGTAACAAAATATTTCAAGTATCAATTACAAAAACTTGAAAGCAAATGAAGAGATGATTTTTTTAGTAGGCAACTAGAGTTATTATTTGATTAATGGATTTGAAATGAAAGTTGGTGACTTGAGACATTAGAATAATAGATAATAGTGTGGAAATAATTGAAAAGAAGTCCAAAAAATAACAAATTAGCTCAAAGCGGGAGTTCTGAGTTTTAAACATATTAGACCATAAATCAAATTAAGAAGGTCCAATAGTTGGAGTACGAAATGGGTGGCACAGTTGGAAGGTGTTCAGTGTTTTCAAGTTTCAGACTGCAAGGTTGTAGGTTCAAGTCATGTAACCATTAAATAAAAGTGTTATAATGCCTAAAATTTACCTGAATCACCCTAAGCATTCCGCTTACTCAGGAAAACTACAAAAAAGGTGAAATGTTTTCTATTAAATCAATCATATGAGATATTGGACCGTGTTGACCGACATCTGTCATACAACTGATAATATCTTAAGTAGCATTTAGCTCCATGAAGCATGTGAACACCACATATGAAATGAAACTAAGGCCAACGGGTTTTGTTCTTTTTAGCGTGCTCTGCAGATGAAGCATAGCCTAAATTTTTTTATGGTTAACAGAACTGTGAGCTTTTCCTGTTGGAAATGGCCAGCTACGTTTTACTAGCTCAAGTTTGCCTCAACTTTCCATTTGTAAATCACCGATTAGATCATTTTCATAGTTAAGGACAGCAACAGATCAGGTTTAAACAGGTGACACCTACTAGAAGCAGGTTTGCTAATGGGGGTTGTCAGATTTGGGGCAAGTATGCGGTTCTAGATATGACCTCAGGGGGATTGGGTTTTACCTGGCCCGCCTCCTGTGAATGCAAATCAAGATTATCCATACTGTGAGCTCCATCCTTCATGGAGTACAGTCGAAAGTCATTCTGATTGGATGATCCAAACCAACCAATTTCACTCACTGTTGGTGGCCACTAATTGGATGGTGGGAATAGTGACCTCATATCTGCGGGCTATGCTTGAGTCACAACTCACAATAGAGCCACTTGGTGTGCATGTGTCCACATGTATTAGGATAAGTTTCACTAAGATTGTGAGCTGCAAAATATTTACAGTTTCACCCATTTCATGATACAGACAGAAGGAAGATTCCCAGACCAGAAGTTCAGCAACTTTGGCACGCCTCATACATCCATAGCCTCCATAAGATATCTCTCCCCAACCTTTCCATCCACGGTCCTAAAAAACAAAATGATTCACATGTTAGCACCGAAAATATGGAATAAAGGCATCAAATATGAGCTAAGTTGTTAAAATCTAGAGAGATCTTGAGACTCTAATCTCAATATAAGTCACCATCACACACATACACATGCACCCATGCACACCAGGTGAGGTCAATAATCGAAGTAACAAAAGTAACACTTAAATCCAGCCAAATGAGGTCAACTTGAAGACTTGATTACGCATTAGATGATATTTATATATAACATGTACAGGTGTATATAAAAAATTTGCAGAAGGATGCGCTGTTAAATACTGCATTAAACAGCTACTTTCCCTGCATTTGGTCAGCCCTACATCAAACTTGAGTCTAAAAGATTACCAGAAGTAATTCAACTAAAAATTCAGTTGAGACAAGTCAAGTTGCTCACTTCTCTGGTTGACTTATGCATTAGGAAATATGGTCCTCTCAGAATACAAAAGAAAAGGCAAAAGAAAACAAGTTGTTACCTTTGGAACTAACTGCAGAAGTTTCTCGGGAAAGCAATGAGCAGATGGTTTTTGCCCCACACAGAGAACTCTGTCGTTTGATATTGGGTGGAAGGAAACATCTCTGAAATCTATAATCTGATTTGAAGAAAATAAAGACAAATTTAGTGAACAATTACAAGACTTTAGTATTATTCACTCTTCTTCCAAGGAATCATTGGTGCATGTAAACAACTCAAAGCTAAACATTCAACAGACCCTACCATGCATATGCCATGGCCTAAAAATCATCAGAATAAGAAAAATCCTACCCATTGAATTGGAGGAAAAAAATGGATGGTTAAGGCAAGAACAACCACCAAAGTTCTTTCTATTGGCGTTTCTCAACCCGAAACACTACTGGCCAAGATTTTATTTATCAGTGTGATTGTTCGGCTACGACCCATCCATGATGGGATCAACCATATGAACAATTCAGAACGAAGACTTATGTACCACAGGAATAAGAACAGTGTCACTGATAACTCAAGGAAAATAAAGTGACGACCATAAAATGTTTTCCCGACTTAATTTTCATGTTGTAAATAGTACAGAAGTAATCAATATTTTGGTGCCATTTACCACATCAGGAGTAATGTATGCACTGGGATCTCCAACCTCATAAAGGAGCTGTTCGGCACATGTATTAAAATTTAAAACACCTCCGCTGCCATCTGCCTTTGCTATGGATACCTCTCCATGGACACCAACTTCAGCATATGGAAGTGACAAATCTAATAGATTCTGGAAAGATAAATCTCTGGAACAATCTCCCGCAATAGGACAAACATGGAAAAAAAAAAAAAAGTTAACTGAGAATGCCAAGATGGCAACTGGGAACTACTCAGACTTTTAAGTAGTCAATGGAACTAATTCTGTGAGAAATTAGTGATTTATTAAGGCATATGATTTTGCAAAGCTCAACCAGAATGGGAGATGCTAAACCATCAACCGGTGGCCTAAGATGATAGTTAACAATGAAACAATGGGGCACTCAAAAATTAGTAGGCCAAAATATCACACAGTTAGGATCTTGCATTCTACCAGATTTTTTGGGCACCTCATCCTTGGTAAAGTGTATCAGATCAGGAATCTAAATAACTACGCACGGCCTCCACATGCACTAATGAGCAACTATATACTTCCTCTTCATGGATTAACTAAGCTGCACTACACAGATTTGCATTGATGATTGGTAGAAATGAATACTTTACCCGGATGCATGAAGTACCCTCCTGTGAGTTGACAACCACATTCTAGAAGGTGACCGGCCAGAGATCCTTGTGCTAATTTTTCAAAGTCATTCCAATTCCATCCAAGTTCATAAACCTAATCATGCATCTCTTAAATGTTTATATCATTTATGAAAAAGAAACGTATCAAACTGCAGAATACAAGAAAAACAGGGAGGGGAGAAAACATATGTAGCCATGTGGATGTTTATTTAAAAAGGAATTTGGGGTCTGAGTCACAAATGGATTCACACCTGTTTCTATCTGATGAAAAAGGAAGGTGTTAGATTATTTTTTGTTCGAATTAGAAATAATGATATCTACCTTTAGGTAAAAATTGTGATCTTATTAAAATCAACAAAAAGAACAAAGAAAGAAATCACAAAAATAACAAAGAGGAAGATACGTGGCAATGAAGTGCCTGTACTTGTGACATGAACTTCTTAAGTAGGTAAGAGCTCTAATACGATGTCTGATGCAGACTAGGGGATCCTAAATGAACCTGATTGAAATAATGTTGGGCCAGGATCTGAGTAATACAACACAGATATTCAATGTTTTTTTCCTTCTTTTTTTAAATGGTGAAGTGACTTGAACCCACAACCTCATGGTTGCAACTATGACAAGTATCAATGCTTTTATGGCTGACACTACCAGATCACATACTTAGATCCACAACGATCTGAACAAAACCAAATAAATCCAAACCTAAGTGCCCATATTTTAATTCAAGCATGCGAATTTTCCATGAATTGGATTGGACCCTCTTAACTGAGTTTTAGATCTTGGAACAACCAAGTCCCTGATTCATTAGCTTCTGCTAGGAACCACGCAATTACACCAAGGACAATGGACTTGCAAGCAAACCTTGTGATTAGAATATTGATAGCAAGTCCTTCATCTAGCCTTGACACGATTGCAGGAAAGATGAAAATAAAAATGCCCAGGTTACAAAAACCCTATGAACGATTCAAAGTTCCAACAAAACCCTCAAGAAGGCCTTTCACGAGAATCCTGTAAAACAAATTTTACTCTCCATTAACAAAATTAGTGGAAACCATCATCACACCATATTTATATGTGTTACATAAGATAGAAAACACTAAAACAAACCTAGTCCACTAATATAATTATAAGCTAATCACAGTCATCACATATAACAAACAACAAACCCACTTAGAGCCCGTTTGTTTCGTGTTATTTAATACATAGGAATTGTAAGACATCTATTTCCAAAAACCATTAAAATTGAAGAAACAATATCAATTTTCAAATAAGCCACCACCCTAGTAATTCAAATCCTAGGCAAGTGAGGGCTGGCGGCTGTATCTACATTTCTACCTCATATCCTTTACCCCTCACCTCTCCAATAATCCTCCGGTGGAGCCCGTTTGACCATGAATTGCTATGTATTCTATGCTAAAAAAAATGGCCCTTCGAGGCCTATTGTTCCTTAATATGGGAATAAAGAATGACTTAATGGAAACCGGAAACAGCCCCTTGCATTGGGACATGTAGAATGAAATGGTCAGGCATGTGTAGAGTGAGATGGTCAGGCACTGTGTTTTAAACAATTACACCAAGAAACATATTTCATTGCAACTACCTATCATCTTCACATATGTTGCTGAAAAGGTAAAATTCCAAGAACACCAAAACATGTAGGTAATGTTACAAAGGAATCAAAGAAAAGCCTTTCAAGAGTATTAAGTCCTCTGACATTATGAAAAGCATGTTGGGATATTTTGCCAACATCAAGAAACTCCGAATTTTAAAATCAAAATCGATGACTGAGCATAAAGTGGAAGATTGCCATACCATTGGACCTAAAAATAAGGCAGCATCAGCTACCCGTGAGGTAATCATGACATGTGACTTGTGCTTCTCCAGACAATGAACAATGGGAGCTGCTCCCATGTATGTGCTGACACCCTTCATGAAATAAAACAGAAAGATCAGGACCAAAGTTAATACAAATGAACCATGACAGTTGATCAAATGCATTAATCACAAACACTCGTGGCATAGGATAGATATCGTTTCAAAGTACATGATTAGGGGCTAGTGTAACACTCATCCAGTGGATTGAGATTGTTCAATCAAGAAGAATCCTTACGCATTGCCAACAATGGAATCCACCAGATGAACTATCTGGACCACTGAACTATGGGCCCAGCAGTGCAGAATGCTCAAGATGAAACCATGGAATTTCCCAAACTGTGCAGGATAGTGCCCATATCATTGTCCTATTAATTGGGATGCAAAAAAAAGTGTAAAGCAAAAATAATGAGTAACAAATCCTTACACCTTCCATTGTATTTGATCTCTCAATAGAAGACAACAACCCTGAAATATATAAACCAATTGAAATTACTATAAACAACAAGAGGGACTGGTTTAGTGTGGACATAAGATGTTAAAGTAATGATATGCATCTTAAACTACACAATGCCAACTTTTGATGCATTGGATGCTGAGTATATAAGTACTAACATTAAGTCCTCGAAAATTTGAAGTGCTCAGAGAACATAAAGGAACTGTTAGGTCACGAGTCTCAGCGGACTGAACAATGTCAATACATGCATGGTCATCATAAAAGTGATCCAGACCATTTACCAATATAATGAAATGCCATCATCCATACCGATATAATGAAATGCACTAACAAAGATGAGGGTTTCAAAACCCCTGAAGATAAGATTCCAACCCTGTGATAGTTTGATTGCTAGCCAACAGGTAGAAGATCAGGTGCAAAAGACGACAAGTCAAGGGGATAATGGAGAATCATATGGCTACGATCTTCCACTCTGGGATAGTTTTGATGTATCTTCTCATCCAAGGTGGGCATGATACCAACCCGTTGGGTCACTAAAAGTCTAAAACATGATTGCTTTTACTCAAATGCGAGGCATCAGATATTTGTATATTCCTTGCATTTAAAAATTTTGATCATTAGAAAAACATGATCGCTTTTACTCAAATGATTTAACACCTCAGATTCGATGAACTAGAATTTTAACAATTTTTACCCACCTGATTCTGTTGGAGAAACCTGATACGCCACAGAAACAGTAATGTGAATCCCCAGACCGCTTGCTACATCAAGGATTTTTTTCTGTGCACCAAGTGGATCCACTTCCAAGTTCCAACAAAGGCCCAAACATGTCAATAATATCAGGGACAAAGAGAGCTATAGATCAGGAAATAGATAATAGATATTTGCAGGTGATGACTGAGCAAAATCTTACCACCACCCATATTGGTGATTATACAAACTCCTCTTTCCACAGCTGAAGGCAAGAGCAAAGTCATCCAATCCACAACTGAACAGTCATCGAAACCAGGAAAGTATAACTTAGGTTACTGTCATATTGAAGCTCACCAAGTAGATTAGGATTTTGAGATTGTAAATACACAGAAGAAAAAAAAATTTAAAAGAAATGAGTCAACAGTTACTGCTGCTTGTGCTCACTAATGTATCACCAATCAGGACAAATTTTTTCTCATCTTAACAACTGTCCATCATGCCAAAACTTACCAACATTTTTCTATTTTGGGTGCGCTCCCAACTGCACCCTAAAAACAATTCAATGACCGCTTTAATCATCCGATCATTGTTAACACAAAAAAACAGAACACCGAATGCAGTTTCAAGGAGATATCACTTTCCATTGAGCTGTCCAAAACCCACTTCTACATTTAAGAAGGTTAACCTTCTTCAATCAATAACACATGGAACGCTTACTTTCAAAGATTTAACATGAATTAACAAACTGGGTATTGAAAACAAACCAATTTTTCATCAAAGCCCCACCATCTAAAACTCACCCAGGAAAATAGAAATTGAAATGCGGTTTCATGGCAAAATTCAATTCTCAAATGAACTTTTCTGGGATCCAAACATCAAAATCAACGACACCCACTTCTCCATTTATAAGAAACAAAGAAAGAAATCAACATACTTTTAGGATCAAATCCGTCCCCTCCGGACATCATAGCCTGGAAACGATCAGCAAGAGTCCTCTCAGCCAAGCATTCAAGTACAAGATAGTCTAGTTCTTTAACCCTCTCCAACAATTTGAGAGCAGCCAATGGCCTGTCCCCTGCAAACCCAGCTCCACAACCAATAAAAACCTTGTCTTTTCGCTTCTGAGGACTCTCTCTCTACAAATTATCATCATCAACAGCATCAGAAGAAGAAAAAGAAGCAGCTTTCAAGTTCTTGTCTTGAAGATGAAAATATAATCATAATACATGGGTGATGAAATTGGAGGGGATTTGATTCATAGATAGAAAACGATAAGAAACTGACCAGCTTCATCTTGCAACAGTACACTTCATCTTTTCCTTCGTTTTCCATTTTTTCTTTGATCTCTCCTGCTGTACAGCTACAGCTACGATGAAAATACCAAGATAAGAATACCCTTTTTTTCAGGATGGCAACGGAACGGAATTGTGATTTTGTCAAAACCAATCTTTTCCGCAAACACTCTTTTTTGAGGTTTTCATACAGGGACCTAGCTTTGATCAATCCAAGAGTCCATTCACACACAAGAACAGGACTGTTGATTGGAACTAATCTCATTTCATTCTAATTTAGACATTATTTACCATTGGTTTTATCACAAGCTATTTTCATGGCTTATAGTTATTGCCAAGCTCTCGACATTCGCTAGACACGTGCATTGGCATTATTTGGAGGGGTTCACATTGTGGTTTGGTTAGAGGGAAAACTATCAACCAAGCCAAAATTCATGGATTTTCTATTTTTTCAAATCAAGTAAAGTGCCCATGTGCTCAAACCAAATTGAACCGGTTTAATTCAGTTCGGTTCGATTACAATTTTTTTGTTTGTCTTTTTTTTTAATATTTTTTCATAAAAAATTATTGTTCAAACTTGGTCCATCAAATGAAATAAGGAGAAGTTGTAATGAACACTAAAATATATTTTATAATTTGTTTCAACCAAAGAAGCATATGTCAAACGATGGATGAATTCTTGCCGACCATCATTCGGTTGCGTGATTGAATGGACCAGGCTAGGTTCGGCCAGCTTTCCAGGCTAATGAGCTAAAGTAGTTCAAATTTCCTGATAAAATACACTAAGAAAATAGTCAGGCACGTACCTATTCCTCTACATTTGCTTGATCCAGACCAATAAATTCAACACAGCATTTGCTTGATCCAGACCAATAAGTTCAACACAAAAGGAACTAGTTTTTTTTTTTTTTTTTTTTTTTTTTTTTTTGGGGGGGGGGGGGGGGGGGGGCAACAAGATGGGTTCAAGTGGAATGTAGCCCCAATTTTAAACCAATTTAGATTGGCCTCTGTATAGTTCACTCTCTTAGGTCAGACCAAACCCCTCGGCAGCGTTAACTAAAAACCCAATAATACACACTTTTTGTAGAACTTTCATCAAACATGTAACATGCAAGTAGAACATACAAGCGCTTCCCCCAAGGCAAAAATAGTCCGAACTCAATACTCAAGTTAATACATACGGTCGATTCAGTTTAAGCGGTTAATCATGGGTTCAAATCGATAATTGACCAATGTAAGGCAGTTTCTATGATTTTCAAACCGTTGACAAAACCGATCTACATGAAACCGATCCAAACCGCCCAATTCGGTTCAGTTTTACGGTGATATTGAATTTTTTATGCAGCCCTAATTATTTCTACTTTAACGTCAACCTTTTTAAATAAATCTGAGCCTTTCATATTTACCTAATCTTTATGAATTGACATTATTTCTAAATTAGCACAATTCCAACCATTAATTGTCATTGAATTTAACCCGAGGGGTTGGCCGAGTAGTCAGGACCACGATTGATCTCAATTTCGGAGCTAGAGGTCCTAATATCGATCTCCGGTTCCCCCCTCTTGAACTGAATGTTGAGTCCATTAGTGCTACCACCTAAGATCTACATGGATTTTACCCAACTTTTTTATGGACCCAAGGGATTAGTCCAGCCTAAAAAAAAAAAAAAAAAAAAAAAACTGTCGTTGAATTCAATCAAAAAATAAGAGGCCCCCACATTGATGGATTTCTAATATTGCTATGTTATAATGGAAGCAACGATTAACCTCATCATTTGGAATTAGTTTCATGTCTATCCAACCATTATTGTTAGTTCAATTACCAAAGTCAAAGAGCCTGCTGAGAAGGAGAAGAATTAAGGAAGTATCGAATGCCATTTGGCGTTAAAGAGAAAAAATAAGGATTGCTTCTTAAGTGAGAAAAAGTAACCATTTGAATACTTTGAATTTTATTCCTAAAAATTAGCAAAGAAGCTAATCAACTCTTCTGACATCCCCATTGAATACTTCGAATTTTATTCCATCACTTATATGTTTTGATGGTAGAGGCTTCTCGTTGCAATCTAGAGGTGTACACTTCGAATCCCGGTAGAAGCTGTAACAATAATTTTCGGGCTCCAACAAACCCAGATTCTAGCTGTACTACAGTGCTGAATGTCAAGAGTGGTATGACAATCCTGCAGGCAAAATGCAAGTCCTGACATGCTGCAAGCCGCTGTCCTCGACTTAAGCTTCAATCAGACCAACAAAAGGAGATGAAATGTGGCAATTGAGTGCCTTATTTCATGCTGCATTGAGACTCTGTTCAGGCCTCTTAAATCTCAAGAGAGCAATTCATGACGACACTGCAACAGTGGGGCTATCACCCTCTGGATTATTCTCAGATAGTTCAAAATTTTCCTGAGATTTGCTGCTCCCAGGTTGGTCAAGATTACCCTGAACTTCTCCATCCGAATGCCCATATATCAGCAGGACAAAGTCATTAGCTTCTTGAAAATCTGCATCAGAAGCCATAGAGTCCCCATCAAGATCTCCCAGGACCTGGAATTTGTTAGTCTTTGGGCTATGGATCTTGGGCATTGAGTAGTCGATGAACATTTTTACCTTTCTAAACTGTCCATCCAAGTACTCTTGATCTTCAACCTGCTGCTTCTAGTTTTCTTGTTCCGGGATCCACACCTTTTTGGTAGCTTTAACTCACAGTTGAAACTTATAATATTGAAACAATTAGGGAAAATAGACACCCAATCATACAATATTTCCTGCCATAAAGAAATTGAAAATCTTCTGCTATTCAAATATTGCCAGACACTACAATTTCAGACTCAAGCTAACAAATTGAACACAAACTAACAAAAAGAAATTCATTAAATAGAAAGGATCATAAAAATTACTGCATTTCGATTATATTTTTACATCTACCATTAAAAAACTAAATTAGATAGATCTCATCAAACAATAGAAGGTACATGATCAGTCATGTAAAGAGGACTGAATTACTGAAATAAAACCACAAGCATCTCAAAATCATAAAAGATCCAGAAAAACCATAGAGATTTAACAAAATAACCTCAAACCTGAAGATCACTATCATCAAACAATCTGAAAAGTCCCTAACCTGATTGTATGGATCACTAAGACAACTATCCACACCCTCTTCCCCTTAACTCCTAATTCCTTAGAAAACCCCGGATCAGAGCAAAGTTGCCGTTGATGGTTGTCAAAAAAATCCACCATCAACTTAAAAGAAAAGGCCATTGGATATACGGATGTCACTCCAGCTTTTCCTCTTTTGCAATTTCGAAGAATAATGTCAGTAGAAGAATGTCAAAAAAATGAAAGCCTTTCCCGAATTCCTCTTCCTAGCTCAATCCCTCCTCTTGGTCTTAACTCCTCGTGCTAACCTCATCTTCATTGAGCACCCCGAAGGATCTCCTCTGCCTAATTTCCCAAAGGATCTGAGAGGAGAAAAAAGAAGGAAGGTTGTGGGGTGGGGGGGAAGGGAGACACTGGATCCAACCAACCCCTTTACAAGCAAAACTAAGTCTTCATCTCCCCTTTTCATTCCCCCCACTATAGACCATATAAAGAATTGAAAACGAGGGTGCACTTTAAAAACATCTCTCTTCTTCTATCAGCATTAAAGGTTCTTTCCTGTTTCTTTGCATCTGCCATTGGATAATCAAAGCTGCCATTCCTTGTAGGAACTTCACCCCTCTTTCCTATAGATCACCATCAAAGGCCGTTTCCTGCTTCTCTGTATCTGCCATTACGAAAAAAAGGTACAAAACCATCCTTTTCTCCAACTTAAATTCTTCTCTCATGAATAATTATCAAAAAGAAGGTAATTCAAAGACAACAAATCATGCTTTTCCAAGAAACAGCAGAAGCAGAATTCAAATCATATAGATGTCATATTTCAAAAAGGTTCTAAGGAAAATCGTCTTTTTTCAGCTTAATTGATGCCTTTTGATATCTCAATTTCTCAATCTCTTTCTCTAAGAAATCCAAAGTCGTGTCGGTGACATGGTTTGGAGAGCAACCCGCATCCAACATCATTTTCAGAAATTTGTACGCTTCTTTCACTCTGCCTGCTTTGGTATGCACTTCAATGAGTGTATTAAAGGTGACAACATCTGGATTGATGCCACTTGCAGTCATCTGTTTGAATAGCTTGCTAGCTTCATCTATTTGACCGGCCTTCCCAAATGCATGAATCAACGTATTGTACATCACAATATCGAGATAGCCACCCTTCTTCAACAGCTGATCAAGAACTGAAGAGGCAAGATCTGCTTTTCCCATTTTTCCCAGTCCTTGTATTATCATATTGTATGTAGCAATATCAGCTGGACAAAGCTTCTCTTTCATCTCACTTAGAACACCCCACACTTCTTTGAAATAGCCTTTCTTGATGAATGAACTCATCAGTGTATTGTAAGTATAAATTACAGGGTCACGGCCCATTTCAGTGAAGATCTCAAACAACTTGCAAGCTACACTCAACTTCCCTTGGGCAACAAAAATTGACATGTATGTGTTGACCATATCAATATCAAAAGATTTGGCACCTATTCCATGCACTCTTTGCCCTCTAGAAATTGAAAACAAGCTAGAACTAAAAGGCTCAGAGCCATCCACCATTCGATCCATGTGTGGAGACGACGACCACCCAGAAAATGAATTCACCTTATCTTGCGACCCACTCTCTGAATTGAGGTTGGCATCTGTGTTCAAATCAGAGGTCAAATCCATGAAGCTCATGATCTCACTGAGGTCACCATCAGAGGGGAACAATGAGGTAAAATCCTTACGCCTATTTTGAAAAGTTCTCATTGAACCCTCCATATTGGTTTTCCACCTTAGAATATTTGGAACCAGATTACTGTCTCTAACATGTTTCATAAGCCGTTCCGCCCAATCCCACCTACCGTGCTTATGTAGCGTGATCAAAAGTGATGATATCGTGACAAGGTCGACAACAAATCCCCTAGCTTCCATTTCTTCAACTAATTCCAGTGCTCCCTCCAGCTGGCCCTCCCTACAAAGATGCAAGACTACAATGCTATAAGTGATGGCATCTACAAACTGTCCCTTCTTCTTCAAATCGCAGAACAGCGTGTAACCAGCCACAGCCCTACCATTTCTAAACAACCCATCAATCAGAATGTTGTAAGAGCAGCTTGATGCCTTCACACCATCGTCAACCATTTTTTCAAACATCTGACAGGCATCCGCCATCTTCCTCGCCTTTAGCAGCCCATCCATGAGAGAATTATAAACAATGGTATCAGGACGGAAGCCATTCAACTCCATCTCCCTGAAAACCCTCACTGCATCCTCAATTCTATATGATTTGCAGCATCCTTGGATGACGGTCCTATAAGAGAACTCGTCAGGCTCATGACCTGAGCTCTTCAGCTCCTCCCAAACAATCAAAGCATCATTCACCTTCCCCACCGAGAAAAGCACACGAATCATTGAGTTATAAGTGCACAAATCCGGGTTTGCGAAAGAACCCTTCTCCTTCATCTCTTTAAAGAGTTTCAGAGCAAGAACCAGATCACCCCAACATCCAAACGCATGAATACAAATGTTATAACTCCAAGTATCAAACTGAAACCCCTTCTCGCGCAACTTCTCAAACACCCTCTTAACCTCTTCCCTCATATCCGCTTTCCTCAACGCAACCAGCAGCTCATTGCAAGAAACAACATCAGGAACAACAAAACCACCGCTCCCATCCCCATCCGAACCACCCACAAGCTTATAAAACATCGAGAGAGCAAGACCCACCTGGCTTTTCTTAATCAAAGCAGCAAGAACCGAGTTATACATATCTGGGTCCAATCGAATCCCGAGCTCTTCCATGTAATCGAGCAATTCAAGTGCGAAATCGAACTTACCCGATCGAATGAAGGCGTCAAGGAGGAGCTTGAAGGTGGGTGAGTCGACGACGACGCCATCCTGCTTCATGAAGCGGAGGAGAGGGGGGATGTCAGCGAGGCGGCCGGCGCGGCAGAGGGCTTGGAAGAGCTGGGAATAAGTGACCGCCGAGTGTTTGTAGTTGGGTCTGAGAGAGGCCCAGTGGAAAAATTCAATTTTGATCGATGGGGTGAGCGAGTTTTTGCGGAGGATTTGGAGGACGAGGGATTGGGAGATGGGGATTGGGAAGGAATCGAGCAATCTGGTGCTTGAAGATGCGAGGGTTTTGGAGAGGGAAGCGACGAGGAGGAGGTTTGGAAGGTCGGAAGGAGGAGGAGGAGGAGGAGATGGGGAGGGCTTGGAGATGGATGAGAGGAAAGAATTTGGTCTTCTTCTTCCATGACGCATACAAACTCGGAATTTCGATATCTACGCTAGTCACTAGAGGATGCGAACGAGAGGGAAGAAGCAGCATACAACACAAGCGACTATTTTGAATTTTGACGATACCAACACACGCGAGAGTTCGGAGCAGCAGACCATCCTAAATCGAGTCTGGATCCTCTGTCGCAGCTATTAGTATCGTGTGACAATTTTTCTCTGAAATCCATGGTGGGGTTGACGTAGATATCATCTCGGCCGTTTAAAATGAATCTCATCCTCTCAAATCATATATATGGTCGATCTTCGGCTTAAAAGAGTATATCTCACCATCCGATTGAAAATTACGATGGAAGAGTCTATGCCACACATATGACGTGGTGTTGATCATGTTCTCGTTGAATTGGATGATGAGAATCTGTTCGTTTGCATGAGGGATGAAATGAAATGACAAAATGAGAAAAAGTCAAGAGGTGAGTTATTAATTTTTATATAATGACGGTATGGCTACTCTTAAATCAAACAATTGCTCCAAACCGTTGCAAATAACATAATTTTCATTAAACTACTCGGATAAGAAAGAACGCTACAAAAGTTACAATTTTAGTACCTTTGGATATTGCACAACGGTAGGATATCTCACAGATCCAAATATTTTTCACCCTCTCCCTTTTGACCGAAAAGCCCGTTGCTTTCAGATAAACAAAGAAAAACAACTAGGTAAAAACCCTTTTCACTAAGGTTCATCTTATTCGATTCTCTTATGGTTTTTCCTCAATTTTCATCTTACCATCTTGCTTCTAATATAACAGGAAGACATACTTCCAGTCCATTCCCCTTTTCCATTCTTTGTAATTTCTTTTAAAGAGAAGTTAGTGATCTTCAATGACTTAGCGTTACAAGGAAGATAGCGCCCATCACATACCTCTTGTGATGACTGAAATAGATAAACTTAAAAGAGTTTGAAGAATATGGTTTGAATACCTTATTATCTTCTTCAATGAGTTGTTCATTTTATTACTATGATGCTTTTATATGTGTGTTTTGAATACAATTACAAAGAGGAGTATCCCAAGATAATTGTAACAATACATGAGAATAGCAACCATACAGGAGACTAGCAACTATGCTTTTGACTTTGTCTTAAATTAGTTTCAGCTTCAAACTTATTCAACAATGGTGGGGTCTTATCTTCATGTGGCCCATTTTCTATACAGCCCCTCAAACTAAGCTGAGGTGGAACTAAGAGGCTAAGTTCATAACGAAGCTTAATAAAATGCTGACGTGAGAGCGCCTTTGTAAAAATATCTACAACCTAATGATTCAATGAAACGAACTAAGTAATGAGCGATCCTACGGCTACCTTTTCACGAACAAAATGATAATCGATCTCGATATGTTTTGTCTGTGCATGAAAGACTAGGTTTACGGAGAGATGTAAGGTGGACATATTGTCACAAAATAACGTAGGCGGTTAATCCAAGTAGAGACCAATGTCACGAAGTAAAAACATAAGCCAGGTAATTTCTGCTGTGGCAGAAGTCATTGCTCGATATTTTGCCTCTGTACTAGACCGCGCAATAGTAGGTTGTTTCTTTGCACTCCATGAAATATAGTTGTTTCTAAGATAGTGCAATACCCAGTTGTGGAGCGTCGAGTTAATGGGCAACCAGCCCAGTCAGCACCAAAAAAACCACATAAAGTAAGAGGTGTGTTGGCAAATAAGCAAGTGCCAAAATTAATAGTGCTTTGAACATAGCAAAGTATCCTCTTGACAAGTTGTAAGTGGTAGAGTGATGGCTGATGCATGTACTGGCAAACATAATTCACACTAAAGGCAATGTCAGGCCGCGTGAAAGTCAGTTATTGTAGGCCACCCACATTGCTTCGATAGAACCGAGGATCCGAAAATGGTTCATCCCCATTGATGGGGAGTTGCATCTTAGTTGCCATTGGAGTAGATATAGCCTTATAGTCAGTCATTTGAGCATGTTGGAAAAGATCGGTTGCATACTTGGTTTGATTAAGAAATATGTTATCACCAAAATGTGTAACTTCTACACCAAGAAAATAGTGTAATGGACCCATATCCTTTATAGCAAATTCACGCCCTAGAAGATGTATGAACCGGTAAGAGAGTGAGGATTACTCCCTGCGAGAATAATATCATCTACATAGAGGAGGAGGAGAATAGTACCCTGAGAATGATGACTGATAAAAAGTGAAGTATCAATGGTGCTGCAAAAGAACCTCATAGATAATAACAATAGGTTGAACCTATCAAACCATGCGTGACGTGCTTGACGTAAGCCATACAAGGACCGTTTAAGGTGACAAACATGATCGCGGTTGTTCCATAAACACTGGCTCATCAGGCGGTTGTTCCATAAACACAGAAGACTAGCAACTGTGCTTTTGACGTTGTCTTAAATTAGTTTCACCTTCAGACTTATTCAACAATGGTGGGGTCTTATCTTCATGTGGCCCATCTTCTATAAAACTTTGGATGATAAAATATATATATATATATATATATATAAGAACAGTCATAACTCAGGAATCCGCAAGTAGATACGATAAATATAAAATAGAGTTCTAAATTCTTGGTGAATGTGTGCTTTAGGTTTAGGCGAGAAGTGGGGGTTGTATGAAATCCTATTGTTGGATATCACATTGTTCGATATCCTAGGTTTGATATCTTACAGATCTAGAATTTCGCACCATGTGATATCATACAATCCAAATATATCACAAGTTTAAAGGTAAAATGCCACTTTTCAAGTGTCCTTTTTTTGTGCAAACAACTCTACGGAAATTATATGTTTTTGAACCGTTTTGGAGCAGTTATCAAGTATAAGGCCATTGTATGGTCATTATCCCTATTTTTATATATGACCACTCTTATTTTATTTTTTTTCTTTAAAATGACCCTTCACTCCACAAGTGAATTGCCCAAACAAGCTCTAAAAATATGTGATTTGAAGGGATGACATTGACCTTGAATAATCCGATAACCACTATGTGGACACCATCATGTAATTGTTAGGACAGAGGATCCAGACACATCCTATATATAGGACCTTTAATAGATGTTTCACTTGGAGAGGAGGGAGGATGGTGGAATGAAAAATAGAGTTTTTCTAGATATACCACCCTAAGATTTCTTAGGATTTAAAAATAAATATTGTAGTTTTAGTATTTATATACAGGTCCTTGGTTTTTCATTCTAATACCTACCATGTCTCCAAAATAAGTATTACTAACGAAAATGAGCAACCACCGTGAGATTTCTATTGAATTTATAAGAGAAAAAAAAAAGTATAGCTTTGCCCTTACATCCATTAAATAAAAATGAGTATATTATTATTTACAACAATTCCACTATATCCAAGGTCCCAACGACCTCTCTTTCATACAAATAAAGCTGGATTTTGTATTTTGAAACCTTCATCATTCCAGCGGTGGGTCATGCATGGATTGGATCAATTATAATAAATTATAAGTATAGGTGTTGATTGTCATCAAAATTGATTTTGGATTTTATGAAATGGACCCTATATTGAGAATAATAGATTTATTATATAGGGTTATTCTCTCCCACTGAATGTAACTGTTAATAATAGGTTTTAAAGAAAAATAAATTCAAACTTTTGAAATTATGCATAAAGGGATAATTGAAATATCGAAACTGCACTGGATATGGGTCAATTTGACCCACATTAGGTGCTTGTTAGGATTTCACCCCTTATTTTAAAAGAAAACATATATAAATGGGAGGTGGAACAAGGTGTTTCTACCTAGGCCTTTAGTGGATCGTGGGTGTCACAGCCTTGGAACATTTGAACACCTAAAAAAACTGATTCCATCCATGGCTTGTCTCTTGATCCTCTTTAAATATTGGATTTTAGGCCAATTAAGAGCTTCAATTTTAGTATGACTCAAGAGTCGTCTCTACCTAGAAATAAAGTCACCCATCCAACAAAAGCACCTTACTATAATTGGTGGGGATGTATTTTTTTTATTTTTTTATTTTTGGTAAAAGGTGGGGCTACATTGTAATCGCTAGGGCTACATTTTCCTTACGGATCCGGATCCCCTATTTGGACCAAACAGAAACCTGTTTGGTCCAATCAGGGGGTGCTACAAGGGGCAAGGAGAATTTTTTTAAGGAGATAGAAATTTCTTTTTGAGATGGGATATGACATCTTTCCCCATGTGGCACCCCATCATTGGTCCAAACAGGTTCCAGGGATCCATTTCCTTTCCTTACATGTTGTTTGTGAACAACTGACCAACGACCAATACTATTAAATCCCTAAGTTGCATTTAAACGGGCATGAGGAAGGTGCTGAAACAGAAATACAAGAAAACCTTTTTCTAAATATTTTTCATCTCAATAAACACAGTTTGAGGTCGTTTTGTGCAGACACAATACACCTAACACATCAATGCATACATTGTGAGGAAATCTATAATTTCAGCCCCAATATTATTTGAGACATATTGGATAAAAATCACATTACTTGAGAACCCATAATATATTGGGAACGAGAAAGAGATCCAAGAGAGAAAAGACGGAGAGAGAGAAAAGAGAGGTAGAGAGATCAAAAGAGAGAGTGAGAGCTTCTTTAATTTCCTGCTGCATGAAGGGAAGAGGGATGAGCGGTCTTGTGTTTTCTGGTAGAAGAGGGGAACAGAAAGGGTAGAGGCGAGTGGTCTTGAGACCCCACATACGGCTTATATATATATAAAAGAGAGGGCCAGTCCTCAATCCTCACGCTGCAACTCAGTTGGACACATACATGGGTGTGAGTATCTATGCTGCCGAGATATGGAATGGACACGAATTTTATATATAAAAAGTGTAATATTGAATACGATACGATAGATGTATTGCCCACTATAATAATATATTATAAACATAGGCATTGATTTCGATATTGGAGTCCAATTTGTTAAATCAATTACAAAATTGAACTCTAATGTCAAATCAATTTGAAATACTGGATTTCAAATCAATTTAAAAAATTTAAAGTCCACTTTTGTTAAGCTTCTTTATGTGAATTCAAATTTTAATATATATCTATTATGGATAGGTAATTAAAGAGTCCAGATGAAAAAATCAATATTTCTCAGTAACTCAATCAAACCAAATTAAAATGAGTCTTCTTTAGGTAGATTTAGATTTTTAATATATCTATTATGGTTAGAAAATCCTTAATGTTTGTGATTTTTAATAGTGGACCCTTGATAGTGATTTATACATATGGGCTCCACATGCAATAGACTTTTTTAAAGTGGGCCTCATATTATAATTCCTAAAGACGGGGCCGCATGTAATTTTGCAATTGATTGTTTGATTTTGATTTTAATATTGAATTTATTTTATCTTCTTTCTAAAGAAATAGAGATATATCTTATCTGTTAGTTTTTTTCTTAGAGCTTTTTGCATATACCACCTTAGGTTTGTAGGATTTGTAAATAGGCCCCCATGGTTTTGGTATTTGCAGATAGGCCCCCTACCTTTTCACTTCAATACCTTTCGTGTCCCCAAAACCAGTAGCGAACCAACTATCAAAAGTTTTTAGCATGAAATGACACATTTGCCCATCTCTTTATCCTTATATGGTTAAATTCAAAGGCTTGAATTTATTTTTCTCTAAAGCTTGTAACATTGATAATTACATTTAGTATGAGAGAATAACCGTATGTAAATTTATTTTTATCAATAGAGGGCCTATTTCATTAAATCCAAATTTACATAATGACAATCAATGCACGTGCTTATAATTAGTTACAATTTATCAAATCCATGCATGACCCACCATTAAATTGATGAAAGTTTCAAAATACATAATTAGGTTTCATGTGCATTAAAAAGTTATGGAGAGAGCCAGTTGGGAATAGGGATATAATAATGGAATTTTGGTAAATAATAATATACACATATTTTCTTAATTGATATAAGGGCAAAGTTGTCATTTTTATAAAAGTTCAACACAAATCCCATAGTCATTACCCATTTTCATTAGAAATATTGATTATGGGGGCATGAAAGGCATTAAAACAAAAGGATAGGGACCTATATGTAAATACTAAAACCACAAGGACCTATTTACAAATTATATAAACCTTAGTGGGGTATATACAAAAAAACTCTTTTTCTTATAAAGAGATTTATTTAAATAGAATTCATAATATATATCTTATCTTTTGGATTGCTTTGCAATTGATTAAGAAAGTTGCATATAGTAACTAAAAGATTCTGTGTCAAGTGATATGTATACACAGCAAGTTATATTGCAACTTTGCAAGGCACCCAAGTTCCTAGTTTGGAAAGAAATAAATATTAAATCTTAATCGAAGACCTTTTCTTTCTACCTTTTTTATTTATCCCTGATGTGTACATGTGAAATCCAAACTACTTAAGTCCAGAATTATCGTATGTATTGGCGCATGGCGTCCAAATGGGATTTTAGCCCATTCTGCGGAAAGTGAAATGTTTCAAAGTTATTTTTAAGAAAATACAAAAACAAAAGGGATTCTTACAAGAAGATATAAAGACCTCTAGTAATTCTCAAATAAAGATAAAATTTGAGTTTTTGTTAAAGAAGCATGGCCCACTTTCAAATCGGCACAACCGTGCCGTGTCGTACCTCAATTAGGCCAAGTAGTGCCACCCACGAGCTGGCCCACATGCCCATCATAATCTTATATTTTTAAATTTACTTATATAAATTAAAAGAGATGTTGTGGGCTTTTAGGGTTTTTAACTTGAAATAAAGTTGAAATTACTAAAATAAATACATAAACATTGATGTTAATTTACATAAGACTTGAAGTTCCATACTCATTTATATAAAAAATAATATTTACTTTGTATAAATGCCGAAATGGCCATACTTCGAACCGTAATAAATGGTATATTTATTTATTTTATATTTATTTTTTTATTAATTAATATCTCATAAAATAGTCACAAATTGGACGTATTTTTATTTCTGGGCCCGGGCTAAGCACGGGCATGCTTTGTTAGTTTTAAAGTATTCGTGCATCATAGGTGCATATAGTAGGACTATCCAAAACCTCATGAATGTCATAATCCCATTAAGATTGCATAGATCCAAATGGATTGGACCACTAGATTAGTGTAATTTATTTTATTTAAAATTATTTAACTTGTGGGCCACAAATTAAGGAGTTAGGTTCATTGGTTTGACTTGAGATTTCATATCTGAGTGGTCTCATAAAGATCATTCAATCCCCACCTCTCCCATATCAATGAAGTGATATGATTTTAAGTCCAATCTTTTAAAGCTGCAAGTGCACAATTGTCTTTTTAAAACAGTGGCAAGTACAGGTCGAATCCAACAGTGAGCACTACTGAAATATTTTTTTATTAAAATCTGAATTTTTTTAATTAAGATGAAAAAATAAATCAAGATTTGAATGAGAGATAAAGCTACTATGCAAGATAAACGGAAAACAATAATGATAAAAGTAGATCAAAGCGACAAAGAGTCCATTAATTAATTTCAATGCTCAATCCATATACTTTAATTTAGACTTTTGTCTTGCAAATAATTTAGTTCAGAAACAACTCAATGTTTCTGATTCGGAAGATATATATATATATTTTAAATTCAATTCTTAAGCAGAAGAACCCAAGATCTTCATCACCTCATAAAAATATAAATTACTTTGACAGTCAGTTAACAAATTAAGCACAAAATATCAAAGGCATAAAAACCTAAGTATATTTTATCAAAAGAAGATTAACTGATCAAAAAGAAATTTATTAAAAATATAAAGCGGAGGTTTGCCTGTGGCACGAAGGCGGATCTATTATTCTAATAAACATGCATAATAGGGACAAAAGAATTAAATTAAAGACATAGAACGAAAATAAAATCATTTAACTTCACTTTGTGCTCCGATCTAAAAATTTACTCCTCCATTGCAAAAAATATGATTTACATTGAGAACTTCATTTTTACAACTTCTCCTTCACAAAGATTCTCCTTCAAAATAAATCCTTAGACATGGCCCAAGGCTACCAAAATACAATAATGGAGAAAAGAGGTAAGGTGGAGAAGGTGTGGCTAGAAGAGAATAAACCAATAAAGAAAGATGAGTGGAGTTGTTTTGACGTGTGAGAATGTGGTCCTATGGGTCTCCATCACATCTCCTTTTATGCTTTTTGCAAAACTCATTTTAGTAAAGAAATACCACCCTTTTAGGTCTCTTTTTTCCTTATTTGTAGGGATTCTTTCTTGTTCTCCAAGCTAATTTTTCTTTTGAAAAGACTTTTGGCTTTGTGATGATTCTCTTTCTTAATTTAGATGTCCTTGGTGCACAAACCTTCCTTGTATAATTCCAAAAATATCTCGCAAGATTGCTTGTTGATGTGGATGAGAAAATCAAAAGTTGTGTACAAAAGAGAGTCTATAAGTATGGAACGTCCATGCATGGTGGGGACCCCTTTGGTTAGACTTCCAAAGTGTTTAGGCACTTCCCCTTTTTTTTTTTTTTTAATTTCTCTTCAAGTGGATCCCAAAAATTGAAATTCCTTACAATAATAAAAAGAATAATTCAACCATAAAATTCATAAATGTCATGAATGGGACCCGAATGAGATCAAGCATATGATTGCACCACTGGATGATTTTCCATGAACTAATTGATGATGCAAGAATCAAAAAGCTAATTGGTGTGACACTAAGATGATGTAAACCAATGATTTTATAAAATTCATGTAAGATTGATGATTTTGAATGATTTTGACTAAAATTCCAACTTTAATGCTCAAATGCATGGAATTATGAAATTGAGTGCAAATTACCCTAATTAAGTCCACAAAGTAAAATAAAATGATGATGAATACTACAGTTTTGTGGACTTATCATGAAGCCCCTCTCAATTGTCACATAGGAGTAATATAGTGGGTAGAAAAACCTCTCAACTATTCTCCTCTTATATTTAGAAACTCTATCACCTCTTACAGATTTTAATAGATGGATTGATGGATAGATTGACCATTAGAAGCTCTCTTTTTCCTATCATTTTTGTACACTTTACCTGTATTGTATGCAATTGACTGAATAGAGCAAAGAGGTAAGCGTTATGTTTGGGAGCAAAACACCATACTCAGAACGTGCATGTAAGGTTTAAAAAAGGGGAAGGGGGGGGGGGGGGGGGATTACCATACGGACGGCCCAAAACTCGACATTTTCCCAATAACAGATAAAAGATTAAAAATTGTCGGATAGAAGTTCGTACATAAAAGGGCGCCTTAATTGTGACGGTCTTATCCTTACCTTGCGATATCCTAGGGCCGTAGGATATCCCAGACTATGATATCCTACATCTATAGGAAATCTCCGTAAAGATTTCACCTTCTCCTTTCAACCTTGGTTTAACAGGACCGAGATAACTCGGTAAAACCCAAATTTTTTTTATCATCTTCTTTAATCCTCCAATGGTTTTTCCTCTGTGTTATTCTCATTGTCTTGCCATGGATATTGCAGGAACACAGCCTTCCACTCAATTCTCCTTCGTCGTTCGCTGGTATGGGAAAGAAGTATTGTTTTTCCTTTATTTATTTATTTGTTTTAGTCTTTTTTCTAGATTAGGGCTTTTTTTAAGGCTGGGCAATTAGGTTTTTTTTGTTATTTGGGGTTGCATCGTATGATGTTGCTACGAATCTTATTCGTCTTCCACTCTCTGATTATTGGAGATCCCTTGCAAAAACATTTGAAGTAATGCTGTTGTCTGCTTATTTTACCATTTTTTCCATAGAAGATATTGATTTTAGTGGGAAAGGTTGAAGTGGGGACATGAATCTTATATCAGCCATCTCTTTCTCATACTCGCATGCTTTGTACGATTTTAGCTTTATCCTTGAATCTTTCAGCTATATTTTGTGCAACATGTCGTACACAATGACAATGATATGCAGTTAGGAACCTATTGGAAACAACTTACATAAGTCCTTTTTGCCGATCAGTGACAATGGTCATATTCTGTGTAGGGCGAAACGCAATAGAAATTGCCGCAATGAACTGCTCCCAAGAATCTTGTCGCTCAATTTCAACTATGGAAAATATGAGCAGAAAGAGTTTGCAGTCTTCATCATGAGTCACGGCTGTGAGTAAGACTCCAGGATATTTTCCGTGAAGATGAGCACCATCGACGTCAATTAATGGTCTTAGGGATGAACAAAATGATTGTATGCTTGATCCAAATGCCCAGAAAAAACTTAAGAACGAATCATCATCTTCCTTAATCAGCATCGTTAAGCTGCCAGGATTTCTCCTCTCCAGCTGAAGGCAATAGTGGGGCAAAATACTGAAGGACTCCTCGTATGAAACCCTTATATCAAGCATCGCAATTTCTTTTGCTTTCCATGCCTTCCTGTAACTAAGTAAAACACCAAATTTCAATTGAAAGTCCGTAATAATTTCCTTCGGTTTGTATGAGGGATGGTGTCGAAGCCGCTCCTTAAACCGCTTAGTGACTAAAATCGATGTAGCTTGCCTATGTCCCATCCCCATCGTTGGCTTTGAACAAAAGTGACTGTTGTTATATGTCTTCACTTGAAATTGTGGTCCATAAGCCACAAACCAAGCGTAGATACGCCAGGGACAAGTATGATCAACACATCTTACAGTGACTTCTGTCTTGCTCGTTTGCAAAGGCTTAATAGCAAAGTTTTTGTACATTGCAAATTTCGCCAATATTTCTCTGAATGAATCACGATCTGTAAATTGTCTTCCTTTCCACATGTCATGTTGAGAATTCTCTACATGCTCATCATCAATGTGCTCTAAATCAAGAATCAAAGTGTCAACAATATTATTGTTAGTGCCTTCGTTAGATTTCTCTCCATTAACTTTTGCGACATTTGCTCCGTTTTCTACCATAACAAAATGCTAGGATTCAAGCGGTGGGGGATTAGCACATGCCACGGGACTGTTTAAATCGAACTGAATAGGTTGAGTGCCGATAAATCAAACATGCATAGTGGATGATCAATCATAAACACATTGATGGAAATAATATTCATAAACTATATTTCAAAAGTTTTAGCGCAAACCTATTGGATTTAGTAATTGGAAAACGACTGACTTCATCCTCAAGGACTCTTGATGGGTTTATATCAGCTTCATTCATGAACAATCTCTTCTTTTTGCCATTACTTCTCGTTACCTTCTCATCATCTTGTTCATCCTCAAGAACTCATGATGGGTTTATATCAACTTCATTCATGAACAATCTATTCCTTACGCCAATTCTTCTTGTTACATTCTCATCATCTTGTTCATACTCAAGAACTTTTGATGGGTTTATATTAGCTTCATTCATGAAAGATCTCTGCCTTACGCCAATGCTTTTCGTCACCTTCTCATCATCTTGATCTAATTGAGATATTATACACCTATATCCAAATTGAACTAGGTAATAAAAATTATAATAATAGATATCAAGCAGTAATGTGATTTATTCCATACCTTAAACTTGGTGGTTGATGGTTTGTGGCAACAGGATCACTTCTATGGATATACAAAAAGATAGGATCAACTCCATATCGAAATAATCTGAACATTCTCATGAGATAGTCATCACATCGTAGGCCTACTAATGTGAAGTTCTGGCATGTATGATATAAGTATTGCATGTAAGGGTACGCATTTCTCGTCTCCAAATTGGTTTATGCTGCAACCTTTTCAATTAGTGAATTATAAGTTATGTTGCTATAGATAAAGATAGACTTCTGCTGTCCACCGTTATATATTGGATGTGAGCGATCCACATCTAGCTCTCCATCAAAGTGTAGTATAAGACACAAATCAACACTTGACATCCTAATAAAAACAATAAAAACACAATACATTTTATTAATAAAAACTGCATGGGTTGGAAATATGTAGTAACAATAGGATGACTTTTACCATCAAATCCTTTGTTATGAGATTTATAGGAACAATATAATGCCACAATATTAGTACCTATAAAGACTCAAAATGCCTTATTTTCTAGTGAGTAACAACTTCATACATTTTATTCTAACATAGAAATTAAAAAAAAAAAAAAGTCTTCACCAATGGACTATTAAATTGGTTAATGGTGAAAGATACAAGATGAGGGGAGTAGTATATAAATAAAAAAAAAAAACACATGAAATGCAAGAAGATGAACAAAATAATGCATTTCATGGAGGAACCTAAATCTTAATAAGTGATTTACGGTTTCCATCATAAGAATCAAATCATAAAAAGGGTTTATCAATGCCACATCTATGGGCTATTTTTCTTAACGAATTCAGAAGTTTTATGGTCCCACATTCCTGTTGTGATGAATAAAATGTATAAAGTATGGATGAAAAAAAATGGAATGGTAATATCTTATCGGAACCCACAAGCGAAAACGAAGAAGTTGGAAATGAAGGACTTCAGTTCGTGGTGAAAAAATGTGATATCTGTTGGGGTGGGAGTAGGTAACGGTGCAATATCCTATGGGCCTAGGATATCGAATCCTGTGATATCCTACAGCCTAGGATATCGCGGTATAAAGGGTAAAATCGTCCCACTTTAAGCGTTCTTTTATGTACAATCTTCTATCCGGCAATTTTCAATCTTTCATCTGGTATTGGGCAATTGTCAAGTTTTGGGCTGTCCGTACAATAATTTTCCCTGAAAAAAGATCAAGTGTTGCATCCTAATCCAAATGTGAACGTTCAAATGACAGTTAATACTTGCTCTAGCATTATAGAAAAGAAAAAACTAATTTTCTTCTTTTCGGGCCTTAGGTAAGAATTTAAATAGTGCAGGCCCTTCGAAGGCCTAATTTGACTTGGCTTGAGCCCCACTGCAGATACTAAAGGTAGGGTAAGGCCAACCCCGGCCTTTATCTATAATAGCCCTCAGTGGGCAGATGCCCAGGGAGGAAAAGGGGGCTTCTATTGGCACCACAAATTTTACTCTCCCCACCACACTAGAAGACAAAAAAGTAAGTTTTTCCTAAACTACTCATTTTCCCTCTCTGCCTCCCTCATCTTCCCTCATCGTGCCCCCCCCCCCCCCCAGTAGTCTTTGGCAGGGAGGGATCCCCAACCGATAGCCAACGACAGAAGCCCCAGCTGACCGGCCAATCTCCCTCCCCCCTCTTCCTCTTTCTTCCAGCGACTGAGAGGGGGAGGGAGAGGGAGAAGAAGAGTACGGGAGGGAAGGATAGGAAAGGGGAAGGGAGAGAGGGAGAAGAAAATAGAAGGGGAGGGAGGAAGAAAGAGGGAGAGGGGGGAGGGAGGGAGGCCAGCCGGTCGGCCAAGGATTCTGCCATGGGCTAACGGCTGGGGCTCCCTCCCCACCGGAGATTTTGGGGGTTGGGGGGTGATTTGGGGTTAGGAGAAGAGGAGCGGGGAGCGGTAGTTTAGGAAAACTTTTTTTTATTTTAATTGTTCGGTGGGAAGCATGGATTAAAAAATCGGCCGATATGAACCGGTATCGGTCTCAGTAAATATCGCCAAAATCTCGACCTATATCAGCCGAGATGATCTACATATCGGCGTAATTGATATCTTGGCCGATATTTTCAAAATATCTGCCGAGATGAGATAAAAATGGTAAAAATCCTAACTTTTTTATCTTTTTCCCCATCTTCTCCTCTCTTCTCATCTCCTTTCTACTTATAGCAGCAGGCATACTCCATCACACATCCCTTTTGGATATTTTCAAATCCCACATCTATTTTTTGAAGAAAATATTATCTGAGGTAAGAGAAAATCAACTTAAAACATTTTATTATATGGTTTTTTTTTAAGTTTTTAGATGAAGCATAGAAATCATGTTAGATCTACATACACATGATTTTAGACGTTAGATCTACATACTTTCATGCTAGATCTACTCATACACATGATTTTGAACTTTTTTTTTTCAATTTTTTTTATTTTCTGATGTTTTTATATTTGAATTATAATATATCATTTTTTCCGGATTTCATCATAAATATGTTCTTTTAATGAGTCATAATCATTGTATGGTGTGTAAATGATTGATCTACATACTTTTATGCTAGATCTATATATTTAGAGTTTTCAAAATGATTTTTTTTAAATCTTTATTTTTTCTAAAAAAAATTATTGTTACTTGTTAGAATATTTGTGATACCAAATGATTATTAATAGTGTGTAATACACTCATACTCACCAATCTCTCTCTAGTCTCTACACTCTACTAGTCCCCTCTTATTTCAGGTAAACCATGAACCTTTTGATGCTCAAGTACTTTAAGATTTATCAATCTCATTATCATATCATGTTTCTGATTTTAATATTTCATCTTCAGGATTTTGAATTTCACAACTTATTTGATGATTGAGTTAGTATTAAATGATGATTGATATGTTATATTTATTTTCTTATATTTTACACTAATAAATTAATCATGAACATCAATAATTGTTGCATTATATGAAATACTGGAGAAGACAGTGAACTGCGATACAGACATAACTCATAACTTAAGATGACCGAGATTTTGATTTATTGTTGTTGCTAATGGAAAAAAAAATTTTATTTTCCAGCATTTTCTAATATTCTGGATTTTTTGGATATTTTTGTGAATTTTTTTGGATTAAAAAAATTTTCTCACCGTGACGACTGCGACGGACCGATATCCGCGACCGATACCGATATCATATCAGTTTTTCGCCCGGCCGATACCGCGACCGAAATCGAGATTTTAAAACATGGTGGGAAGAGTAAATTCTGTGGTGCCAATAAAAGCCCACGGGGAAAAATCTGGCCGAAATCAACTTAGAGCAGATTCTCAAAGGTTCCTATTATGTCCACCGTCTATCACCTGTGGAGTTTGAACAGATGGTTTACAAGTCTAATGGTATTTTTGGCGCCAATCCACTAAGCCTCATTACATCTGCTCGTAGTGGTGCGCCCACTGCAAGCGACGTGGACTTTCCCAAGCAATGATCCACTCGACCACTCCTAATACCGACGGTGTTGATGGCATGTCTTGTGTCAACGAAGAAAAAGGAAACGTTACATGTTAGAAACCACCAAAAGTACCCTTAATACCCAAGTGAATTACAAATGATACCATTGACGATAACAGCCGTCGATTTTAGTATGTATTTGCGAGATGTTCGCCGTTTCTTATCCTGACCATCCATTCATAAAACATCTTTAACCCTCCTTGAATCTTGAATTTTACCCTAACTCCGGAGCCTATTTTGGTCAATCCATTCAACTCCCTCACCCACCAGTCTTAGATTGCATTAGCCCTCATTTACACAAATCCAATTATCATGCACATGTGAATTTTGTTTGCATGAATTTTATAATGATGATTGAACTTTGAGGATTTAAAATAAGGATTTAAAATAAGGACCATGATAATTTATTTGAAAGCCCTTAAACCATCTACAAACCCACCCATCATCATCCTCACTCACTTTATTATCATGCTTTCAAATGGACCCCGCCCACTTGTATTACAACACTTGTTGATAAATCAAAGCTCGTCGACTGATTAACGTATGATATTTCATGTTAAGCTTCAACCGAAAATACCCTCAAATCACGCTCAAACTTACAAATGTGCTGCAAATAACCAATGCTCACTAATGATGCTTTTTTACACATTCCAGCCTTCAAACACACGCGCTTCTACCGAAACAAAATGTCCCAACCAGCTGATCTATATCTTGAAAATAAATAATTTTGCTTTCCAATTAAGTATTTCACTATGCAGATAAGTAGTTAAAAAGAGTCTCCTCGCCATAATCTCCGGCAAAGGAAACCCCCGTCTTCTGGACTCGGAAGGGCGATGAAGGCCAGAGCTCCCGCGTCTCTTTCTTCTTTCTGCCGGAATCTGATTCGCACTCCTGCTTTCTCCTCCGGGCAACAGCGGCTGCCTCTTTTTCTCTACGGCGCATTACTACATACTCCTCAGGAATGTAGACGTCCATGTTCTTTTTGACAAAAACGCCCCTGAAGAATGATTATATTTTCAGGAGCTGGTTTTGAGTTTGGCACCTGCATGAGAGGTGGTCGAGACTCGAGGGTCGTCGGCTATTTATAGAGCTGGTAAAAATAGTGGGAATGGAATGGCAGATTCTGTGGGCGTGGATCCATGTTTTCTCAGAATCCGGGTTCTTCAATATGGCTCACTTTTATAGTCCAGCCGTGCTACAGACCCCGGATTTGTGCCCGGGTCTGGCACGACTCCCACTTGGAGCCGTTGGATCTCAGGCTTCCATGGGATCCAACGGCTCCCATGGGAGTTGTGTCAGACCCTGGGCACAAAAACCCAGGGTCTGTAGACTTTTTGTTTATAGTCACAGCTGCTTCAAACTAGCCATGTCAAACCCGACACGGCGCGGCCAAATCCAAGCCCGAAAGGGCCATGGATGAAAAGGGCCATGCAAGCCTGGCCCACCAGACAAGCAGACTGAGCCGTTTCGTGCTCGGCGTGCCTCTTTTAATTTTTTTTTTTTATTAATTATTTTCTCATTTTCAGTATTGAAATTAAAAATTAGAACACAAGCACGGAGAATGACAAAGATAATTAAGTGGTTCGGTCAAACTCGACCTACTTTACTCAGAAGAATGAGAGTGTTAGAGTATTTATAAACTTTGTAAATTTGAAAATGACACAAAATACCGTTTATTTGATCGTTTTATGGCGTTTGGAGGTAAAATGGATAACTTTTAAAAAATTAACCATTTTTGGACGGGCCGACCCATGTCATGCCGCGGGTCGTTGACTGGCGGGCCTTGCCGTGCCAAAACGGGCTGGCCCGGCCCATTTGACATCTCTACTTAAAACCTTTGTTCTATGACGCTCTCCATACACAGTGGTGTGGTGACCACATATCAAACTATTCTTTCAACTTTTACTAAAAACAAAATCTCTTTCCCCACCATCCATCTTAACAGAAGGGAAAAAAAAAAAAAATTTCTAAAGTTGAAGAAAGAAAGAAAATGGGAAGTCATTTTGAGTGGTTTTAGAATTTGAAAGTGGGCCCAATGATGGATTGATAGAGTAGGCAGAGGTGGGTCTCGCTGGGTCTCGCTGGTTGATTTAAAGCCTCCTGTGGTCAAATTATATTGAAAATGCACCAGTTTCAACATGGTATGTATGGTTTTATTGGAAGAGGACACGTAGTAACTCTTTCCGGATCATGGACCCATGGTTTTACACGGTTTCTGGTAGCCGATATGTCGGCCAAAATTGCTACAGCCGTCTGCTTTTCTGCTTTTTCTTTCTGTTTTTTTCATAGAAATCGAAGTCTTTAGAATAGAGACATGAACAAAGTGTATAAAGGGTAATAATATGTGCATCTACCATGGTCGCCCGCTGTTTTTATATACGGTTTTTTGGGTGATTTGATTTGAAAATTGAGGCTCGAATTTTTTTATTTTTTTTTCAAGTTAAGATTTGTATATATTAAGTACTAAGGAGACAAAAATACACAACAGAGAAACAGATTTTAAATACCGTCGGCACAATCACCCACAACACCAAAAAACAAAACAAAGATAATTTGAAGCCTACAACTAGCTAAAGCAATAAGCCCACACGGCCTGAGCCAACAAACCCACAAAGCATTAGGTGGAGCCATTGATGATGCAGTTGAGGTTTCTAAGCTGAGCTGCAAATCAGGACCAAGCAGAAGCTTCTTTGTCAAAATGAGAATAGATAGTTGAGTTAAGACTAGTGAAAATGAGAGCCATCCTGCAAGCTTGGAACCTATGTTTCCAAGGAGAAAGGTCTGGGTTTGTAAGAAAAGAGCTGATTAATTTCATGTCTGCCAGCACCACTAGAGAGTTGGAATACTTGGAAGCTTCTTTAAGAAGAGAAGAAGCTGCATTGAAAGGATCACTATCGGCGACAATCTTTATCCAAAGAATAGAGTTTGTTTTTCTCCTGAAGAAGCCCACTGTAAAATCGAGGCTCGATTTGGAGCAATTCCATTATCAATTTCGATTTCAACTTATAGAGATAAGATAAGAAGTTTTATTTTCAAATTACAATTGTTTTATCCTTTGACTTCATCTTTTTCAAATGAGAATAGTCTCATCCAATGCAATGACAACTCATTACTCGTATCCTCACGAATTTATCATTGGCCCAAATAATGATAATCCGAACCGTTTAAAATGAATGTCAACCCATTCAATGATATTTAATAAAATTTAATTTCAATAGACATCAATCCACCGTTCAATTGAGCGGATCAATTTGATTTTGAAATTGATCAGGTGCAATTTGAAAATTGATTACTCAATTGAACTCTCGATATTATATCAAATTTTAAATTATCTTATCAAACAAAGTGCCATATACAAGCTTGGATTCCTTAATCCTTATCAAGGAGAATGATCATGGACCAGACTAGCCCGTATCAACCTTTTATACTTTAATTTTGAGTACCAAAGTTTCACATAACTAAAATTTTCTTATATAAAAGAGTTTTTCCTACTTATCATATGTAATGTTGTTTTACTTCTTTCAGGTTTTTCTTCTTCTCTAAAATTCGACATGATCTTTCTCATCATCTCAATGACGAGCCTCCAAATCCAATAGGTATTTAGCGCCTTTTTATATATATTTTTTTCAACGCTCAATTTAGTTTAGTGAGCCTCTACTTTTACTATTTATTTTATTATTATTTGATTTAAATTTTTATATTTGCTTTTATTTTGTCTTTTCTAAAATTGGTATTTTGGTTTATATTGGGGATATAATTTTTTGATTAGAATTTCTAAAATTTTATAGATTTCTGGGTAGGAAGTTTGAAGTTGAAGTTAGGGAGTTTTTGGATTTCTGATTAGGGATTCCAATTTGGGGTTAGAATTGGAAGTATTATGATTTTGGGGTTTAGGGATTTCAGAATTGGAATTAGTGATTTACAAAATTGGAGATATGTTTTTTTTTTTTTTTTTCAGCTCTGTTAGAAATTTCAATTTGGGATTAGAGGTTTCTGGAATTGAAAATATTTTAATTTTGGGTTTAGGAGTTTCTAGAAGTCAAGTTAGGGATTTAAAATTTGGGGCTAGTGATTTATGAGATTAGGAATAAGGGTTTTCAATTGATAATGTTGGGTTTATTTTAAGAATGATATAATTTAGCACATTTTTCATTTATCTCTTTTCTATATAAAAATTAATGGAAAATAGAAAAAATGTGAATTTTTTATATTTTTTATTATTAATTCTGACTTAAAATTTATTTTAAGAATGATAAAGTTTAGCATATTTTTAACCTATTTTCTATCTGAAGAATCAATGAGAGCTCTATTTTGTGATTGTTGCACATGGCGATAACATCCTCCTTATCGGCATAGTCGACGCAAGACTTGACATTCACTCTGAAGGAGTTTCATTTCTCATTTAAATCTCTTTGGGGAAAAAACCTGACAACAATCATATTCTATCAAAATGATTAGCCAAATCAACTATGTCGCAAAATTGAAACATCCACTTTCATTGAATCCTTGTGCTCAAGTTGTACAATAAATTTTCAGCATACAAGTTTTAGATTATTACAGATTCTAGATGATATCATATTATTATTTCTTATTTAGATACACTTTGAGTATTTGGTTTATGTTTTATTAGATGACTGCTTAATTTGCAAATATGATCAACTAAACTTTTCCTCTATTTTTTAATTGAGTGAGTTTTTAATTTATTAGTTATGGTGTTCATTGTTTCAATACATAAATTCTTAAATGATGGTGTAGAAAAATGTGATCGTGCTCAGCACAGGCTTTGGTGCTAGTTATAATATATTAAAGCAAAGGATTTTGGCTTTAATTTTGACCTGCGATTATGATTTTCACTAGATGTTTTACAACATTTTTTCAAATCTTTCATTTTTTTTTTTACACTCCCCAACTTCTCGGTTCTCATCTCACTCCATTCACTTCATGCAACAACTCACTTTTGTAAAACCGCTCTTTCATTTTATCCTTTACCGCTCATGTAACTACTTTGCATTTGAAAGACTTTTATGTTTGGCATCTTCTGCTAAGTCGAAAAGGTTTGAATCCTTGACTTTTTCATTTCACTCAGAAGCTGAAAATAAATGTAGATTTTTTTCATGTAATTTAATTTCCAAGGCTGCAGCTCCTGTAAATGAATTTAAAGATTTTTTATTTATAAGAATTCATGGCAAATACATTCCTGTCATATCTTTAAAAAAATTAAATTAAATTGCCAACTTTCATCACAAATTTATATTTATTAATTATGTTTATCATAACCTTTACATTTATATTGCTCGTGTGCCTGTTTTTGCTAGTTAATAACTAAGTAGCGAGGCAACTCAGTATCTCGCACGGCTAATCAAGTATCAAAGTAATATCATTGTCCAGTGATCTGATAAGATATATCCAACTTCTGTGCTTTGAGATACTAAGAATTAGTATACAAACTAGAGGGAGGTAAATTATGTTGTTTAAGTAAACATCTACTTGGGCCCCATTTTGTAAGATCAACCTATCATGGCCGCAGAATCAACCGATCAGTAGGAACCTTGCAAATTTTTTTTATTTTTTTTTTTCGCTCGGGTGGCCCAGTGGCCAGGACATAGGTAGTAAAGGACATAGGAACCTTGCAGTTTTTATAAAGTGCAAATATCACATTGCATGTACATGCCAGCCCTATGGGGTCATTTGGGCCCACCTTTGATAATTGTATTTCCTTTTACACTCTTATCTAGAGGTGTAAATCTGGCTGGGCAGGCCCAGCACAGAAAAACCGTGCCTGGGCCATTGACCAGGTCAACGGGCCAGCCAGGCAGTCCCCCGCTGGGCCGTGCTGGGCTGGGGCTGCCATGCCCGTGGCATGGCGCGGATTAAATCCATGCCGTGCTGGGCCAGAGCCCCAAGCACGCGGCCCGGCCAGGGCCCAATGGTCATAAATTTGAAAATAATTCTCATTAAATAGATGACTTTACTGAACCCGTCATTTTTTTCTCAAGCTGTTGTGCAATGGTTTACGAGATGGTGTTGAGTTTAGGGTTCATTAAATTAGATGGCCGACTTATGATTTTTGGACTATCATCCAAGAGGCATGTCATCAATTGAATTATATCTTTTGATCCGGGTACATGTGTTTTGATTGATGGTTAGAGATGGAGCCCACTATATTTTCTCATTTTCGAGTTTAATATGTTTTTTTTTAATAATAAACTTTACTTGAGTCTAGACCTTTCTAGTGGAAACCGTAAGGTTCGAATTTCATTATAAATTGATCCAAGTTTAAACTTGTAATTTTTTTGAACTTTTGTAACTTAAATTTTAAAAAAATATAATCTATTTGATCTATTTTTTTCAAACGTCATTAGTGTTATTCTATTTATTTATTTCTCTTAATTTATTTATTTTAATGGAATTGGTCCAAGAGTCTAAGTTTAAGTCATACGTCCAAGTCCAACTTAAAAATAAAAAAAAAAAAAATGGAGGGAGAGGGGAGCCGTGGGCTGCCCATGGGCCGCATGGTACAGCACCACCCGTCTAATGTTGATGGGCCATTCCGCTCATATTTACATGCCTACTCTTATCCCCTTAATAATTCTCTGGTAACATGCCCAATTTTATGCTCATCAAAACCTTTATTGACCACTGGACTGACCATCAAACTTTAGGCTATGAGCTAGGATACTTTACATGACCTTATCCGTGAAAGAAACCTTTTATTGGAATGCATCTAAGTGGGCTCACAATCTAGACTGCAAAATACAATATGCGGTCGGTTTGTTTGTATGTGAACATTTTCCATAGTTCACATTCAACAAGCAACACTCTATTTACTGGATTGGATGGTGGCAATTACTCCTATCGGGTGATGTCCAATTATTAATCGGGCCCTAATTACATATTCAAGCCCAACCCAAAGCGAGTTGGCCCGGATCTGGCTCGGGCTGGCCCGGGCCAAGAACACCCCTACCTGACTGTGGGGTTATATTAAGGTAAAATTAGGAGATGGTGAAGCCCAACATTGCAATTTGCCCTGTGTTTGTTATTATCTCAGTTGAGGAAAGTAAAGCTGGAGAACCTATGCAAACAGAAACCCATGCCAATGACACATAACGAACACTGACAAGACAGGATCAGAAAATAAAAGGTTCCCTTCAAATGAAATGCCATTCCCTTTATGATTGGGCCGCCACCTACTTCTTGATCATCAGAGAGACTTAATGCTTGAGGATTAGTATGAAAATCATTTTCCAATGATGTTGGGGATTCCTTTTGATTCAGAGAATTCCATTGTATCTCTCTGAATTGTGTTGGCATCTTCAAATCTTCCATGTGAATTTCTTGGATTGAAGGAGGAAGACATGGTCGGAACATTGCAAATTTGTGATAAGCGAGTAATCAAGCTTAAACCCATCCCCCATCCTATTTGCTGATTTGCCAAAGAACCAAACTTACCTCCATATAAAGTTGGTATTTGGAACGAAATAGCCTATAGAGTGAAAAGAATAGTCCACACAAATGGAAAAAAGGAGACCCACACAAGTGAAAGTTAAGAGCTACATACCCAAGTCTCCTCTGACTGATTAGCACCTAGTGCCTGTTGTATTGAAAACAAAACTTTCCAATGACTGCAGCCATTGCATCCTAATGTTGACTTGTGCATCCGCCTATCGTCCAAACAAATGTTGAATGGCAGTCTTATTATGGTTTGTAATCATAGTTGCCAATTCCGTTTCATTTCAGCCGGAATTGCCGGAATTATTCGTTCCAGTCCTTAGGCCGAAACGGAATGAGGCAAAAAATATCAATTTGAATTCCGGCCATTTTGGTTAATTTCAGTTGTCCATTCCGATCCATTTCAGTTGTCCATTTTGATTTATAGCACAAGCTTCACTTCTTTTTATCAATATTCATATCGAGAAACAGGCATAATTTATATTTTATTATTTTCTATTTTATATATGCATTAAATTTTTTATTATTTTAAAAGTTTCTTCAAAAGTTTTTACTGAATTTCCGAAATACTGAAATGACATTGACAACTATGATTGTCATCCAGGCACATCATTGGATAAAAGAAACATACCTAAAAGCTCAAAAACAAGCATGTGGGCGTTCTCGATTAGAGAAAATTAAGGGTCTTGTTCCATGTGATCAAAGCTTGGAACACTTCATTACTTCACTATTCTAATTCAAAAACAAGGGCTTTCCATTAAGCAAACGGTGGGCAGCTCATCCAGTGTAATCCACGGGACCAGAGTGAGTACATCGGTACATGGCTTTGTTTCCCAAAGCTACATATCAGATTCAGAAGGTCGGTTTGACCTTTGCACTCTGCATGTTCTACGAGATTTGTCCAAGTTGTAGTCTTCATGGTAGGTATCCCTTTCCATCCTGTTTGGTTTATAGTATTTTGGACCAAGAATTGGGCTGGTTGGTGATTTACGACACGAGTGGCATCTTATACCCTAAGCATTCCAAATGCTCGATTAATTGCAAGAATTCAAAATTCCAAATCAATTGAAAAAAGCACTTTTAACTTTATGAATTTCCAAAACTCTGTAATTCTAAATGTAGAGAGGGGTTGAGCATTTAGAATTCTTGCTTGGGAAGTGGCATTTGAAATTCTTAGAATCCCACCATACAAGAATTATCAAAGTTCTCCTAACAAAACAGGTGACTTGAAGTCGTAATCTTCAAAGATACCGAAAAAGTTCTCAGATTCTTAGAAAATCTCATGTCATCACTGTTAGTGATCCATGGAATTGGAATGAATAGAGGGGCATTGTTGCAAAAAAAGAAAAAAACTTTGATATTTTGAGATTATCATAATAGTATGAGGGTACTTATAAGAAATATTATTTTTCAATGAATAGATATTAAAATATCACCAAAGGAAGGAATGTAATTAGAAAAATTATTTTTAAAATCTACAAAATAGTTTTTTTATAATATTTAAAATTAGTTTAATACTCATTTATTATTTTAATTATATAAAAAATATATTTTCTGCAACAGTTTCTTAATAATATTTCAATGAAACCCTAAATTTGAAAAATTTTAGACATTTTTTTAAAAGATTGTTTCCCCAGGATAGGAATTGCAATGTATACCTATTTGTCAAACCCAACCTAACCTGACGTTTGAAAATAAGGTATGTATACCTACTTTGGACCCATTTAATTTAAGAGTTTGAGTTTGGGCCTACTATGTTTAATCTGAAATATTTTTTTGCTATGTCTTTGTCTTTGAAGTTGAACGCAGAGATATCCATAGACCTAATACCAAATCCAAACTAGAGTCGTTCGCACACAGTATAAACACACTAACCCACACGCACACTCACATATACTTAAAATTATTGGTTTCAGCCCCCTTCATTTCCCACTTGTGTGGGCTTTCTTCCTGTTTGTACGCGGGCCTCCTTCCCACTTGAGTGGGGTACCTTTCCGTGTGTATGCGGCCTCTCTCTTGGGTCGCATCCCCCTTGGCTGGGGTACAAAAAAAATTGTTGGGTTTATATTGTATTTAAGGGTTAACCAAATAGATGTATGGGTTAAGCATCTCGGCTTCATGGGCACTCAACAAGTGAAACCCTAACCCTAAGGTACAAAGAACAAGAAGAAAAGAAAGGAATTGACAAGCTTTCTCCATTGACATAGTTGGTTTTGCTGAACCACGTATATTGATTATGTCTTCATCTTTATGATTGTCCACTTGTGATTGTGTGGATTTATGTGTTTGTGCATTCGTTGATTGCAGGTCATTGTTTAATTCTGCTGCGCCACCCAACAAGTTATATCAGAGACAATGACGGCTCTTTTTTTTTTTTTTTTTTGGGGGGTGGGGGGGGGGGGGGGGGGGGTGGGGGGGGGGGCCTATGGTACCCCGAAGGGCGTTGGTTTGTACAATTTTTCATCACAAATTGATTTTGGGATTGTTAGCCAGCAACTCTGAGATGGTATTAAAGCCAACATGTCTCGAGTTTGAAACCACGAAGGACAGAAAAAACACTCAACACCACGTTGTGTGTTTGTGCGGGCACAAGTGCTTAGGCAGTAGGGCAAGAAGGCCATATGCCACATTGGAGTCTTGTGCAGGCGTGTACTTCAGGTTCTGACAATGTCCCGCCCGAGATGGGTGTTAAGTAGTTATTTATGCAGATTCCTATCATCAATTAATTTTGGGATTATTGGCTAGCAACTCGAAGGTTCTCTCTTGGCGGATGCTCGCAGGACCTAACACCCTTCTACAGGAGTGCTACAGGCATGACCTACTCCCCTATCAGAAAACAGAGTCATCTTTATCTCTGATATTACTTGTTGGGTGGCGCAGTGGAATCAAACAAAGACCTGCAATTAACAAAAACTATATATGATGGTGAAAGGCAGTCAATTCCAATTTAACTACTAAATTTCAATTTTTAACTCTTACTAAAACTGAAAACAACTTGTCATTGTACATTATAGAGGATGAAGGCTTTCAATTCAATCTTATCTATTTTGATAAATATGAAGTCCACTAAAATGTATCAAGAAAAAAGAAAAGTTATTGCATGCTATTACGGAAGCTTTTCAATTTAGTTTTGACTCATATCAGGCCCACGTCACCATATAATAGAAGGCTTTCAACTGAATTTTGGCCTCTACCTTTTAAGTTTTTTATTCTTATCAGACTCTACATCAACTTATTTTTATATATTATACAAGAAGACTCTCATGTAACCAATTCTAACATAGTTGAAAAACCACAATGAATTAAATTTCACTGGTTTTTACCTTTTGATGTAGTATGTTTTAGAAACCCCCCACCAAGAAAACAAAGGAGAAAAATCAAAAAGAAAGAAAGATGGCTCTGTTAGTATTGCAAGTTCAATACTCTCCTAGCCCAGCCCTCAAATTGGAGGGCTTGCAGAAGCATGGGCCTCACCCTATCCTCAGGCTTTGTCACGACCTGGGCCCGAGATCCGATTAATCCGACCTAACTCCAAATCGCGATCATCCATACTTACTTTCGTAAACTCCGAATTAACCGAATTTAAGACGAAATCCACAAGGGATAGTAATCATACGTACCTGTCAAATGTACATTTTTACGGAATATATACATTGACGAAACAATTAACTGAACAAGTACTTTACATTAAAAGTAAAGCCCACTATACACAGTATTTCTCTAACTATGTCAACCACTGCATATTCAAATACAATACAGGTGAGAATATTTACAACTCAAAATGAACGTATAAAAGTGTTTAATAAAACATTCCAAAATATTCTAATTCCATTTGCTCTCTATTCATGTCCATTCGATTAAACCTCCTTGAGGTATCGGATCGGCCTCTTCCGCTGGCGGCGCGGCCTTTGCATGATCAGCGCGGGAAATTGGGCCTGTAATATCCATCAGTAATACTGTGAACACGACCTTTGCATGATCGGCACGGGAAATTGGGTCTGTAATATCCATCAGTAACACTGTGAACACGACGGTTCAACAATGTATATATAGATATATGATAGTACATGCTATCATTCATAATAAATATGTTCAAATTATCAAATTAACAATTCTATACAATTCAATTATATAACATTACCTGTGCATGTGAGTCAAGTAATATCAATTACTATATTGGCAACTACAATAACATTTGTTTCATTCAATTCTTCCAAACGGAAGCAGTCAGTATATTTGTAGACACAAATATCCATCATTCATATTCATTAATGTTCATTGATATTCATTCATTTCAATTAGTCATTCAATGAGTACTCTTTTTATTAAGTGACTTATCGATTGTGACTTTTCAGTCCATAAAGTTGCTTTTCATTCAATAATGTTTTCATTACATGACTTGTCAAGGGTGGTATTTACCAGAGTCTTGATCAGAGATATACTGGCATCACCACGGAAATCTGGAACGCCCGTAGGCCATCTACTGCAGTAGGATTGTTCATTAATTCATTATTACTTTTCATAGCCTGTGACAGTTAGGCTTTAATATCAACAAGACTAGCCTATGATAGTTAGGCTTTAATTCAGAAAAATCAGACTTCAATTTGCAATTTTCCTCAAGTTCGGTTACCTTGTCAGTTACCTATCGGTTAACCGAATTCTGGAATGCGGCTAACTGAATTACATTTCGGTCAGCTTTCCAGAACCTTATAATTTCTAATACATTTTCTCAATTCAGTCACCTCGTCGATCACCCACTCGGCTAACCGAATTATCAAATTCGGATAGCCGAACCCATTTCGGCTACCTTTCGGTTAGCTTTCCAGAAGCTTGTTTTCTGATAGAAATTCCTGACCCGAATTTCGGTCACCATTTGACTAGCCGAATTCACAAATTCGGCTCACCGAAATTTGTTGGTCAGCCAACGATCAGCTTTCCAAAGGTTGACATTTTCAGCGACAATCAACCCAGGTTGGTTGGTTAGCTAGCGATCAACAGTCCTGCTTCAGATTTTTAAGTTCAGAATTTCTGAAGTGGAAACTCTGAATATGAGCTCCTTGAGCTCACATCACTTCAATAACATTTTAACTCATAAGAGGTGCATATACTTGCCTTGTTTGAAGATTAATTGACATAAAGCCATTTGTTTAACTTTATTTGAGATGGAAACTTCTCAACTTAAAGTCTCTTTCCAACCTAAACCAAAACCAATTCAAAAACACAACCCCTATCATGAGCTATACTTGGTTTAAACAACCCCAAACCATTTAATAGAACTTGAAAACTCTCAAAAGAGTTCAAGCTACTTACTTGTAGTCTCTTGAATAGAATCCTTGAGCTTTATCTCAATCTCTATCTCTAAAGAAATCAAAGGAGAAGATAAAGCAGATGAAGTAGTTCAAACTTCACTCCAATCACTTGCAAAGCTTCCAATTCTTGACACTTGTTGAAGAAAATGGAAGGAAAAAGGGAAGAAGAAAGAGTCTAGGGTTTAGCTATACTGGGAATAAGTGAATGAACTCATTTGAGTTCATCTCAAGCCTTATAAGCCCATTTTTGCATTTAGGCCTCCACCTCTCATTCTCATTCCAATTTGAGTCAAATGAAGGGTCATCAATTTACGTCGAATGACTTCAAGCCTATTATGAAAGTTAACGTACTCGTCGAGATACGCGTGTTGATATCAAGAGTTTTCGTATCCGACAAAATACATGAAAATCCGTATTTACAAAAAAGTCCTTAGTTTTATTGTTTAAGTCTAAAATCCATTCAATTCATTCTATCTCATTCATTATCATTTTATTAAGTCTAAACCATTCATTTTAGCCTAATCCAAGTCCATTCTGTAATTAACCATCATCAGCTTAATTAAACATGATTAAGTAGCTTTAATCTCAATCAATTAAAATTAATCTTGATTAACTCGAGACGAGGTCTAATAGGCTTTTCCCTCATTTTGCAGGTTGGGCTAGGTCGAATATATACCCTCATTAGAGGGCCCCATTGATAATGCTGGTTGTGACTTGTGAGTCTTCATTTATATTTCTTTGACTTTAACTATTTTTAGAAACACATTTATTATGATCTCGAGAAATTCAATTTGCAAACAAACATGATATAAATTTAGAACCAATAAAATAATGCGTTTATCATACTATAATTTATTTTAAAAAAATGAAAAACAATTTGATTGTCATAAATATACTTTAAATAAGGTTATCTTACTATAATTTATTTTAAAAAAATGAAAAACAATTTGATTGTCATAAATATACTTTAAATAAGGAGAATTGAATGGTATATATTTATTACATAAATAAAATTATAAAAAAATCTAATTGACGTAGATATATGCTCCATTAAAAACCAGTCCATTGCTTTACATGAATAGTTGATTTTTCATTGTGGTGATGAAAAATAAAAATAATTGACAGCTGTGGGATTTGAACCCACGCCCTTTCGGACCAGAGCCTAAATCTGGCGCCTTAGACCACTCGGCCAAACTGTCAGCTGTTGTGAAAAAATTATGAAACTATTACTAGATTAGTCCTAATTTCTAACCCAATGCACACCTGAGCCTGGCCATCGTCTGCTAAAGGCCTCATCACTACCCAAATTTGCCTGAAATACCTGATTCAAGTGGGGTTGTAAATGAATTCCAGTCCGGGTCCATCATCGACCCGGAACTGAAAGTAAAATCGGATCCGAACCCGGAACCGTTTCAGAACAGGTTTCTTGGCTTCGGAACCGGAACCAGAATGATATAAGGCACTAGTCCGGGTCTAGGTAGAGAATGATATTGAAAAAAAAAAATTTTGTATAAATTTTCAAAACTTTAGGTATTATGTCGGGTCTCGGGTCTATGGGTACGAACCAAGGTGGGACCGGACCAGGACCCATTTACTTATCAAGGCCTAAATAAGTACCCATACCCAATTTTTAACTGGTCAGAACCTCCGGATAATCGGAAAGTCGGAAACCCATTTACATCCCTAGATACAAGTGACTCTAGAGCTCATGCACTTGATCCAGGCCTAAAAGGCCAAGATATAGTCAAGCCTCATTCTGGCCCAACATAGCCCATTTGTAGCTGTAGTCAATAATCATGTTTTTCACATCAGAAGGCAGATTTACTGTGACTGTGCACCAGTTATAGATGACAATGGCTGCTTACCATCAATGGTGGTAACCAGATCAATATCACCTTTGAGCTATAAAGTTTCTACCAATTGATTCTTATGTAAGTTGAATCATGGCAGATTAAGGTGGGCTTGGATTTTGGCTGCCCCCCACCCCCTACAGACACACACAACACCACACACACACACACACACACATATGCCTAATTGATTTATTTCTTGTAGTAAGTTAAGAAGCAAAATCTATATGAACACTTGTGATCTTAGTGGACCAGACACTTTGACTTCTGACCTGATTAATAAATGGTACTCTTTTTGTTTTTTTTTACGCAGGGTTCCTAGCCCTTTGGGCTAGAATAATTCCTACGGGTCCAGGAGAAAAAGCTGGGTAAAATTCTCCTGAAGCTCCAGTGTGGTAGTGCAGAAAGACCGGTCTAATAAATTTTTAAAAGACTGGTCCAACTCTGACATATTAATGGAAAGGGTTATGTGTTTGTTAAATAGGTTAGACCCAGACATAATTTCCGACTGGTTGAATGAATACATGCTAATGTTAGTCTTTATAGCTAAATGGGTCGTGCTTGGAAAAAGTTTAGCTTGACCCGACTCATGGACACCCCTATATGTAGTCTGTGCAGAATATATGATGAATGTAACGGGCCTAAAATGCACTTGGGTAACCAATGCCCATTACCGAGTTTGACCTGAATTTCATTCAGGCTGTAAATTAGGCCCACAAATATTAGCCCCAACTTGGGCTTTGATGCATGTCAAATTGTCATTGTCGAGCCATACGAGCCGAGCTATGGCCCGTCCAAGCTGCATGCTTGGGAATTACATCAAGAATGCTTGTTGGGCTTTATTCTCTAGCCTTTTAGACCTGTTGATCCAGCCCTTTGACGAGGGGGGCCAGACCCTCAAAAAGCTCTCAAAACGGGGGCTTTACACCTCTTAAAAAACCCTAGATTTGGACTTGAAAAAAACTTTGCGGGCCCGCTAATTTTGGGGGCCAAGCTTGGTAGTACCAGGCCCGGCCCAACTCGACCCCTGTATTTTTCACCTTACGTGTGTGTTGTTTATATATTTATATATGTAAATATTTAAAGCACTTTTGTTAGTGAATTGAAAATGGTCTATATCTTGTCCACATGTGCCTTAAGCTCAACAAACATTGGATCATTACAAATAACAAACTCCGAAAGAATGATCATGCAGGTCTTTTTCCCCATCTCAAATGGGACTTTGACTGTCATACATAGTAATCTACCACCTATACTATGGTTAAGGGGTCGTTTCTTTACGTCATTACATATGTAAATGATTTTCATGAGTAACAACTATGCATCATGGTGTTTATTTGCACGTGAGGCATGAAAATAGTATGTAAATAAGGTCACTCTCATATGTAATTTTTTTATTTTATTTTTTGTATAATAAATAATCTCTAATATGCCATTAGCCAAACAAATAAAAAAAATCATAACCGTCTGTGTTGTTGCTAGCGTTGTCTGTCTTGGGCCCAAATAAAGAATGTGGTTAATATTCGATTAACGCTCAATGTTTTATGGCAATGTAATTTTTCTCGTTTTCAAGTCTTGAGCTTGGGTCTAACCTCACCTTGATAGTTGAGGATAGGATAAGGGCCTATGTAGAGTAGGCCCTCCAAGGGTTTTGACCTGCCCTGGCTCGGCCCATTAATGGACCTATGGCCCTAGGCCAACTTGTTTCCCAAAAGAATTAAATTAATTTTCTTAAATCTTGTATAGAGTTCTAGGGACTCTCTTATGTGCGTGTTGCTCGGGACCCTTTTGGTTATATACCTCTCCCAAAAGCAACAAGGGTTTTCAACATCCCTCTACAAATTTTTCCCTCTCTCTCAAGCTAAAGCAGGTTGAGCTTCCAAACTCTTAAAAATTAATCAATAACTTTTATTTATTTTTGTTTTTATCTTTTTAATTGTACATTTAAACAAGAAGAGGATAAAGAGTTTTAATAACATGAATGTTCAAAAATATATTTATGAACTTAGGGCACGTTTGGCAACTAGACTCCTCCACTATTCTCATAAATAACTATCCTCATTAGGAGATTCACCTTACACCACATTTGGCAAACACCAAAAGGAAGATGTGGAATTACATATATTAGATCCAATCATCACAAAAAAAAAAAAAAAATTGCAATTTTCTCTCAATCCACAATGAATCAAGACCACTAGCTGTTTTTGGCCTTGAATAGACGATGGACAAATCGGGTTTTTATTGTGGGTCCCACATGAATTAAAAATAATATCTTAGGATATACTCTTTTTTTTTTTTTTAATAAATATCCCGAAACATAAGAGAAATCTACGGCTAAAAATGACATAGTGGCCGTTTTGGACATTGTAAACATTATGAATAGTTTTGGTCATGATTGTGGGACCCAAAAGGTAGGATTCCAAAGAAAAAATCGGATACTGTAATATCATGCCTGAAGCATTGTTCATGTGCAAATCAGATTCCTTTTTCACTATGGATGATCAATGATTTGGAGTTTTGCCATTTTTTCACTATCCACGATGAAACATAATGCCAACTCTGACCTCAGTCATTTTAGGCCTTATGAAGAAGCTGAATGGTTCGGGTTTTGCAAGAGGGGACCAAAAAATTCCATGTCTCATGTGGACTTTTTTACAAATATCTCATACCATATAAGGAATAAATCATAGAGATTTGACCACATTGTCATTTTGGACCTCCTTAACATAATTAACAGTTCAGATTGTAATTGTGGGGGCCTATAAGGTAGGTTTCAAAGAAAAAGCCGGTAACCTCTAAGATACTGTCCGTTCATTATTTTTCTCCCTTTCTCTGCAAGCTCGATTTTTTGTAATTTGATGGGAGGAGGTCTGAATGGGATTCTCTTTGATTGTGAGGGTCTTTTGAGTATTTTGAGGAATCACCTTATACGATGAGAATTGTTATCAAACCTGGATTGTATGTGAATCTGAGGAAAATTGCAAGGAATCCCCTATACCGACCGTTGCTTGTGGATAGTAATCTAACTCTCCACATGCTTAGAAAAGCATGATATAACTTGAGAGATATTGAAGTCTAAAATGTACTACTATATATATATATATATTTATTTTTTTTGGAACTCATCAAACTCTAACATCATGTGTATATTCAAAAAACCCATGCAAGAATTAAGGCTACATGTATGAGCTAAACTAAAATCAAATCGAGAGTTTATGTGATTTTTCATTCTCTCCACTTCCTTCTACCTGATATGGTCCATAGAACTTTAACATCAACAACAGGTTCCATTCAACCATGGTTTTTTATTGGATGTTAATAAGTTGATCTTGGCTGTTTAATGAATATAACCTATATACTTCCTTAATTCTAACTCTTAAATCGAATGGATATTGCAAAGTTTGAATTATTAAAACAACCTTGTTTATGCATCTATTAATAGAGAGCTACTAATGCCACAACCCAAGGTTCTCTTTCCACATCTATTCTTTTTCCAAAATATCTCTTTACACGCCTCATTGTTCCCAAAATACCCTTCTCTCCATTCTCAGTTTACTCCTCTTCTTCCCCCTCTCCATATCGTTGCCTTGCGCCCAGGGTTACAAACGGGTATTCGATTATCCGATTACCCAAATGTTTCGACCTGCAAAAAACCTAGTCTGAAAGCTATTTTAGGTTTCGATTCATAAAAAGGTCTGGGTCTGAAACTCAATTTCAGTTCCAATTGATAAACATGTATAGTTCCAGTTCCATATAGGTTTCGACCCATGGACCCGATACCTAGCATATAGACCTTTGATATTACAAATTGTATCTCAAGATTTTTTTTGACATTTTTATGTACAATATTAGAGGTAGTAGATTTGATGCACTGTTATAAGTTGATTGATATGCTTATTTTAAGAAAAATGAAAAATAAAAAGAAATTAGAGTCGATTTTGGAACTAGATTCCAGTTCTCTAGGTAGACCCAATTTTAGATTTTCCTATTGGAATCGGGTCTGGAACTAACAAAACAAGTTCTGGGTAAAAACCAGAACCATTCAGTTTGCAACCCTACTTGCACCCGCTGCCCTCCCTCACTCCCTCTCCTTCTCTTTCTCCCTCTCCCCCTCCCTCTTTCCCTCTCCTTGTCACCGCCCTCCGCCTGGCACGCTCTCTCCCTCTCCTTACCACTGTCCTCCACCCGGTGTGCTCTCTCCCTGTCACCGCTCTCTCCCTCCCTCTGCCACCCTCTCCAGCTCTCCTCCTCCTTCGGTGCTGCCGGGGAACGGTAGTGGCTGAGGCGGGGGTGGGTGAGTGTAAAAAGAAGTTCGAAAGGGAAATGTTTTAATAGATGTCTTTTTAGGTAATTTTATATAAGGATATATTGAAAGTGTCTCTTATATTAAAAACTTCATGTTAAATCGGCATTACATCGCATGAACCTTAGTGATGTCGCCCATAAAGCTTGGACGATTATTAGGATTGTAACAAGGATCTGACAAGGCATGTTAAAAAGGCAAGGCTGGCCTGGGATTGTCCTTATCCTACCCTCAATACATATATGGACGGCCTGTACGAGCCAAAGTCCTAAAAGGGCGTTCTCTATCTAGGCCACTTACCCTATCCTTGAGGGCCAAGGTTGGGCCTTGGGCTAGATCCGACCCACTTCCATCAAGCTCGACCGAGTCCAGAAATGTACTGAAAGTCTGGAACCCTCTCTGACGTGCGCGTTGCACGTGCCCATTCTGCGTTCTATATCTCCCCCGAAAGCAACGAGGGTTTCTATTGTTCTCTGCAAATCTGCCGCCCACTCTCTCTCTCTCTCTCTCGCTTTCTTTCAAACGAAAGCCGAAAGAAATCTAGCCATCTGCAGAGATGCATTCTCAAGTACTCGTTCTAAGTAAGTTTTCTTCAACAATCGCTCATCTCATCCTTTCTTTTCTTTCTTTCCTTCTTTCTCACTGCTAGGGTTTAGGGTTTAGGGTTTAGATTGTGTTGGAGATCTTGATCTGCTTCTTACATTGCTTGATCTCAAATCTCCAGTACTTGAAATGGTGATTGGAATGAATCCGTAGAGGAGAGGAGGACTAGTTTTAGAGTATTTTTGTACGGATGGCATTTTCGGCGGCAAAAATGGAAACTTTCTTTATTCTTCTCATTTGAAAGCATTTGCTCCATCTTATATGGAAAGAAGATTCAGACCGAAGAGGCAGAGAACCTCTCAGCAGAGGTGGTGGTGGAAACACATTTCACAGTATAAGTATACCCCTTTTCATTTTACACGGAAAATGAAATCACCATGGAAATGGTGGAAAGTGGGGGAAAGTTATTGGGAAGCTATGATGGGTGGGTGTAGAAAAGAGTAAGGGTGCGTTTGAATGTACCTTGATCTGAAAGGTGATTTTTTTTTTTGTTTTCTCCCCCCTACAGCGTTGAATGGGAGAAAATCAATTGATACGGGGTTGTGTTCAGATGCGATATCTGGGCAGATTTATTTCCTGGGAATACCAGGAAGATGTGGCCACTGCATTTTCTAAGCTGTTCCTTAAATATATATTCCAGTAGGGCCTGAAAGATGCATAATTTTTTTTTCTCTTTTCATGGAACTTGTAAGCGAACATTATTTTTAGCCCTCTTAATGTCACACACTCATGTATGCAATATGCACATGTGTTGAACCTTCAAACTCGCAGTTGGGCTTTCAACGTTTACTGTATCTCTTTGGTGGCATTCTAGTTCTTTCTAAATTCATCTGTCATTTAGGAGGCAATATATCATCAATTAGTATGTCTTTGAAAAAAAAAAAAAATGGACATACAACCGTTTAGGCTTCCTAAACTCCCCTAGGTATGTGAAGAGACGGGCCAAATTCGTGTCATGCTGTGAAGGGAATGAAATTCTCCCTAATTTCCAAATGATCAAAATGAGGTGGTTGTCCTTTTTAATTTTCTCTTTTTAAAATTCAAGAACCATTTTGCTGCTTCATCTATTACTTGTGAAAATCTGAATTCATATTTTATCTTTCACATTATCAAATTGGAGGACCATGAAGTGCCTATTTGATCTAATACTTGCTTGTCTATAATGAACGGATTTATGTTGCCGCTTAAATTCTTTTATTTCCCTAATGGCTCATTCACACTGGATTGAGCAGAAGATTCTTTGACTCGCGAATCTGGAAGTAAGGTGCATCATGCTAATATCCAAGCATCAAAGGTGAGTTTTGATTTTCTATAGATTTGCAGGGGCTGTTATTTTTAATACTAAGTTGCATCTTTAAGACACTCCTTTTCCAAATTAAATCTATAGATGAAACAGTTCTTTTTTGCCTTGCTGAACATATCAATGCTTCATGGAACAATTTAATCGGTCCATTGATTTTGCTTCTTCTTCTTAAAAAAAAAAAAAAAGAGAAGGTTGTGATATACTATAATTCTCCGCATTCTCTGTTTTTTTTGGCTGTGTAATCCTTCTTGTAGGCTGTGGCTGATATTATCCGTACCACTTTGGGTCCTCGGTCCATGTTGAAGATGCTACTTGATGCCAGTGGAGGTACTCTTGTTAGATTTCCCATGACAAACAGATCTCAATGCTTTACTTTCATGTAGATATTAATAATTAATGTATTTTTTCCTTTCTTGTTAGATTTTCTATCACAAACAAACCTCAATGCTTTACTTGCATGTAGATATTAATGAGTATAATTAATGTATTATTTTAATATCACTGAAATATGTGAAATCTCTCTCTCTCTCTCTCTCTCTCTCTCTCTCTCTCTCTCTCTCTCTCTCTCTCTCTCCCCCCGTGTGCATGTGCATCTTGGATGCCCAGCCTTTGGAGTCACCACCATTCGCGTTGTAAGGAGTCATCACAATTGGCACTAGAGGAAACCACTGCTCAATGCAACCACAAATCATAATGATGAGAGGGAAAGAGATAATTTTCATTGAATTCATAAATGAACGATTATCTATACAGTATGGGATGACAATCTCGCTTATCAGGGATCTAGATAGAATTCCCTTTCTCTTACACAACTATATCTTTTTGCCTAAAAGGTTTTTCTTTCTTCTATTATTATTGATTACTTGTCAATCAAATTATCTTTTATTGATTGCATGCCAATAAGTTGTCTTGCTAGATTCAAGATATTTAATTAGGATTTTCTAAACTAAGAATCTAGATCTAAGAAACTTAACTTGAAATTTATATTTAAGAAGATAGGCATGGTTGGGCCAATGGGTTGGCTTACCAAGGATTAGGTCCAATGGAGCATTCATCTATGGGCTTGGCTCAATGAACTGGCTGACTATGGTTAGGCCTAGTGTGCTGGCCACCTGTGGGCCTGTTCTTGGGCCCACTTTTGGCATATAAGGGCCTGTTTGGCATCATTATGAGGGAACATTTTTTCATTCTCACAGAATAAAAATATTGGGAATGTGTTTGGTTGCAGTTTCTTAATTATGTCGAGAGAATATTTCTTTAGAAAACCATTCTCACGCAATGAAAATTTTGGAACAATAAAACTTCGTTTTTCAGATCAGAACGAAGAGGCCCGCATCGCTTTGAAGTCCCTCCGCACGAATCTCTCGTCACTCTCGCCCTCATGTGGAAATCTCTCTTTCTTTCTCCCCTCTATCCTATCTCTCTTCCCCTGTCATGTCTCTCTTCTTCTCTCTTTCTCTCATCCCCCACCCCCACTTTCTCTCGTCTTCATGATCATGCAAATTGCAATGTATACAGTTGCAAAAGGGAAATTCCTTCTCTTTCCTCATTCACATCTTTCTCTCCTCTCTTTGCAATTCATCAAAATCTAGCCTCTGCAAATGGAAAGAGAAAGAGGGTAAAGGGGATCCTTGAGAGTCGTCCCTGCTAAAACTTTTAAATCAATTATTAGGGGTCATTCATAAAATCTATGCTCGAATCTATCGTCACTCTCTCCATTGCCTACCACCTTCCATCCTCACTGAATATGTGTCTAGTGCTTTGCTCGGGTAGGCCACACACCCTTCTGTAAATTGATATGCACATCTCATACATACCTCTTATCCTTTCCTACCACTATTTTTTATGCAAAATAAATAACTTATTTATTATATTTTGAGTTCTGTTAAAAATAAGACAATTAGTATCGAAGTGTCGCCCACCCATTTAATTTAACATACGGGAGTTGTGTGGGATTTTAAAATGGGATTCAAAGGGAAAAGTGTTTTCAAACATGATTCTACTATTCTTCTTCTCTGTAACAATTTTGACAGAATGTGTTACCGAACAAATTCACTACAATTCATTCTCAACATAAGATCATTCTCAGCAGAATTCATTTTTCAGAATAAAAATGTTCTTAGTGCAAGAATAATGCCAAGCAGGCCCTAAGAATGCTTCATTTTTGTTTTTATGTTCAATTATTTCTAGGCCGTGTTATATAGTATTTGCAGAATTGTTCAGGTGTGAGTTCTAATGGAAATGTGAGATCATTATGCTCTTATTAACTTCTAAATTATAATTTTTGCAGGCATTGTTTTCTAAATTTGGAGATCTTATGAGTCTTAAATTTGGTTTTTTGATGTGTTTTTTGGTCCATTTCTTTTAAAATTTTGAGGTCCAGATTGTCTCCCATTCTTGCTGCCACTTTCTACTTCCATGTCATATTCTGAGCTATGCCTTCTTCATTTCAGGCATTGTGGTCACTAATGATGGAAATGCTATACTGCGAGAGTTGGATCTTGCCCACCCAGCTGCTAAGGTATGATCTGGTTCGTGACTTTGTCAGTTCTTCAAATGTAGGCAACGGGTAGGCCCTATGTTGCCCTAGGTCAACCTTATGATGTCTTGGGATTTGAAACCTTAATTTAGATAGGAGCTCTGTTAGGAATGTGGGGCTATTGGGAATTGGTGACTCTGCTAGGATCCAAGAATGAAGGGGCTAATATTTATGAGATCCTAGTGTTGCAGGAAGCTTTCACTTCGCACTTTGGTCCTTTTACGAGATAATTTCTAGTCTTCACACTATTAGGGGGCTGATTTCACACCATCCAAGATAAAGATAGAGAAGCTCCACTATTCCCACAAAAAGAAATTGACCATCCTTTAGTAATGGCAGATGGTTATATATAAGGAAAACGATTTGTATCTAAACAACGAATCTCATTTTCAAGTGAATAATACGATTCAGTAATTGTTTTATCAAATCCTATGATTCAAGTGATTCGCTAGAGTGAGAATAGCCATAGCTAATAGGTTAGTATTAGGATTTTGTTCACTTTCTTTCTTTTTTTTTTTTTTTTGTTAGCATTTATATTTTCAAAAGGTTATGTAATAATTAACGAAGCCTCTTAAAAAATTTTGCGATTTTGGGGAGGTTGTAGAGAACTAGAGATTAATCAGGAATGGGCATGTGACTATGAGTCTACAAAGTTCAGCTGAATGTATTGGATTTAATCTTTTTTTTTTTGGGGGGGCTTTTTCCCCCTTCATGAACACTTTTAACTGAAGTAGACATTCTAATCATGTAAGGTGGCTCATTTAGATTTTATTGTTATTATTATTTAAAGAGACAAAAAAATCAATAGAACTTGTTTAGTTTTCCTACTAATGTTGATATCTTAAACAAATTTAACTATTCACACACATTATTTGAGATGTATTAGTACAGGTCGTGGCTTTCTTCAAACAATTGTATCCTAGTCTTATTTTTTTATTTTTTATTGTAATTATGTTGCTATGGTTGAAAAGTGGCTGGATCATGGATAACTATTTTTTTTTATCATTTTTAATTTATTAAATATTTTTTTATTTTCATAAGAAAAAAAATTCCTACAATTCACGATATGATTTGATCCATCCCCTTAAATGGGTGCTGTAAAAAAGGGGTGCTATTTGTTTTTGTTGAACCACTTGAAAATCTCATGTCACATGACACTTGAGTCCTATGAGGGCATCTCTCTGTTGGTAAAAGTAAAGCCCCACATCCCACATTGTCTAAGTAATGCCTTCGGCAAGGCTTCATATATACCTGTGTGAGCCTTCCACCTATGAGCTTAAGCTTTTAGGTTGGTATATAGTTTATTATATGGTATAAGAGCGGGTTCTGATCCCGTTGTTCTCGTGTAGCCTACGTGGCAGGCCCGTCCATGAAATCTGTTGGGCCTGCACGTGAGGGGGATTGTTGGTAAAAGTAAAGCCCAACATCCTACATCCCTTAAGTCATGCCTTTAGCAAGGCTTCATCTAAACCTGTCTGAGCCTTCCATCTATGAGCTTAAGCTTTTAGGTTGGTATATGGTTTATTACACTCTCACCTTAATATGAGAGATAAAGGTGGGGGCCCTCACATTTAAGTTGTTAGCATTGGATATGGATGTGAGGGCTCCTACCTTATCTCTCATAGTAAGGTGAGAGATGCTCTCATAGGAGTATCTCCCATATATATGTATGTATTTGATAGCCACTTGAGTTTCTATATTTCTTTCGACACTTGAGCTTCTATATATGTAAGTATATATATTTGATAACCACTTGAGTTTCTAGATTTCTTTTGCTGAACTACTTGAAAATCCCATGTCACATGACACTTGAATTTCTATCATCTAAGATACTTTCTAGCTAAACATTGATCTTTTTTTGTACTCAAAAGGATACAATTTTGCCACTTGGACTTTGTGAGTGACTACCCTATCACGTGATAAGAAAATATGACTCGATGGGACCCTTTAAGATTTGCAGAGAAAAAAGCCCAAAGATCTGTGTCGAGTGCACACTTGTTGTGGGGTCTAATGTGCATGAGGCACAACTTAGGATCAACTTAAATGTGAAAAACCAAAATGCTATTGATTAAGTTGTATGATAGTAATCTCTCTCTCTCTCTCTCTATATATATATATATATATATCTATGTATCAACACACACATATAGGCCCCACTTGGGACTGGGACCTGGGGGGATTGAAAGATCTCCATGGGCCCCTCCTCTCTCCAAAAATCAGCCTTAACCATGCATCCTCATCTGGGGCCCACAAGCTTAAGATTGTACAGTCCATTCGGATTGTACAACCCATTCAGATGGGTGCAAACTCGGTGGGACCTGTGTAAATGGGCTGGGGGGGGGGGGGGGGTTTGATTTTTGGTCCCCCATGTGGGCTTGACCCCTGGTGTGTGACATGCGCACCTGATAGCCACTACCTTGAGCGTGTGTGAGTGAAACTGAGCGAGGAGGAAAACTTGAAACATGCACACACAGTTGTCATTTCCGTTTTGTTCCAGCCATAATGGCTGGAAAATTTTGTTCCACTCATTCTACTAAAACGAAACCCCTCATTAAAGTTCTCATTTTGGAGAAAATTGTGAAAATGGAGGATGGAGGCAGACAACTCTTGTACAACTTCATTACTACGGTTTTGGATATTCGTTGTCAGTCTCTTGGGTAGAACAATTAAGTTGACCTAGCTTGATGTGATATGACTTAAGATGATGATCATTGTGCTCATAATAAGGTTGTGGCCTGTGGGTTCAAGTTATTTTACCATTAGAAGAAAAGGGTGCCTTGAGCATAATTTGGAACTTCTTTGAGGGTTTACATCTCATTGAGACGATATTGCAACTGAAAACAAAAAAATCCCAAGGGGCGTGCTTCAAAGTGAAATGTCTTGGAAAAATAAAAATTTCCATACATCTCAAAGATCGTCTATAATGACCATTTTTATTGGCATATTGAGCAACCTGATCGGAAGTATCTGCCTATATTTATTTTTTTTAGAAAATGAAGTATCTGCCTATATGGTTGCTCAAGTTGGTTGTATGATCAATGGTGAAACCCTAATGTATTCATTTGTCAGGCCACAATGATTGGTATTTATTGCATTAGCCAAGAAAAAAAAATATTACATGGATTAATATTTTTAAAAAGTATTATGTTGGTTGTAGTTATGCATTGTTGTTGTTATGATTCTGATGGATCCATATCATTGGGAAAAGTATTGGCTTTGGGGGCTGGGCGAGAGGATGTCCTAAAGGACCTAAACCCCTGTTGGCTTGTCGGATTATTACTCGAGCTGCTTCTCTGCAATAGTGAATTGACTTGTGTCGGACAGGGAACAGACTAGGAAAGGCTCCCTGGGGGCCTTTCCTGGGCTCTGCAGAGTTTTTCATTAATGTGTAGGGTTGTATGAATGATTTTCTTTGGTTTTGGTTTCAATTTTACACCATTACTTTGCAGTTTTCTATCAACAAAAAATGCCTTTTTTTGTGATTTGTCTCCTTTAACACTTGGTCTTTTTTGAGAGATGACAGTCAATGATTGAACTAAGCCGAACACAAGATGAAGAAGTGGGAGATGGAACAACATCTGTCATTGTACTTGGTATGTTCTTACACTTTGACTTCTAAACCTCACAGTTGTTATTTATGAAAGATTTGCCAATTTTAAATCCGAGGAATATTACTGCCACATATCTATTAGGTGCTGGCAGAATGATAAATAAGATTACAGTTTGTATGCATTTAAAACAAATGATTAAAATGCACATACCTTTAACTTTAAACTTCAGCCAGTTTTTTCTCTACGTTGATCTATGCTATAGTTTTAACATCAATTAACAGATGGTTGTTAATTTTGGGTTTTTCATGTTTTGGGTGGAATTCTTTGAAGCTGGTGAGATGCTCCACGTGGCCGAAGCATTCCTTAACAAGAGTTACCATCCCACAGTCATCTGCCGAGGTAATATTTTTTGCACTAAGGATACGTTGTCATGGTAGGGTTTTTTTGTTTTCCACAATTGCTAACTCTTTGGTGATCACAAATTTAATATGCTGTGCAGCCTACACTAAAGCTCTTGAGGATGCTATTGCTGTGCTTGACAAGATAGCTGTGGATATTGATGTGAATGATCGTAAGTATTTGCATCTTTTTTTTTTTTTTTTTTTTATAATTTCTGCAACTGGGGCGTACCTTTCTCTTTTGCTATTATTGCTTCATATATGTGCATATGTTTCGAATGGTTAGGGTTCATGGGGTTCTCAAAATATATTTATATGCTCATGGTGTTGCATTATTGTTTTGAGACGACACAATTGAACAGTACCACTGTGCAGATACGGCCAACCAAATCCTGTGCACTGATACCAAATAATCAGATGATTGCTGTAGATTTGCCTGTTACGAACTCTTTTCTACTATGTGTGTTATAGTTTATTTATAAAAAAATAATTCTTTCCATTCCTTTGTGTTTTTAATTAAGTTTGTGGTCTAAATATTAGTATGATTTACTGTTAGAAAAATATATGCAGGGACTTAAACAAATTTAATATACTAGCAACCATGGAATTGGTCAAGTGGTTCAGGTAAAACTATAGTACTTAGCAAGGCTAGTGTGCTAGGCCACTCAAGAAATGCTTTTAGCTTGGGCAGAAGTTGAGGAAGCCTTGGAGGTTTCAATCTAGAGTTAACAAAATTAAGGCAATATTAATTAGGAATGTCTCATTCCATCGCATTCCAAGGTCGTCTAATGAAATGAGGTTGAGGTCAATTTTGCTAGAGGCCGTGGACGGTAGAATATTGTATGTTGCATTAGGCAAGACTGTGCCAATATTTCTGCGCATCCGGTGCGCAGTGTTGAGCACACTTGCTGCTGGGGCTTACCTGGGGGCCCACAGATCATGGGAGATGGGGGGATGGAAAAATCCACTCATGATGGACCCAAAATTAAAAAAATGGGGTCAATTCATGCATCGAACCCCTTGATCCATGGCACACAAGTTTAACGGCTTTATATTTTAAGAAAAATTGAGCCTTGATCTAATGTTCCAGTACATTCGGTGGGTGCAAACCCTGGAGTCTAGTGATTAGCATGGGTGGTCCCTTGTGTGAATGGTTTGGATCGATCATAAGGTGGGCCTGCGGGAAATTCTCACTGTAATATGGTGAGAAGTGACGCAGGAAGATTTGCCATGGGCCATATATATATTTATATAAATAAAATCATGGGAGGTTTAGGAGTTTTAAATGTCTTCTTATGACACATGGAATTTTTTAAGAGAGAGCGTTAAAAAACTTGGCTTTAATCAAACTGTGAAGTCATGAATCATGTTGCGTGTTACCTTTGTAACTTACTGTATTGCCATAAATGGATCTTTTTAACTGAAGAATTTAGTCCACAACGGAGTTGCTGACAAGGAGACCCACTTCCTCTTTATTTATATATTTTAGCAGGAGAAGCCCTGGGAGTTTACAGAATTCTACTTCTTCAGTTTGTGGTATCTCCTTGTTTATATATTTTAGCAGGGGTAGCCCTGGAAGTTAATAGAAGTCCACTTCTTCAGTTTGTATATGATCTTCTGTTCCTCATCAAAAGAGACAGGAAATTGGCCTCTTTCTTTCTGGATTAAGCTTTTATTAGTTCCAAGAAAAGTAGGCCAGAAGATGGCTTTCAGAAATGCCTTATAGTGGTCTCCGAATCACCAACACTAACCAATTGATGAAATTAAATCAACATTTCAGATTTAAAGATCTGTTGATTCCTTTATATGCTTAGGAATGACCCTGGCTGTAGGAAAAATCACCAGGAGAGTCTGGAATAATATCCAACTTGAGTTGCAACCACAAATGACAAATTGGAATGGAACATTGGTACTGCATCATCACTTGTGGAGAGGTTGGTTTTGGTCCAGTCAGTATCTACTTTTCTCCAAATTATTGGTTGCTTCATCAGAATTTAACCTTTAAAATAAGGTTAGCTTATCTAGACGCTTCATTATTATGGAAAGGAAAGAAGTTGGATGCTCATCTTTTAACCATGGTAGTCAAATTTGGTTTGGTTTGGTTCTACTGAACTGGCCGAACAGGTTTGGCCCGTGATTTGAACCAAACCACCTATTTGGAAGAATTTTTGTCCAGATTTCAGACCATTTCAACTGAATTCCAGAATTGGTTGGGTTTGTCTGAACTGTTTGAACAATTTCGGCTCGACAAACCTATTGGAAAATCTTTGGTCTGGATTTCATATAGTTTCAGCTGAAATTCAGAATTTCAGCTGAAATTCTAGACGTAGGCCAAAATGGCTGAAGTCTTGAATTTTGTTCCCTTTTTCTTTACCTTAAAAAAAAACAAATAGGAGAGAGGAGGGAGCAAGGCGTGCCTAGTAGCCTCTTCTTTTTTCTTAACCTCTTTTCGGTTGAAAAGAAAGGGATGAGTGCCCCATTTAAGCTCGCTCGCTCGCTCTCTCTCTCTCTCTCTCCATAATTTAATATCAGGGCTTGAGTGGCAATTCATTTGCTCCAGTGTGTGCCCACATGATTAAAACCTAAACTGTTCAAAATAAATACCCATTTAAGGGCTCCCCCCTCTCTCTCTCTCTCTCTCTCTCTCTCTCTCTCTCTCTCTCTCTCTCTCTCTCTCTCTCTCCATAATGTAATATCACTATATCAGGGGTTGAGTGGCAATTTATTTGCTTCAGAGTGTGCCCACATGAGTACATGACTAAAACTTAAACTGTTCAAAATAACTGCCTCCTCTCGTATGGCCCCCGACCAAATCTCCCAAGTAAACAGAATATCCTGGATGCCCTCTCTTTGGGAGTGGGGGATGGATCAAATTTTCATACTCCAAAGGATAGATGGCTTCCTAAGCTAATGGTATTTTCAAACCTATCAGATTTTCTTCATCCACAAATATCAGTGATGCAGTATGGACTAGAGTGACACTAGACTCAAGTCAAGTGGGCCAAACGATTGACCTGTGAGTCTACCCAGTCCGTTGGGTTCAGCCACAGGCCCAATTTGACTGTCAGCTACTGTAGATTTTCTTTCTATTTCTATCTTTATTTGATTAGAAATTGTTATTAGTAATTTAGGATTACTAGAATATTAATGTTCCTTTTTATTTAGATTTCTTAGTCATTAGGAAAGTCTCGATTGCCAAGTAATAGGAATGATCCTATATATTGAGGATATGCCTCATTGTATTTTTTTATGCGTATTATCAATTAATCAATATTTCTGAGTTTTCTCTTCAGTTATGGCGTTTATCATTATCGTGAGTATGCACTAGTGGCTGAATCCATCCCTGGATTTGATCAATCCTTTGGGAGATTGATCTATATTACCGATTGAGGATCTGGGGCTTTGCCAAATAGTTTATCATGCTCCGCAATAATCATTAAGAAAACAAAAGATGATCTGGAATATGTTCCAGAGCTAATAATGAGTATGTTCAAGGACTTCAATGGGATTATCCTAAACCTAGTTTTTTATATATCCTAATGCGTCAACTAGATAGTTTGCGTAGCATTAGGATGAAGGGATATCACTTGTTGTGGCCAGTACCTGTTTTGTAAAGCCATTTATAAATCCGTAGATAATTCCCCTATCATACCTCATCTTCCTTGGAGAAAACTTAGGACTTCCCATCCATCAAAACTCAAGGTTTTTTATTTTTACATGGAGAGCTTTGCAAAGTTGCCTTAATATGAGATATTATCTAGCACGGTTCATACCTAATATGGACAACTTATGTGTATGCTGTAGAGAGCGCGGAAACAGTGGTCATTTTCTTACTTCTCGCCCTTTCACTAAAACTGTATGGAGAATTTTCTCTCTGTCCCAACTTGATCAAACAAGAGCAGCTAACTACCTTTTATTCAGTGTTTATGGTCTCCTCCAGTTCGAGACGGAATATGTGGAATGTTCCTTTCATGGTATTTATAGAAATCTAGAAGTGCATACTATCCTAAGCTATGCCGTGAGCCCTTAATCGAACTCTTATCCCTGCTTTATACATGGCCCACCAATGAATAGTAGCCACTAAGAACTCTGTGAATCCTCAAACATTGGGCCTTCCTAAAGTAAGATGTAGTCCACCTCCTCCAGGCTGGCATAAAATTGAACTTCAATGGATCCTTTAACCAGAATGGCAAGAATGGAGTATTAGGGGGAATCAGTAGAGACTAGAGGTTGACTAGAGATTATGATAGGGATTTAATTGTTGTATTTTAATCTTAAGATTGCTCATCTATACCTTTAGAATCAGAGGTAAAAGCTCTTGCTTTGAGACTCCCCATGTCATGAGTACCAGTTTGGAAGACTAACCTTCGAAGAAGATCCTCTGATCATTAGGAACTACAACAGGAGATGACTCATGGCATCTCATGGATATGGGAGAAAATTCTTTTATAGCTTAAATCATTAAATAGCTAGGAAGCTTAATTCTGTAGAAGAGTCCAATGAATTAGCTGATTCTTTGATGAAGTTATATGGCCTCACAACTTCATAAAGTTCGCAATTAAGCTCCCTTCTTGCATGCAGCATATTTATCTGAAGCAACTGCAGGATTGCCAGAGGTCATAGATTCCAGCAAGCAGTGGAAACTCATCTGGAGTGCTTCATACAGAGGAGGAGCCAAGAGGAGTTGACTTCAGAGAGAACATGCGCATACTTGTCTTTTGATTTTTGATTCTTGGCTGTCTTATGTCAATAGGTGTGCTAGTAGTCTGTAGTCTTCAGTGAGTCGTGAGGCTATGTACTTTATGTTGTTTGCCATACTGTTTGTTGTTGCTGTTACTAGTGTTGTTTGTCTGGATGCTGTATGTTGAACTTTGCTTTGTTAAATATAATCATTCTTCCTAGCATAAAATAAGGATCTCCTTACGATTTACTTGTGATCAAAAGAGGTACTGTTTTGAGGCTTTTAAAATTTTCGAAGTTCTAGATGTTAGTGAGATGGGTGCCAAAATTTAAATGATCAATTGGAGAGTCTACTCAAGTTGGATGAGCGTCAAATTTTGATTGGTGTAAATCATGGGAGGTAGATGAGTGTGATGGGCTGCAATTGATCATAGGACAGTGGGCTTCTTAGTCTGGACCATTTCGTAGCTATTAACAAACTGGTTGTTTCTGGAAGTTTGACCATCTCTATGTATATCCTGTATAGCCTTCATTTAGCTTTTATTTATTTATTTATACGTAAATTTCGTTGTCATTGCTTTAACTTAAATGTAGAGCTGTTTCCCTGATTCTTGTATTTGCCATAGCCATGGCTTTGTATTATTTGCTCACTTTTCTGCAATTTTGTACTTACAAAGCTTTGCCTGTTCAGCTTAGCCTTTCCATATTGCTGCAACTCCTATTGATTTCTGCACTTATAATTGTTATGCTTGTTGCTCTATTTGACGTGGAAACCCTAATGAATATATTTGGCAGGTGCTACGATGCTGAGTCTGGTTAAAAGTTCGATTGGTACAAAGTTCACTAGTCAATTTGGCAATCTAGTTGCTGTGAGTATTCTTATCCCTGTCCGATCTCATATTTGATAGTGGATACTGATAATCTGATATTGTCTTTTGAATTGAAAAATGATTTTGTAAGTTTTACTATTCTAGTCAACAACAATTGTCATTATAAATATTATTGATATGTTTGCAAGACAAATGATTTGATCTTGACTTGAAGAAATGTATGGCGGGCGTACCAATGTCAGGTTGGTTATCTGATGGGCCCTACCTTTTGGACTATCCTCCAAAAATCTAAAAGAACGAGCTTAACCTTCAATTGATGATTTGCAAAAAGGTGATTAAGATAAAATATTTCAGGGAAAAATGATATAGAGCAACCTCAATAAATTTAAAAAAAAAGAAGAAGAAAGGAGGAGGAATGAAGCACTGCCGCAATCAAAAGAAAATTGATACTGCATGAGTAGATTGTCCAAATCGTGATTGTTTATAATGAAAGCTCTCGATCGGTGGGTTCCATCAGGTCAATTGTACCACTGAAACATCTGTGAAAAATGTATTAAACTTATGGCCAGAGGATGTTGTACATATCCTTGTATTGGGTCATACAATATATTTTCTTGCGATGGCCTTTCTTGACTCTTTCCTATCGGTTCGCACTTTTCACCAGATAATTCTAATACTGAAGTGGCTCTTCTGTGTTTTAGGATATGGCACTTGATGCTACAACTACGGTTGGTGTGGACCTTGGTCAAGGGTTGCGCGAAGTGGACATTAAGAAGTACATAAAAGTCGAGAAGGTTCCAGGTGGTCAGTTGGAAGATTCCAAGGTTCTTAAAGGAGTTATGTTTAACAAGGATGTTGTTGCCCCTGGCAAAATGAGAAGGAAGATTGTAAACCCACGCATTATTCTTCTTGATTGCCCTCTTGAATATAAGAAAGGAGAAAATCAGACGAATGCAGAGTTGGTTAAAGAGGAGGACTGGTATGACCTTCCCTGTTACCCAGCATGTTATTTATTTATTTTTAGCATGTTATTTACTAGGGAGGCCATTTGTATGCCACGTTTGCCCTTGGTCTAGGGAAACCATATGTGCATATGCCTTGTTTTGCCCTTGGGGTTTCTTAGGTTGGGAGTCTATATGCATTGGCTTTTTTAAGGAGTGGCATTAACCTTTTAACTTGGGAGATTGGTGAGTACGGTTATCAGTCGAGTCCGATCTACACTTTCCTCTTGGACGTTTGGTTATTAAAAAGTTGCTGTTATTGGCTATTTTCAAATTTGATGTTTAGTAATGGTTTGGTTATTATAAAGTTGTTGTTATTGGCTGTTTTCAAATTTGATGTATATATTATTATGGACTATTGCTATTGGATTATGGGTCAGACAGTAGTTCCTCTCGGCTTTAATTTTTTGCCATGGCTAACCCATGAGGGTAATATATTAATTGGAAAGTCTCTGGATCCGTGACCAAATGTCTCTGGATCCATGACTAAATGCCCCAACCATGTGTTTTTCGGGGTTGATATTTAATAAGTGGAATTGAGCTCACACTGGATCCAAAACGTACTCTACTTTTCATTAGATGATTGTGAAACTCATACATCTCATAATGTGGCCATTGGGGGACCCCCAAAAAAAATTCCTCCTGTTTTTGGTTTTGGGGGTGTGGTGCTGTGTAAAAGAAAAAAAGTCGAGGGGGTTTGTAATGAGGCAGTAGGAAATAAAAAAATAAAAAAAAATGCATTGAAGCATCTTTCTAGCAGACTGCATGTAACAAGCAATTGGCTTGCTTGCTGAATGGCTTTAGCTCCTGCATAAGGTGGCAAAGAAAGGATCATGGCGACTCTTGTGTAGTTATGAGGAATCATCACCTTGTATCATAATTTATTTTTTTTGGTAAAATCATAATTGTTGTCTTAATTTCTCACTTCCCTCGACATCATATGCATCTCTGTCAAACTACAGTAATTGTTGCATAATAAAGTTTTCACACATCCCCTAACCCAGAGCCATAATCAGTTTGCTTGCTCTGAATCACCAGTAGTTGATATTTTTGCGTACGGAGCGTTATCTGCTTTTTTGTGCATTTGGGATGGAGCAGAAGTGGGAAATCAAATTAGCTGGCAGTTATGCTCGGGATCAAATATAAACTATGGACAACAATATTGGCTTGGGGATGAAAAATATCCCACTTAATTGCATGATCTTCTTCTGAGCTTTTTTCCCTCAGTGGGATCAACTTTATGAGTTACAAGGAGGATACGTGAAACATATTTCTACTAATGTAATTTCCCATTTTTATGCTGCCTCGAACGCATGACGGTATGAACAGTCATACTTTCTGCATGAATATTGGGACATCCTAATTTGGCATAAATCTAGGTTCCTTACAGAGTTTAACCATAGTTCATTTTGCCTCTGCTCATTAACTACTATGCCATTTGCAGGGGTGTCTTGCTGAAGATGGAGGAAGAATATATTGAAAGCCTGTGTATGCAGATTATAAAGTTCAAGCCCGACTTGGTAATCACTGAAAAGGGACTTAGTGATTTGGCGTGCCATTATTTGAGTAAGGCCGGGATCAGTGCCATCAGGAGATTGAGGAAGACTGACAACAACAGGATTGCGAAGGCCTGTGGAGCTGTCATCGTCAATAGACCGGAGGAACTTCAAGAATCTGATGTTGGGACAGGGGCAGGGCTTTATGAGGTCAAGAAGATCGGGGATGAATTCTTTTCATTTATTGTTGACTGCAAAGACCCAAAGGCATGCACTGTTCTTTTGAGAGGTGCCAGTAAGGATCTTTTAAATGAAGTGGAGAGGAACTTGCAGGTAGGTTGGTATTCATTATGAAAGTTAATGATCCTCTGGCTAAAGATCTAATATTTCTTTGTATTAAAAGGCCCTTATATGTTCTACATGTTTTGACCAGGATGCCATGTCTGTAGCACGAAACATCATAAAAAATCCAAAACTTGTACCTGGCGGTGGTGCTTCAGAATTAACTGTATCCGCAACACTGAAGCAGAAGAGTTCTTCCATAGAAGGCATCGAAAAGGTAAAATAACTTCTCATATCTTTTCAGTTTAATGAAACAGAGAATTTGTTTGGGTGCACTCCAAATTAGTCACTTTGATCGGTTTGTCAGAATTGATAGTTGCCTGATCCATTTGGTCATTGGTAGACTTGTTACCTCAACTCCAGGTCAGATAGTAGTGCTGAGGAATGATGATGATTTAGCGTACCTATTAAGATAAGGCTGAATATCTGCACCTATTGTTTCTGATTGCTGCTTCATCACACATCACATAAACTCTCTCATTATGTCAAAGTACTTGTTGTTCTGGGTTACAACCAAATGATGCACCCTTTATCCTGTGCTAGAGAACCATTTTTGGACTTCAGATTGTAATTTTCCTTTTTCTGTTTCTTCACCTTTATTTATTTAATTTATTTTATTTTATAGTGGCCATATGAAGCTGCAGCTGTAGCTTTTGAGGCTATCCCGCGAACCTTGGCACAGAACTGTGGGGTTAATGTAATTCGGACAATGACTGCATTGCAAGGAAAGGTAATAAAGCTTAACTGAATCTTAGTCACCCATATTTTATATATTTTCTTTTCATGTCCGTGGAGGAAGCTGCTCTTGCCGCTCGATGGTGTGATATTAAGGAAAGTTTGTGGAATTACTTTTCTTTATCTAACATGAATAGTTCTTTCCTACAGCATGCAAATGGAGAAAATGCATGGACTGGCATTGATGGGAACACTGGTGAAATCACAGATATGAAAGAGCGGAAGGTGTGATTTCATTTTTTTTTTTTTATTTTTTAACACAACTCCCCTTTATTTGGTGTAGAAGTTTTATGCATTTGATTTTGTCATCTTATGAGCCTGAGTAGATTGGGATGGTGATGGGCCAAGGTTAAATGGGTGACCCACCCCGGTGGGTCGGCGGGTTATAAATTTTGGCCTGAGCTGGGTACTGGTTGGGTTTGGGTTTTGGCTCTATTGACCCTCCCCTTATATAACTAATTTATATTTTTCGATAGAATCATCACCATCATCATTATCATTATTTTTATAGAAGTTGGTATTGGATATTTGAAACAGTGGGTCTGGTGAGGTTGCGAGTTTCATGGATCCCCTTAGTGGGGGAAATATATATTTATCTATTTTTTATATAAAAATAAGTAAAAGATGACCTATACTGAACCAAACCTGTCCTGCATCCATCGTGGGTTGGGTTTCACATCATATCATGAACCCTTCACTGGTACAGGACAGGACTGGTATGAGTTATGGACGCAGGTTCGAGTTATGCCTCAACCCATAATATAACCTAAACCATCGCCATCCCTATTACAAATGTATGTATGAGGCTCTACATTTTGGTGATCCATCTAGTGCTGTGCATGGTGGGCGGCGTTTAACGGACCTGAGATGTTTGCCATCTATTGCCGTGCTTCTATTCTATTGGCATGATTCTTTACTGTCCAATTTTGCGTCGCAAGATGTGCACCATTGTCTGTAATTGCCCTTTGGTAGGCCACCATTTGAGCAACTATCATCTGAATGCACAGAGGGTATGCCAATTACACGATTGGAACCATTTGTATGCTCTACATACTGCTGTCGTAAATTTTCTTTGTATTTTATGTATATAAGGGACACTTCCAAATTTCCAATTACCTTTATGTGTTGTACTGATCTGTACGTTCTTTCTTTGCTAATAATTATTGTTTGAAAGGAAGACCAAATGATGGGATGCATGAATATACAGCTCTCTATTCTTGAATGTTGGGCCTCTCCCTTTTCTCTATCTTTTTTATTTTTTTTGGGCTTCATCAGGAACTTGAACTCATGCACTCTTTAACTCACATGTTCTTTACTAGCTGAACTACAAGCTTGGGGATGTTGGGCCCTGCATTTATTGCCAGCTAAACGGACTGTTGCTCTCAGTCTGGCATCACAGCTGCTCTTATTGCTTGGCAGTGATATGCTTATGTGTTTTCTCCAGTACTTGAGATTCTTATTTTAATCATTCAAGAAAAAAAAGAAATCTTATTTTATGTTTTCCCCCCTTCAGATTTGGGATGCTTACAATGTGAAGGCACAGACCTTCAAGACGGCTATCGAAGCTGCTTCCATGCTGTTGAGGATCGATGATATAGTGAGTGGGATCAAAAAAGAAACAGGCTCCTGGATCAACCCAAGGTCCAACAAAGCCTCAAGTTGAGGAGGAAGGAGATGCAGATAATGAGCAAATGATTCCAGAGTAAAGACGGCGAGAATACAGTTCTTGTTTTACATTGTAGGAGTTTGCAGTGGTATGGTCAGTTCCCATCAAGCATGGGTTTTATCAAGCCTTGGTGTCTGGTGTGCTCAACAAATTTTGGTTCCTGGGGCAGGGTTTGTTGCTTTTTTTGGGTTTATTTTTCATGAACTGTTGTAGATCACTTGTAAACAATTCTTGAGTTGCTAAAGTATAGAACTATGTGTTATGGTTTAACCATCTTAATGGGTTAATTGCATTTCTTGTAATATCAAATATGTCAATTTAACCCCCGAGGAATAGCTCAGTTGGCCTAGGACTATAGTTTGCACCAAGAGGTTGTAGCTTCGAAACTGTACTACTACGCTGGGGCTACATGGGAATTTTATTCGGCTTTCTCTCCTGGGCCTGTAGGGATTATTCTTTGAGCCGGGAACCCTAAAAAAAAAAAAGAAAGACAATTTCAAGGTCTGCTGATGGAATGAAGTTGGCCGGGGAAAATGAACTTTAATCTTGGAACTAAAAGTAGAAGTGAAGGAGAAGTGAAGGATTAATGCTTGGGAAATCTAGCAAATAAAAATATTCATGTTGTATTTGGCATTCTCTTTTCAGCATGTTTGGGTCTTTTAACAATGGTCAATCAGCACATCTGGTGTTACGAGGAAGTTAATTACATGTAGCAACAATGCCAAGCAGCTGGTAGCTTGGACTGCCACGGATCATTCCCTTTTCACATGGCTGACCCAGGTGACTCTTCAGTGGTGGTATGGTTGAGGTCCTTAGAACCATTTCAATTAGATGCGAGCATGGATATGCATGATGATTGATGGACCCACAGAAGGTTCGCAGGTTTCTATCTAAGCTGAAATTTAAGACAAACTTCGCCAAGAAAAAGAAAAAAAAAAAAAAACTATTTGCCTGGGGCGGGGGCAGGGGCGGGGGCGGCTGTGGAATATGAAGTAGCTAGAGTTACTGACTTGTTTGGGGACTTTACTAGTAGAGTCAAGTAAGGTAAAGTTTCAATTTCTATCAAATTTTTTTTCACCAAAACACTTTAATTCAAATTTTCCATCATATTTTTTTCAAAAAAGTCAAAAAAAGATAAAAAAAACTCCACTTTTCAATAAAAAAAGTCAAAAAGATTTCATCACCAACAACTAAAAATAAAATATCATCATAACTCACTTATATTTTATTATTTATTCAAAATAACATTTACTCTACTCAACTCTATAAGTAAAACTACTCAAATAGTAACAAGTATGTGGGGATCCTATGTGAATGTGGAAGTCCGGGGAGATGCCTGAATTTTCCTAAAATTGCTGCTGTGTATTGTGTGGTGATGGTTTTGCAGGAACAGGTTCCTCAGACAGCAAGGTTTTGAGCCAGGAGAGGGTTTTGTGATTAGAAAAATTGTTCTAGCCCTGTTGTTCTGTTCTTTGGTGCGGCATTTTCCTTTCGGTAGAAGGAAAAACATGAACAATTTTCTTTACTAGAGAGGATTTTAATTTCCTATAAGGAGGGTACGAAAGAGAACTCTTTTCCCTAGATCATAATGTGAGTGGGAAATCCACTCGTTGCATAAGAGTTTAGGAATATATTTGTAGTCATTCCAAACTTGAATGCAGGTGTCTACTTGCTTTCTAAATTTTGAGTAGTCTCGAGGGATTGAGCGTATATGAAATCATCTGCCAAAGAATTTCTAAAGTTCTTGCTCTCAAATAATCTATAGAGGTCATTTTTCCTCTCTCTCTCTCTCTCTCTGTCTCTGTCTCTGTCTCACTGTCTGGGGTGTGTGTTTTTGCAAATCAGTTGGAAATGATTATCGGACCATCACCGGTTGGATCAAAATCTAGGGAAGTCTCATATTCAGCTATGCTCTATATCCCTCACCTCTCTAATATTCCTTCATTGGAGCCTATCTGCCATGAATTCTTAGGATTTCAATACCCATGCAAAGTACTAGCCCTAAGCTATATTTTTTTTTCCAGGTGAGGAAAATTAGGTGTATTTTTAAGAAATATTATCATCTTTTCTTAAAGGAATATACTAGAGGCCGTCTCCAACTAACCAATGGTTATGGCTCCCCCCATAGGCCCCGTTTGACATTATTCCTTTGTTGTTCTCAATTTTGTTCTAAATCAGGTTGTGCTAAAATCAAGTTGTTGGAACTGATTTTTGCTGAGACTAGGCTATGCGGAACTTGTTTAGCAACGTCATGTTAAACAATTATTGTGAAAATATGTTGTACAGAATTTGTTTTGCTCTGAGTAATTGAATCAAGAAAATCATGCTTAGCAACGTTGCTGAACTGTACTCTATTATTATTTTGTACATTGGATGTACTTTTAATAAAAACACTGAGTTGGTCAGAATCACACACTAACAAACAAAACAAATATGGGCACAAGAATGGAACTCATGCATTTGCCATCAGCCACAGTTGCTACTTGGACCAAACCTCTATGAGTTGTTGTATACAACTATTTTAATGCATATTTTGTGTATTTATATAAAACGGACATATCACTGTGCTAGAGGGTAACTACTTTTTCTCTTTCCTTTTTCGAAAAATTGTGCTATGCCATATTTGGGTATGGACTCTGGTGGATCTTGGATCAGTTCTTAATCTGGTGAATGTCCTAACCAGATTTTTTTGGAGAGCTGCTATTGCCACATTCCCTACTTGCTCCTTCCACATCCCCTTTTTTGCAAATCAGTATACCCATTTGTGAAATGATCAAGTTGAACATCACTACTACTTTGAGGAGGTCATCGAATTTCTCTATACACATATATCTCCACAAAGTATTTGGATTTCCCTCCCATTCAGCCGATCCCTCCCTTCTTCTCTTTCTCCATTCTCTTCCACTATCTCTGCATTCAGACCACACATCCACTCTTCTTGTCAGTCAGTTGACATTCGCCTCATACTCTTCATCTCATTTGTTCATCATCTTCATTCACTCACTTCTTAAGGGGTTATCATTTTCCATTCTCGAGCAATTTACAAGCAAATCATGATTTCCGATTGCTTTAGCAACGACAAGGTATGCAAGCATATCGTTTTTCTATTTTTTTTCAAGAGTAAACGCTGGAAAGTAGTGTTCCGTTGTGACCAATTTGGCCTTGAAAGTCCAAACAAATGCAATCTGTTCGGTCATAATTAGTCGACCAAATTAACCATGTTCAGCCATATAATGACGAACAAAGTTAATATGTCCAGTCACTCGCTGCCGAACATAGTTAATATGTTCGGACACTCTGGGCCGAACATATTGTATTTGTTCGGACTGTCAAGGTCGAACAGGTTGTGATTATACCATCTAACAAAATTGGACTATTATAAGGTGATGCATCTACTCAATGCAATAAGGTTAAATTAGAATGTTTGGTGGACTATAGCAGTGAATTTATCACCCAAGAGGTAATAGATGGAGTTGAATTAGTTGTAATGTCAACATTGCCACTTGTCACTGAACAGTGTGCAACCCAGAAATCTTCGGCTCTGGGTCTACATCAGAAATCTATCACTATAACAACAATATTCTCGCTGCATTCCTAATCTTTGGCTCTGGGTCTACATCAGAAATCTGTCCAAATATGTCTTTCAGCCACTCCAACCTCACCTACGTACCACGTGCACCTGAAAGCTCACCGTGTGCATCCTCAGGTGACACGTCCAACCGTGAACTAACCGCGTCCACCGCCCTCTCAAATAATGGTGCATTAGTCGATGGTGCCTCACCACCGAGCTACCAGTGGATCCACTATTTTTATACAGCTGATTATTCTATTAGTATTTGATGCAATACATTTTTCCCATTAAAAGAGATAAAATAAAATCAATTTTGCTCCATAGAAATGACTTCCAATTTGGACTTCCATTTTCACATGAAAGGGACATCGGGATTCTTCTTTTCCGTGTAAAGCATGGATTCCTCACGTTCGACAAACAGCAAGTGTGAAAACCAATCGGCATTTCCGCCCGAACATCCGTCGCCACTCGAAGACTCCTTTTCACACTCGCGCACACCAGCAGCCCCTCCACCGCTCCCATTCAAATGCCCCTTTTTTTTCGTTCTTCTCTTCTGCTTCGAAGTCTCTCTCTCTCCTTCGTTTTCTCGAACCCTAAAACACCTTAACATCTCCATCTAGATGGATTTGGATCCTTGATCATCGAAGAATTCCAAGCTACCATCGTCTCTGATCCACTTGATGATGGGATCTTTCAATGGAAACTCTAGAATCGAATCTGCCTTCGACCGAGAGCGTAGATCTCCATGGAATAACCCTCCGATCAATGGCGGAGCCGATAATCTCGTCGATCGATTCTCAGAGATCGCCATCAGCAGCGAGCCGCCAAGGGACACTTTGTTTCAGGTTATGGATGCGGTTTTATCTGCTGAGAACACCATCAGGATACAGGTTAGGGTCTTTTGTTTCTAGTCATTTTTGTGTTTGTGATGCCTTTTCCAATGGTTGAGATTTTTTTTTTTTTTGATTCTGTATGAGAACTCAGAGAATTAGAGTGTGGTCACTGCGCTTCGATTCGATTCGTTTGTGCGAAACGAATTGGTTTAGGTTTTGATGGTTGAGCTGCAGGAGATTAGATGGGTGGAGTTGAGATGGAAATTTCAATTCAGTTTGGGTCGTTTGCGTCCTGTTTGGGTGTCCTAGTAAATGCGAATTGGGATGAACTGAAGTTGAGTGGATTGAAGAAATAAAAAGAAAAATAGAGAGGAATTGGTAGAGGTGTTTATGCACAATTGGTGCTGGGTTTTATTTACTTGTTCTTATTAGTTGGTTCTCCCATCGATAATCATTAGTAGAGTTGATCATGATATTAAGCTGGGGTGGAAAAGGCCAAAAAGTTAGCACCTTGTTAACAGTGCATTCTGATCTCTGTCTGTGCCATGGTACAGACACAAGACATAATAAAAATGGTAACTGTCTATTTTACCAAATGATGAAGCTTAGTTTGTGTTGCTGTACATTTAAAGATGCCCTTAGAGAGGATATTGGGTGAGCTGTTCAAAATTGTGATTGCATTCCTTGTAAGCTGGACTTGATGCAAATAATTGCAGTTATTTTTGTGCAGTTGTAATTGATTGTTAAGATAAAAGAACAGAGTTGGTCACTACCGTGTAATGGGAGATTTCTAAGAGCAAAAATAATATTGTGGCCGTCTATTACTACTGTTGCAATTTAACAATCACAGCTGAAATGAGATTTTTTTTTTAAAATGTGGCATTAGTATGATATAATTTTACATCCCACTATACTACTTGCTAGGTTCTCTTATTTTTTTTTTTTTTGCTTAAAAAGCTTTCCCGAAGATGATAATGCCTTGATTTTTATTTTTTATTTTTGTGAAGTTAATCAAATGTTATATAATGGCTATGAGTGGCTCATGTTGTGATTCCATCCTGTGAACTTTGTCTTATAAATTAAATGCTCTAACCAAACGAGCTACTTGATCATTCATAAGTAAGTTACGTGCATTTGACTTCTTGCATGAATGGAAGCTAATAGAGTGATCAAAATCAAAATGACTAGACCTCAACAGGTTAAACAGTTTAGCTTCATAAGGTCTTATCGGCTATATAGGGTTTCCAGACATCTAGCAGTTGCATGAATACATGTGCTACTGGGTAATGTAAATAAACGTTAAATTTAACAATTCCTAATATTAAGAAATTTTGGACTTCTTTCCTTTTGAGACTTCGATAACAATACGTATTATCGGTAGCCAGTATGCTTTGGCTGATATATATCATTTTCCAGATTGACTGTTACTCCTGATGATATTGCTATTTTAGCACTTAGGATTCTATTAGGTTGGTCTGTTTTTGGTTGTTGCTTTGTATCATGGGCCATCTTCTATCAATGTATGTAATCTGGGACCCACATAAGATTAGATCTCACGTGTATGTATAATCATTGTAATCTTTGTATTAGGGTGAAGATTAGGATAATCCATGAGTTCAAGGGATTTTACACTTGTAAACATTCCATAATGAAAAATACAGAGGCTATATGAAGGGGGACTTTGATCACCTTGATCAATACTTGATTTTCTGGCAATTGCATTCTCTTGATTCAATTGAGATCTTCATGCTGTTTGGTATTTTGAGATGCCTCATTGTGATGCAATGTTGTGGTCATTTTTAGTAAAATCTGTTACCATTCCAAATAAAGAAATATTTGTTGGTTGATTAGTTAATCATTCCAAATATGGATGCCGGTTCCATGGGGGGTAGTTTGCACCTCAGTACTTGTTGATTTAGCATTACATCTGTTCCTTGATATTGTTTTACTGGTCTTCAAGGGTTTCTTATTATTTCGTTGCCATTGTTGCTCATTTTAAGGAGGAAGAGAACAACCGCTTGAAGACAACACTTACGAGGACAACTCAAGAACTGAACAAATATGTATGTTCTCTTATGTAGTAGAATCCTTTTTTTTTTTTTTTTTTTTTTTTTTTGCTACATTGGATTGGTGGTACAATATTGCGAATCTAACTAGGATACCAGGGATTGACCCCATATCGTCCCTAGAAAATGAGGTGCCTCTACCACAAAGCTATCAGTGGTTTGGCAGCAGAATCTAATTTAACATTGTTCTATGATAGATTGGTGTGCTTGGTATGATCTTTCCTTAGCTGCAGTTCTTTAAAGCTGACAACCCACCGTTGGATCAGTAGTAAGGCACACTCCTTTTCATGGGGAAGACCAGGGTTTGAACTCAGGTGCTTTCTTTGAATAAAAGAGTGGCAGTTTTTTGAAAGTGTTTTACCATTATTTATGAGGAACCCTGCTGTTTGTTTTGAAACAGAAATTAGATGATTCAGCTGGTCAAGAAACATCTGCGGATGGTGCATTAGATGTGCATATCCAAGGACCTTATAATGTACATTTCCCAGTTTCACCTGCAAGGAATGAAGAAGGTAGTTCCCCACTGTATCCTCGAGGTACTGTACTTTTCCATCAAAATCCATTTCCTAAAAATGAAGATCCTGTGTTACCAACTAGTGTGGAAATCCAGCACTATTCTGAGAATAGTGAAGTAATTGGAACAATGAAGGTAACTCCTGGTGGGCTAGCAGGTGTTGATAACACTGGCTTTTCTCAGATCTCTCCATCTTCAAGACCCTTTTCTCCAAGCAGGTGCTTTATGTTCAGAATCTGGAGTTGAAATCTATTAGATTGCATATGAGATATTCTGTATCTGTACCACATAAGAAATGCATTAGCATCTGCTGTTTTTTATACAGATACCAGAGGCAAGAAGAATATGATCCTGAGGTTAATTTATCTGGTCAGGGGCTCATGCAGATATCTGAAACGAATAATCCAACTAGTCTTTGGAAGCAGGTACCTTTTCTTATTGCATTGGACTATATCCTGTCATACTCCTCCTAACCTGTAAATCTGGTGGTGTACCAAATGTTTTCTTGCAGGATCTTGTTCTTAAGGTGAGAGAACGTGAAAAGGAGATTCTGCAGCTAAGGCAGCATCTTGCTGACTACAAAATAAAGGCACGAGATGCCTATCTGATCTTGATTTCTACTTGACTTGATCAATGTATATTAATTTGTCTTTCACTCCTATGAATTTTTATATTGACCGTGAACATATGTTAATGTCTTGATTATTGATAGGAAATACAAATACACAATGAGAAGTCTCTGCTCGAAAAGCGCATTGCAAATATGCGCATGGTCAGTAGAACCCTCTGTACTATGGTTTTTTTTTTTTTTTTTTTTTCTTATTGGCTTTTACTTGAAATTTTCATAACTTTGATATGATTTTACAAGCAGGCATTTGACCAGCAGCAGCAGGACGTGGTGGAGGCTGCATCAAAATCCATCTCATACAGACAGGATATTGTTGAGGAAAACATACGTCTTACGTATGCATTGCAAGTACTATTCTTTCTAATCGTTGTACTGGACTAATATGCCTTGTCTGTGAAACTAAAAGCCTTTCTCTTTTCTCAGAATTCATCTACCTGAATTCTTTTTTGAAACTATATTTAAATTCTAAAATTTAGAGGAAACTATATGCAATCTGCTATCTTCATGACTATCAGTGCTTTGAAATCATGTTGGAGATTTCTGCCAGTCAAGGGAGAGGAAGAGTAGCCAATGTTACTCTTTAAGCTGGGGCTTAAAAGTATAAGCCCATTCACATGTCTAAGTCTCATAGCAACGGACATTTTGACACCAAAATAGGAAGAGAACAATTGTATTTCATTGAGTGACTTGGAAAGAAGATAGTGCTTCCTTTTATAATTACGGTCTACATGGATTGAGCGAGTCCTTCATGTAATTGTTTTGATCTTCTTTCTAAATTTTAGGTACAGGGGGTTGTGCAAGTCTCATTGATTTGTCTCTCTCTAAATCATGATAATATTGGATTCTTTGAACAACTAATTATGATGCGATTCTAAGGAAGGTTTTTCTCACATGCAACTGTGCCCTACACCCCTGCAGATTTGTGCCAGTTGTCACTTGCAGCATGTGAAATTCAGAGGTGGGCCCCACTTTTGGAGATGGCCCGGATGCGTGCTCCCATGGAGCACATAGTGCAGAAGGAAAGTTTCCAGATTCTTAGATTGAAGCAACTTTAGGAAAACTAAATATGTACTGATTTACCAAGATAAACTCAAAATCTTAACTGATTTATTCGCTCAAAATTCTGGGCACAATGGGCCTCCTTTGGTGTAGTATTGGGTCAGATGAGCCTTGAGCTGGCCCATAGGTTTTTGCCCAATGGATCTACACATGGATCTGGTCCATGATCCAAGAGCCCATTTTGGGCCAAGCCCTCTTGGGCTGTATTGTTTTGTTACTACTGCTACAGTGCTACCACTACTTCTACTAATCTACTAATCATGCCGAAGATTTTTGCCAGTTTGTTACTGCTATTCCCTCCACTAGTGCTCGTCATTGACTTGATTTATGGTGCCACGATTGAATTTTTACCAAGTATTTCAGTGAATTACTATTGTGAATAAAAATTAGAGAGAGACTTTTAAGTTCTTCTCACTTGTTTTTTCAGGCTGCACAACAAGAAAGATCCACATTTTTGTCATCCTTGCTTCCTCTTCTGCAGGAGTACAGTCTGCAGCCAGCTGTGTTTGATGCTCAATCTATTGTTGGTCATCTCAAGGTTTGTTTGGTGGACCATTTCCCTACATGCAGGGTTTTAAAAATAGTATGTGGCCCCCATCGAGTCAACTCGACTCGACGGGCTTTGGTCATTTGTGGTGGTGAGGAAGAACAACGAGAAGCAGATGCAACAGCAGTAGCTACTGAGAAGGGCTAATATGATTGGTCTAGACGAAATCATAGGCATTTTGTGATAGAGAGAGGGCACAACCCTTTCATCTGTCGGGCTTTGGTTGTTGACTTGAGAGAGAGTGAAAGGGGCTTGAAACATATGGGCTTTCGATGGAGGAGAGTTGTTTAAAAGAAAGCTGAAGGATGAAGAAACCCAGGCCCTCATGAATTTCACACCCTGATCCGCCTGAATTAAAAATAGGAAAATCTTCAAACCCAGATACTTACATGAAGATTTGCCCATTTGAATTTCATATAAAAACCTTCTTTGTATTTCTTCTTCATCATTGTTGTCGAGAGGGGTTTGATTGAGTATTTGGGTTTTGAAGAGGATCTTATGCGGTTTGCTTTCTTCAAAAAAAGATTCAAGGGCTTTGATGGAGGAGAGCTGTCTGTAGAGGGGCGAGATTTGGATCCGAACTTTGCCCTTCTCTCTCTCTCTCTCTCTCTCAAAAGAAATGGATGGCAGGAGAAAGGGAAAGAAGGAGAGCATCACTTTTTTGAATAGGAGTCTCTGGCCCAATTCCCTGCCTGACTCGATAGTGACCAAGTCTGAGTTGACTTGGCCGTGTTTTTAAACACTGCCTACATGTAACATAAACAAAAATGAGATGAGGACATAAGCACTTGATGCTCAGTCCAGTGTCGTAATGCCAAGGTTTGTAATACAGTATGCCTTTCTACATGTATAAATGACAAAAGGGATGCATCATGGACTGTTTTCTGTGTGTACTAATTTTTCTAATTTTTACTGGTTAATTGTTTTGCTCTTTGCAGTTTTTATTTACACATCTCCAGGAAATGCTCAGTGTTGTTGAGGTAGGATGTGTAGCAGTCTATTAATTATTAAAAAAGTTTGGTAAATTGTTTATTTTTTTTATCTGATATAAGAGTTGCAGGAGTCATTTGTTTTTCAAAATCTTGTCTGTGCAGCAACTAGTTTTCATCCTCACATACACTATGACATTGTAGTTTATATTCAAATTTTACAGGCTAGGTTAACTGAGTCTCAGTATCAATTAGCCCCATGGCGTTCAGAAGCATTGAACAGCTCTGTTTTAGCTCCACAATCTCCATCACATTCCTTTGGTGCAGCACTGACTAAAGTATGATCAAAGCCTTTTGTATCTTTCACTCTCTGTTGCAAAATAGTTCCCGGAGTTGCTATTTCTTAATGTGAGAATAAAAACATTCTTGATTGTGTCTCATCTGGTATATTCTCATGCGCAGGTGGCCGTTTCTTCTCATTCTGATCTTCAGACAGTAGGAGCTGATTGGGAGGCATTAGGGCACCGTAGCCATCAGAATATTTCAATTGGAGTTGCTACAAAAAGTTCTGATCATGATATCTTAGGAAGGTCGTCTGCTGCAGGAAGGTGAACTCCAAAAGGAACTGTCCCTTATCAGAATTGTTTGGATAAATTCATAGAGCTGTGGGCCCAAAATACAGGCCCTGAGCTGGGCCAAACTGACCAAAAACCTGCGACATGTCCTAAAGGATTGATTGCAGGTCAATAACCCAGGCTCTGACCTTGCCCAACAGCCCACTCCAGCTGCCAACCTGTGCATATCCTATGCAATTCACAAGTCTGCGCCAGTTTCTTCTTTCTTTTTATCTATCTCATTTTTTTAATATTAGGACTCTTTATTTAATTAGGAATTCTTCTTTTCTTTTTATCTATCTCTTTTTTTTTATATATTTGGACTCTTTTTTTAATTAGGATTACAAGTTGTAAATGAAATTAATTGCCTAAAATCATTAGATTAAGCTTTTTTTTCTCCTCAATTTATATATTCATGTTGGGGCTGCTCCCTACCTTAGTTATCAGTCACCTTCTACGATAGACTTTTTCATTTGAGAATCTATCCTTGACAATTCTAAGTGCTTGACAAATTGCATAACCCTTACGAAAGATATTGGTTAGAGCAGCGATTTGCTAGTATGACTTTCTCACATAGAATGGTCTTACATAAGTTAGAGAATAGTTGTGTCTTACCTGTCATGTGGCGAGTAGCCCCCTAATCAAGTATCCAAAAGTTGTAATATGCTGTCCAGTATGATTTTCTCACATAGAATGGTCTTACATAATTAGAAAATTATTGCGTCTTACCTGCGATGTGGCGGTTAGCCCCCTAATCAAGTATCCAAAAGTTGTATAATATGCGGAGCTCCCAATACCTTGAGTTCCTGGACCATGTGAAGTGGAGATGTTAACCATATAATGAAAAACAGTTCTTGGGAGTCAATTTTGCACTATTTTGATGGATTCAGAAACAGTAGTTGTTGGTTCTCCTATATCAGAGATAGCAACATTAGTCTCAATTTGATGAGGGGTTCTTTTGATCAAAATTCCTTTCAGTTCAACTTGTTATGATTCAATCTGCCACTATGTGCACTTATATTACCATGATCTTGTTCCTGTCCACAACCGTGGTCACATCGTTGATTTTTGTTATCATTCTTGACTGCCTTGTGACTTCTGCTGTCATGGTGGATCTATCAACCTTACTTTGTTGTGCATAATCAGATGCGTGGTTTAAGATATCAGCTGATATGGTATACATTGGCTGCGACAAGCCATGTAGTGGTCCAACTGATGCACTATTTTGATCATAACTCTGCATCAGTTCATGTCTCTAATAGGTTGCTGCAATCAATATTATTGGCTGTTACAAACATGATATATATATTTTTAAATAAGTTCTCCTTTTATTTTATAGGTTGGAATTTTTAGGATTTCTAACAATGGCCTTATATTGGAGGGGCTCAAAGTGAAGGACAAAGGGTGAAGATCCACTAGGGGCCATTTCCTACTTGGTATAAAATGATTATATAATCATCATTCATCGCTTTAGTAAATTAAATCCCAGGGAAGTGATGGTCCTTTTGACTCTTCACTCTTCTTCACCTCTTCTCCTAATATAAAGTCGCCTTTACTATGAATTCCTTCTTAATTAATACCAATTAGCCTAACCTGCTCCTAATGTAATTTATCACCAATTATATCTGAGTACTCTTTAGAGTTTACTTGGTGGGGCCTGATAGAGACTATCACCAGTACAGTACAGTGAGGAATGGAAAGGATTCATCATGGGCGAAAGGAAGAACACATCGAGACAACATATCAAAGATCAAAAGAACTACCTATAATGCTCAAGTGTATATATGCTATCTTTTCAGATAAAAAGAGAAAAGCTTAGAGTGACACTGAATTCTTTGGAAAACATTTTATTGGATCATGAAACTATAATTGATTAAACAATTAAAGATGAAGTACTGGCATAGGACCTATAAGACGTTGGGGTCTGCTACATACCTTTATACTGTCCCCCTATGGGAAAGAAAATAAAATAACTTCTGACATTTTAAAATATTTTGGATTTTTTTAGTTTTTTTTTATTAATCCTTTTTTTTTTTGGGGTCAAGTTAGAATTCATGCCGCGACGGACTGAGATGGCTGTGTATTGCACAATGTATTTTCTTTTTTAGGATGATTGTGATGCCCTCACAACTGTGATTTCAAACCTTGATCAGTCAGCCTCCCTTATTGTCTTTGTAACAATTAATACACTATCCCAATTCCCAAGTGATGAAAGCTTCTCATGCTCTAGAATTTGAATCCTCAATGGTTGATAGTGTTAATTTAATTTAGCAATAAACTCGAACACCCTCTTGCTTTCTTGCCTGCCTCACTGTTCATTACCATCCATGGTATAATGAGTTACAATGGGTTCACAACGATCCAACTCTTCCCACAAGGCTAGAAAAATTGAATGATAGGCACTAATGGTCCTTTATCCTTGTCTGTGACAAGCAATTTCTTGATGAAGTTTACCCTTGTGGGCAATATTATTCTTTTGGGATTGTGTTGATTGTCATGTTTCAAACTTCCTTGGCAGAATTCTTATACCATAGCCCATTACTAAACTAATTCTTGTACCATAACCCATTGCTAAAATTTCCTCATAATTTAGGATCCATGACATGTATAAAAAATTATTGGCCTCCTTATTGGGGTATTTGGTATCAGTGGACAGAGGGTTAACCGTTGTTCCATTGATATAGCCTCATTTTCCCTTTGTCCTTGCAACATTTTCCTTGGATACAGGCATGGTAGAGTATTGATCTCCTTCAATTTAATATTTGAGATCCGAAGGCTCAGATGTCCACCTCACATGGTCCACTATTTACCGTCCAAGGTTCCATAGCTGTTCCTCACACGATCCACTATTTACTGTGGACATGAAGAGGATTCAAATGTTCTCTGATCCCTAACTGTTGCATGCAGTTCTTTAAGGAACGGATATTTTGACTGTAGATTGATTGTAAAGAAGGGTCTAACTGTCGATTCTCTTACTATAATGCAGTCATAAGAATTTAATCAAGTAATAAAAAAACCCTTAAAAGCTAAGATGCATGGATACTTCAAAATGGGCAACGTATTGTGTCGTATCGTATCCAATACATCACTTTTAATATGTAAAATCCGTGTCCCTACCGTATCCATGCTGTATCTGGGCATCATAGCTTAAAAGCCTCTTGTACTGGTTTGCATGATCTGGAGCTGAGCATGTGAAAAGGTGGGCGACACTTTTATTTTGTCATCAAATTTGTAGAATTGTTCAGAGGTTTATATGCTGGTTGTTTGTAGCTTGTTTTCTAAGAACATTTTAATGGCTATTAGCGTATTTGTATTATTCAATTGATGACGTCTAACATGGTGCCCATGTCAATATTTTTCTGTTTTAACTCCAGAAATTCTGTACAAGATGCACCGGCACAGCCTATAGTCACACAGGGTAATTTGCAAGCTTTCCATTTTGGTGAAGAGAACTCTAGACGTCCAGCTTTCAGTGACCTTGTTAGTGGCAACGAAATAGATGATCCTGAAGCTGTTGGATTCCAGAATATGAGAGAACCCTCAGCCCATTGGGGTTCTGGAAGTCCTTACTTGACACCTGCACATGATGATCTCAACTCCTCTTTTTCTCCTTATCTGCCACCAGTACTGGAGGAACCTAGTTCCTCTTTTTCTGAAGGTAAAAAGCTAACTGAAGCCTTAAGTTATTATTAGTTATTTTCTCTCTGCTTCTCAATAAGGAGGATTCAATGGACAGCGGCAGAAGACGATCCTTTTCCAGCTATCAAAGATCTCCAGATAACAGGCGAAGCTTTTCCAGGAAGAGAAATCCTAGCATGTGGATACTCAATTAATGGAACAACCAGTTGCAACTTTGAGGTATGTTATTGCAGATTCTGGTTGTTGAAGTACTTGAATATATTTTCACATGCCTGATGTGAGAGAGTATTTCCATTGGCTTTCAATTGAATATTATTCACAGTTGTGGCTTCTTTTTGCACTACCAGTGGGTACGGCATTTGGAAAATGGGTCTGTGAATTACATAGCTGGTAATCATCTTGTATATATTGTTTTACTTTGAATTTTGAGTGTTGCTCTTACCTTGGCATCTGGCCTCTAAAAATCCTCCTGAAAACAGGAGCAAAGCAACCTACATATTTGGTTACTGCTGATGACGTTGATTCATATCTTGCTATTGAAGTACAACCCCTGGATGATAGAAAGAGGAAGGTATTTCAGTTGCATAAGTCCTTTTTTTTTTTTTTTTTTTATGCACTAGTCTATTGAATATGACTTTCTTGTGTAAAGTGATATTTTCTTTCCATTTCTTTATATTTAATCATATTGTCTGTTCTGAGCATGTCACGTGCGCTGATGAATTGAGGAGCAATCATTGAAAATAGAGCTCAAAGTAATGCTTTACTGTAGAATAAGAATGCATGGTTATCATGTAGGATGTTAGGTTGTGGTGATGTCAATGTTGTATACCACAAGCAGTTGTAAAACGTGAAGTCACATCATCAATGTTGTATATGCATGGTTTTTACGTTTTAACTTTCATTCTATTCTACGTACTGTTTTAGAAAACAAAGAAAAACATGTTTATTTATGGAAGTGAGTTTAGGTTGGGTTTCTCCAACATGTTTACCCATGGTAAAGTAGTTTTGCTTGATAGATTTTCTTAAAATTTGTCTTGGATTTATAGGTACCTGTTGGATTTTCTTCTAATCCTCTTATAAAATTACAGGGTGAACTTGTTAAAGTCTTCGCCAATGAACAGAGGAAGATAACGTGTGGTAAGCTGCCCACTTTTTTTTATTCGCAAATTGTTGAATGAAAGCGAATGTGTGTGTTCTGTGTGTCTTTTATACCAAGGTAATGGATATGTTGGGGGCAAGGCTTTTACATATAAAATTTCAGTGCCGGATATGATTTGATAATTATATGGATATGTATCCCAAGTTGAAGTATTCGGGTATCATAGCATCAAATATCAAAACCCTTACTTTGGAGTAATGCTTTATTTTTTTTCTTACCCATCTATTTCTTAATGATCAAGGATTAGGATCTCCTAATGTGGAATATTCCTGCAGCATCAATGCGTCTATGGTTGGGCCCATTAGATTGATAATTGCTACATTGTTAGACATGGGTGCTTCAGGATACTACCAATGTCTTGTTAGATCATTATAAAAAGATTCCATTTTGTTATATACTTTACATCTGTGGATGTCTCATCACTTTCATATAGGAGAGTTTGAGCACGAGAGAGAGGGAGGAAAGGCTACTTTTGAAACCTCGAGGTTGTGGGCTGTGATGCCCGGATACTTCAAAATAGACCTTATATCATATCTGAAGCTTAAAACTTATTGTATGTAAAATCCATATCCATGCTGATGCAGCAGCAACAATAGCTACCATGAGACATTCATGGGCCACACGTGGGACCCATTGATGCTTAAGAGTTTCTTAATTGTTATTAGTTTAATTGATGCTTAAGAGTTTCTTAATTGTTATTAGTTTAATTATAGCAAAGTTGTATTTAGAATTAGTTTCTAATTTGGATATAGGATTTGATTTCCCACTTTGATTAGGGTTGTTTCTTAGGGAAGTATCTTTTATTATAAATAGAGCATTGTAGAGATCAATGATCTCATATTATGTTTGGAGATTAATAAAATTCCCTGTGTGGGTTTATCGTTGGAGAGTGTCTTCATTGTGTGATTGTTCCCGTGGGAACCCTAATTGTGCCCTGGCACTTGCGATCGTATCTACGATTGCATCAATTGATATCAGAGTGAAGATGCACATCACTTCGATTCGTCTCCGGTCACTGATTAGAGCCTATCCATCCATCCATCAATCCCTGACATGCCCTACTGCTATCATTACCATCCTTCCGTCAAACCCAAACATCCATTCCAGATCCGTTGCCCCATTCCATATCCAGTGCCCTATTCCACCATTCCCAAACCATTAGCGTCCTAGCCCCCCTTTTCCCAGACCCAGCGTCTTCACATTCCCAAACCCTAGCCACACCAAATCCTCCCGAACCCAACCAAATGCCCTTTTCCAAATTCCCATACCCGACCCCAGAAATCCTTCCCCCTTCTTCGATCAAATCCCGGACCCAGAGAAAAAAAATAATCAGAAAGGAGCAGAAAAAGAAGCAGCACAAAAAAGAGAAAAACAGAAAGAGAGAGTAGAAAGAAGAAGTATTTGGAAAGAGAGCATACCGTGCACCATTTGGAACCCTGCTCTTCATCGACGACGAGTCCAAGCAGCAGCAGCGCCGACTCCACCTCTTTGCAGCCCCTCGCCTTTGCCACACCACCTAGTCATTGCCCCGAAACCTCATCTCCACGACCGTCGTCCCCATCATCTCATCGCTCATCACTTCATTAAAGTAGAAAACAGCGAAGGAGAAGAGCCTTTGTTTTCTTTGCTTGCACAATCTACGAAGCAGAACAAAAACAAAGAGAAGTTTTCTCTTTGGCACACGTGTCTATCAAGCGACACAAATTAAGTTATTTTGTGGGCTTGAATTCAGGTTCAATTCGGGCCAGGTTCAAATCCGGGTTGAAGTCTAGTCAATCCGACCCTTCTTGAGGCCCAGCAGAGTCTGCTGACATCATCACTGCCTCATAGAATCTGATCAACAACAAATTTGACGCGATCAACGGTTGAGACTTCTTACGATATCGGGCCCATCCACCGTCAGATTTCAGATCTGTTTGTACCAGTCTGATCGTGGATAGCAAATCTACACATCAAGTCAGTAAGAAATTTTGAATTTGCATTAACATAAAAAAATAAAATAAAAAGCCTCCCAAGAAGCATGTAGAAGTGGAGTCTTCCTCCAATGATGATGATGATTCAAGGGGAACCGTTGCAGAATTATCAATAATTGTTAATCAACTATCTGCAATAATGGTTCAAATGCAAGAGACTCTTGCAAGGATTGAAACCCGCTTTACCAATTTGGAAACTAATCGGTGTGAGGATAATCATCGGGATGATAGAGGACATGATTGGAATCAACGAGATCCACATGTAGTCAATGTTGATCATGATTTGGGTATTAAACTCGTGATTCCTGAATTTGATGGAAAATTGAAGCTGGATGAATTCATGGATTGGTTAGTGTGTTGAAAGTATTTTTGCACACAAACCCATGATGGATGGTCATAAGATTACACTGGTGGCAACTTGGTTTCGCAATTATGCTGCGATATGGTGGGCATCATGAACCAAGTTGCAAAAGAAGAGAAGATACCAACAAATTGACCCAGTTGACAGGTGGACCGAGATGAAAAATCTGTTAAAACAAAAATTCCTGCCTATCAATTACTCCAGAGATCTGCGTTCAAGTTTTCAATATTTGAAGCAAGGCTCTAAGACAGTTGTTGAGTATTCTGAGGAGTTTATGACCATGCAAGTTCGTTGTAGTCTGAATGAAGATGATGGGGTATTAGTTGACACCAAGGATGAAAATAGCGGTAGCTACACCCGCCGCCAAACCGCTACGAAGCGGGCAATACATAGCGTAGCAGGGATATGTAGCAGCGCAGCGGTGCGATTTGAAAAAATCGCCAAAAAAATCTGAAAAAATTCCAGAAAATCCAGAAAATTGTAAAATGAAAGAAAATGTGGTTCTTTTGCAATAATAAGTAAGAAAAGAGGGCGTAGCGGTGCCCTCAATACATGAGGTCCTGTATCGCTGTATAAATAGAAAATAATAGTAATGATGAGTTTTTTCACATGTATTCATGTTTCTTAGTCACGCTAACTTAAAAAGTAATGGAAAGGTCATAAAAAAAAATTGAACATGAAATAAAGGTATAAGAATTAAGAAAACTTAAGAGTTAGGTCATCAGTCATTACTCAATATTCAATACACATTAGTCATTAGTGAACATTGAACAATCAAATATCAATTCTTCAACATTCAAGGTTCAAATTCAATCAAGTGAATGAACTATGAAGTGATCAACAGTCAACATTCAATGCCAATTTAGAAATGACAAAGAATAGAGAGTTAGTGAAGGAAATATGAATACCTTAATCACCACCAAAAGGAACGTCTACCAAGATTCAAGGGGCTATGGCTATCCTCATCCCCACATTGTTATCATTTCTAGTGGCACCATATGAAATTTGATATTGGTGAGCATTGGGATCCACAAATCCAAAGAAGGCAGCCGCACCCGCATCAAAAGAACTTGGAGGAGGTGGAGGTGGATATCTACCGTATTGCGTTTCACCATAGTCACCATATGAGTAGTTACATGAAGTTGAAGACTGTTCTTCTCCTTGTTGTACTTGACCATATGGAAAATAGTCAAAATACTGTGAGAGACCTGAGGGTCCTTGTCCATTATAACTAGGGTTCCACGATTCAGCCCATAATGCCGCTTGTTGTCCTCCAACACCTCCACACATATATCCTTGTTCATTACTACCTCCAGGAGCAGGTGGTGAGACTCTCCGACGCCGTTGATAACCACGGTTTCCTTCCATTCTTTCCGGAAAATCTTGTACCTCCTCTACAGGAATGACATCTTCCTAATTATGTTGGTCGTATTCACTAGTAGCACCTGTCCCACTAGTGTCTCCTGCTCCATCTCCCCCATCTCCTCCACCATGGCTACTCGAAGAGACGGTGGTACTCGTCCTCTCAGAAGATGACACAACATGAGCAAGTGCTATCCCTTTAGGTTGTGGTTGTGGGCCTTACGGCTGTGCACTTGAGCCTTCTCCTCCAAGTGGGGCACCCTCTGCCTCGCCCATATCTTCATCAAGCAAATCTCTAACCTCCTCTTGAAAGTCCGGATCTGAATTTAGCAATGGATCCTCTATCTCGGCTATCCATGGGAGCAAGGGATCGTCCTCTCTAAATATGTGATCCAAACTAATAGGACAATAGCTCGGATCATCCCTTGCCCTCCTTTCTCTTGTTCTGTTTCTCAACTTTAAATTGTAATGGCAATATACAAGCTTGTTGAGTTTTTGCATGGTAAGCCGATTCCTGGATTTTGTGTTGATCAAGGAGAAAGTGCTCCAAATCCTTTCACAGTTTGATGAAGTTATAACTTGACTGAGGATGCGAACAACCACTTTCCTTAGAATTGGAGTATCCTCTCCAAAATTCATCCACCAATCAGCTGAAATTCAATGTAGACAAATAAAATTAGATATTCCTTAAGTCCTTCCAAGTTCCAATCAATTGAGAGATAAATAACAAAAGCCTAATAGGTTCGGTGATTAGGTCTTTTGTTCATACCAGGTGGCATCTTTCCAATCACCCTTATTGCAAGAGGGCCAGCGAAGCCTCCTCTCCTTTGTGTGTATGTAGATATCTATAGTATGAAAATTATGAATAAATCAATAAACCATATATATTTAAGACCTATCTCAAGCATATACATTTGTCATCTCAAATCTCAATCACTAACTCACCTCCTGGATGGCTTCGATTGAATCATCAACTCCCAACAATTTTTTCAACACTTCCCTTAATCCTACCCTCAACTCTGTATCTATTGCATCACTATGCTGTTGGGCATTGGGGTAGTAGAATTTGGGATTAAGGAAATAACCTACATTGAAAACAAGTTGAAATGCAAAATGATTAATTGATTAAACATCAATCAAAGAGAGCTAGATTGATTTAAAAGCATCAAATAGTGATATTGTTATTGAGCACCTGCAGCATGCAATGGATGGTGCAGCTGGTCGTTCCACCAGGCATCAATAATCTTCATATATTCATCATGATATCTAACATTTTCCATCATAGCTTGCTTGGCCCGATCCATTGCTTCATATATATATATATATATATCCCATTGTTGGCTTGTCACCATCTACAAGCCGCAACACTCTAACTAAAGGCTCATAAACCTTTATTAAATTAGACACTTTCTTCCAAAATTTATTGTCCCTCATCAAGTTAGGGATCTCAAATTCTGGACCACTTGTTGCATTGCCCTATTTCGATCGAAGTCATTCCTCTGATGCAAACATATGAATTAGCTATGTTCTAAACATTACAAGGCTCTCCATCGCAATGAAATGGGTAGCAAATCTAGTTGATCCCGGACGTATCAAGGTATGGTTATTTGTGAATCTTTTCATCAAGCTCAAAAGCCATGAATGATCATAAATAAATCTGGTAATTCCTCAATATGCCTTGATAACTTCAGCAATTTTCTTCTTTTTTAATGAGATCTATACAGTGTGCTGCACATGGAGTCCAAAATAGATGAGGTCTTTTATTCTCCAACATCTTACCCCGGCTGCATTGAAATTGGCGCCATTATCTGTAACAATCTGTACAATATTCTCCTTTCCCACACTATCTACAACCTTATGCATAAGAGTATATGTATTTAGTTGTCCGTCTATGTTCAGATGCATCCACGGACTTCACAAAGACACACCTAGCAACTAATTATACCAAAAAGTTTATTAATTGTGTTTGTGCGCTGTTGGTCCACCCATCACACATTATGGTGACCCCGTTCTGTTGCCACATGGGCCTAAAGTTCTCCACCCATGTCTTTATTTTTTATATTCTTCTTCGAGATATTTAGTGCCCACATCGTAAACAGAGGGTGGCTGTATTCCCCGGCTAGCTTCGGCGGCAACATCAAGATTTGTTTGGAAATAGGGGGAATCTATTGTTGTAGGTGGTATGTTCTTGTGAATTACCTATTTTGCTGTAGCTTTGGCTAACCTATCTCTTGCACCCTTCATCACCCCTTTCATAACACTTGATATATTTGGTTGTTTAGCCCCCTCTTTTCTATGTGCTAGAGGATCAATAGGGGGTGGAACTGCTCTTCTAGTAGAAATAACTTCTACATCAACATCCCGTTCTCGGGTGCTAAATGCCATGCGTCCCGCAATGCCCTTGCCCTTGCTTGGAACAGCAGATGAGCCCCCTACATCATAATATTTGCTGCTTCCAGCAAATGCACGACGTTCATATTCTTCTTGGTGACTCATGATGGACTTTCGGCGTGCATCGTCCATCTGTGCATCTTCATCACCAAAACCTTCATCCCCAAATACATCATAACGAGCAGCATCAACATCTTGCTGCCTCTTTTCTTTTATTTCTACTTTTCTAGCTTTGTTTTAGCAAACCAAAGCTTTCATTTGTTCCATGATTTCCCTTGGTACTTCGGTACAGCCAGCAACAGTGCGAGAAATGTGGCCCAAATGGTGCTTGAATCTTGTAATGCCCCAATTGGTCACTTTCCCACAAAACTTGCATTTGATTTTCAACCTATTATTCTCAACTGCCTTACCAAAGCTCTATGCTGGATCAATATCACAAGGCATTTTCAAAAATTAATTGACAAACACAAATGCACAATAAAAGACTGAATACCTATAAATATGAACAAGTAGTTTGTTAAAAATTAAAAAAACAAAAAAACATGTTGGAGGAAACATATATCTAGCACTTAAGAATCATTCTCTTGACATTTGATTGGCATTCAATTACTAAAAATAATTTTTTTTTACAAAAATAAAAAAAATCCGAAAATAAAAAAAGGAAAAAAATTGAAAAGCAAGCATTATATGTTGGAATGATCTATGAGAAATATAGATCTATAATCTAGGAGCCCTTTTCAAGACATTTGATTGGCATTCATTTACTAAAAGAATTTTTTTTACAAAAATAAAAAAATCCGAAAATAAAAAAAAAAGGGAAAAAAATTTGAAAAACAAGCATTATATGTTGGAATGATCTATGGGAAACATAGATCTATAATCTAGGAGCCCTTTTCAAGACATTTGATTGGCATTCAATTACTGAAAATAAATTTTTTTTTACAAAAATAAAAAAAGGAAAAAAATTGAAAAACAAGCATTATATGTTGTAATGATCTATGGGAAACATAGATCTAACAATATGAAGCCCTTTTCAAGACATTTGATTGGCATTCAATTACTAAAAATAATTTTTTTTTACAAAAATAAAAAAATCCGAAAATAAAAAGAGGGAAAAAAATTGAAAACAAGCAATATATGTTGGAATGATCTATGGGAAACATAGATCTAACAAAATGAAGCCATTTTCAAGTTGATTCATGAGTTTTCCATAAGTGATAATGGTTTTTTTTTTTTTTTTTTTAAATAACATAAATCTTAAATAAAAATAAAAATATTTAAGAAAAAACAAAAGATATGCATGCAAGATCAAAAGGAAGCATGGATTTACAATAAAACAAGCAATGATGCCATTATGTTGTTTTTCATAGTAGTTAGAGAGATAATCTCAAAAGTTGAAAAAAAGTCACATACCTAGATGAAGATTCTTGTTTAGAATCTTTAAAATCCTTTGAATAGTTGAATGTTGGTGATTTGGTGGCAAGAAATCTTAAAAAAATCCACGTAGGAGACACTTGGGACCACTTGGGAGGACGAAAAGAGGAAGACAGCAGCAAGAGTAGGGTTTTTTAACCCATTTTCGTCAAGGGGGCGGTTTTATCACCCCCCGCCACGCTAGCGTAGCGGTCGCTACGGGCCGCCACGAGTGTGACGACCGATATTTCGGCCATAGCGTGGCGGTAACACCCGCTAGGCCGATGTAGCGTGGCGGCCGCTTTTTCTATCCATGGTTGACAGATATTTTAATGGGCTTACACTTGACATACAACATATCCTTACATTCAAGCATTTTGATAATGTTGATGAGATTGTTCAGCATGCTATCAAAGCTGAGAGGATTGCACATTATCAAGCCAGAAAACTTAACCCATCTAAATAGGTTATGTAGAATGATTCTTCAATTGCAGGTTCTAAGCCGAGTGATTCATCGGAGAAAGATTTCACCAAGCTTGAATGTCAAATAGGATCACATGCTTTAATTGTCGCCAACATGGGCATCGTGCGAGGGAATGTCCCAAACGCATCAACCTCATTAAGAATGGAAGTGATGTGATCGATACTCCAGATGATCCTAAAGAGAATGAAGCAGAGGAGGTGGAGGACATTATGCTTGAGGAGGGTCTTGAGTCTCTCATGGTCATCCAAGAGGCTACATCAACTACCGCGACCGCGAAGAAATGGCTGCGAGATAATATTTTTCGTTCAAAAGGAACAGTCAAAGGTCAGGAATGCATGGTAGTCATTGATGGAGGCAATTGTCAGAATATTATATCCCAAACTCTTGTGGATCGATTACAGTTGAAAGTTTGGAAGCACCATCGTCCCTATTTTGCTAGATGATTAATGACAGGTGAAGTACTAGTACGGCATGCATGTCCAGTTACTTTTTCTATTGGCAAAGATTATACAGATAAAGTTTGGTGTAATGTGATACCCATGGATAGTTGTGATATCTTGTTGAGTCGTCCATGAATGTATGACAGGAATGGTACTAACGGAATGTGTGACAACACATACACATTCATGCATTGTGGAAAGCAAGTAACACTCTGTCCTATGAAGTCGGTACCACCAAAGAAAGGGTCAAGTTCTCGTCTCACCAAGGACGTGCTTCAACTGCACACTATGTACAAAAACAACATAAAAAAGAAGAGTCGAGTTCGAGGTCAAACTCCTTTTCAACCGGGGAAAAATGATGCAGTAGCAACAATAGCTACCGTGAGACATTCATGGGCCACACGTTAGACCTTTTGATGCTTAAGAGTTTCTTAATTGTTATTAGTGTAATTGATGCTTAAGAGTTTCTTAATTGTTATTAGTTTAATTATAGCAAAGTTGTATTTAGAATTAGTTTCTAATTTGGATATAGGATTTTATTTCCTACTTTGATTAGGGTTGTTTCTTAGGGAAGTATCTTTTATTATAAATAGAGCATTGTAGAGATCAATGATCTCATATTAGTTTTGGAGATAAATAGAATTCCCTGTGTGGGTTTATCGTTGGAGAGTGTCTTCATCGTATTGTTCCTGTGGGAACCCTAATTGTGCCGCGGCACTTGCGATCGTATCTACGATTGCATCACATGCCATGTCCTGTATCTGAGCGTCATATTTTGTGGGTTCAAGTCATGTTACCAATCAAACTATATGGATGTCTCATCCACGCAAAGTTAGAATATGGATGTTTTCCATTTCACTGAAATGTTCAATATAAGATAGTGCACATATCTGTCTGTCTATGGATGGTTTGAGGATATGGATGCTTGCCATTTTACTGTAATGGTGGATATAAGGTAGTACACAAAAACTCATTTCTTTGTATACTATTGAATCTGTGGATGCCTGGGAATAGAAACACCGATCTTTAATTTTAAATGATTGCATACTTGTAAGTTTTGTTTAAATTGTTATGCTATAATAGACACTATATACCATCGAATGTTTCCTATGTTGAAGAAAAATGATGTAGCAGCACCAATACCTGACATGAGATATATTGTGGGCCACATGTGGGACCCATGAAATCCTAATTATTATTAGTTTTAGTTTTAGCAAAGATTGTATTTAGGATTAGTTTCTAATTTGAATAGGATTCTTTTCTTTTTTTTTTTGTTTCCTAGTTTGATTAGGATTGTTTTTTAGGGCTTACTATCTTTTTATTATATATATATGGCATTTTAGATATTGGTAATTAGAGATTTGGAGATTAATAGAATTCCCTGTGTCGGTTTTATCGTTGGAGAGTTTCTTCTTCATGTGATTGTTCCCGTGGGAACCTAATTGTGCCCCGGCACTTGCGATTGTGTGACTCCCCTGAGTCCCACATCAACTATAGAGAGGAAAGTGAATGGGGTTATATGTAAAGCTTACACTCTTACCTTGCATGAGGCCTTTTGATGGGTTGAGGCCCATCAAAAGCAAAACCGTGAGGCCTGTGGGCCAAAGCGGACAATATCATGCATGAGTATGGGGGGGTGGCGTTACAAATGGTATTAGAGCTGACTCTCGGCTAGTTCGAGTGTGGGTCCCCTGCCGTGGTCTGGTGTAAGTGGGCGGGTCTCCTTGTGGGCGGGTCAAGAGGGCTAGCAGGCTACCTAGACTGGCAGGCTATTGCACAGGGACGTGCAGCCTTAAGGGGGGTGGATTGTAACGCCCCAGAATCCCACATCGACTATAGAGAGGAAAGTGAATGTGATTATATGTAGAGCTTACACCCTTACTTTGCATGAGGCCTTTTGATGGGTTGAGGCCCATCAGAAGCAAAACCGTGAGGCCGGTGGACCAAAGTGGACAATATCACGCATGGATATGGGTGGGGCGTTACAGATTGTAACCCTACAATTGCATTAGTTGGTATCAGAACCGAATGATCCCCAATTGTCGGCGTTGAATACCCCTACCCATCTATCCACTACCATCACTGAATACCCAAATCTAACCCATCTGCCATATTCACCCATCACTCCAAACCAATAGACACAGTAACCCCATTCCCTACCAATAGGCACAACCAGTCCCCACCGTAACCGACACCATCCCAGCAGTCTCCGCCACAAAACCATTCTGATCTCCCAATCTAGAACCCAACCCTCGGGGAGAAAAAAAATCCGGCTCCCGAACCTTAGCCAATCCCATTGCCACAACCCATCCTTTCAACCTCATTGCAAGTCCTTGCCCAACCCAAGAAGAAAAAAAAAGAAGAAAAGAACAGATGGAAAAAAAATAAAAAAAAAAACAGCAGAAGGAAGAAGAACAGGAAAGCAGCAGGAGAGAGAAAAACAAAGGAAACAGAAAAGGGAGAAGAAAGAGGAGAAGCCAATGAGTAACAGAGAGAGAGAGAGAGAGAGAGAGAGAGAGAGAGCGGCGTACCTGGTTTGCAGATGCCACTTGCCCGTTGCGTCTCGCCGCTGCCACTCTCGCCTGCTTGCCATCACCATCTCCCCCTTCTCTTCCTTGGAGCATATAGCAAAAGGGGGTTTTCAAAGCCCTCTTCTCTCTTCAGCAACGAAAAGGCTTCAGCCCTTTTCTTTCCTTTCTGCACAAAGCCCCAGGCAGCTCCAAACAGCCCACTGTGACACGTGAGAGAGTTGGGTGTTAAGTGGGCCTGCACTAGTTAGGCATAGATCGGGTCAGCTCGACCCAACAGCAGAAAAAAAAGAACAGACTTGTGCTGACATCATCCTGCATCTGAATACTCTGATCAACAGCAGATTTGACCCGATCAATGGGTAAGTTTCCTTTTTGCGATGTTTGAGTCATCCACCGTTAGATTTCCTATCCATCTTCGCCAGTGTATTTGTCGTGAGCAGATCTACACATCAGGTTCGTCATACTTTCATCCAGGATGAAACTCCGTGATACCACAATCTTCAACATACTTCAAAGATACAAATATGCAGATAAATATGGCTCATGGTATTTTGAAAATGAAGTCTATTTTCGGTCCTTTCTTGATTTGAAACAAGGAGAATTATCTGTTTTTGCCTATGGCGACATGTTTGCATGGCTCCAAGACAAGTGTGAATTAGAAGATGATGAGGAACATGATTTAATAAGTTTTGTAAGAGGCTTGAGACCAGATATAGTGGAGAGTATGAATGATTGTTCAACCATTCATGAGGCTTATTAGGAAGCAATTCATGTGGAGCGCTTGCTTAAACGATCTTACATGGGCAAAGTTATGCCTCAAGATGGACCGTTACCTCAAAAAACAGCGAACCATCTTGTTGAGGAATCAGTGGCTGAAGATATTTAGTCTGAAAAGCTAGAGGAAGACATTTCTATGGGTAATGGTGATATACAGGCGGCTAGAGAAGAACCATCAGTTGTTAAAATTCCCCACATTAATTCTCATATTGATTTTGTCTTTGGGTTATCAACAATGTAAACTGGGAGATGACCAATGGATGGTCAGAGATTATGATTTGATGGTGCAGGTTCTACAAGTAAGGCACATCAACCCAAATTTCATAAGGCACATCAACACAAATCTCAACCATAAAAAACAGTTATGCATGAAGCTGTACATGGAAGCTGCAAATCTACCAACGAATCGAAAGTTCGTCAAATTGATCTTTGATCCAGGTGCACATTTTCCGAACTCGAGGCCAAGTTCTTTCCAAGCCGGGGAGAATGATGCAGCAGCACTAATGTGAGATATATTGTGGGCCACATGTGGGGCCCATGAAATCCTAATTATTATTAGTTTTAGTTTTAGCAAAGGTTGTATTTAGGATTAGTTTCTAATTTGAATAGGATTCTTATTTTTGTTTCCTAGTTTGATTAGTATTGTTTCTAGGGCTGAAGTATATTTTTATTTTTATATATATATATATATATGGCATTGTAGAGATTGGTAATCAGAGATTTGGAGATTAATAGAATTCCTTGTGTGAGCTTTATCGTTGGAGAGTTTCTTCTTCGTGTGATTTTTCCCTTGGGAACCTAATTGTGCCCCGGCACTTGTGATCGTAACCGTACGATTGCATCAAAAAAGCTCTAGATGATTCACCTCTCACCATCTCTTAGGTCGACCCATTGCCAGTTCCACTTTATTTGAGGTAGGCCACACACATAAATGAGAATCCAAACCATGTATCTTTTGGTCTTATCTTATACTTGGCTACTGCTGTAAAAGAAATATTCTTCGCAAAAAGGTTGAGAAAGGTATTAAAAGAAAAAAAGAAGAAGAAATGTTCTTACTTGCCACTGTTTAAATAGGATTTTTTTTTTTTTTTTTTTTGTTGGTAACTAGAAAAGGCGTGCTAAGGTTTGATGACCCTAATCATCTAAAAGATATATTTTTGCTCATTGTACACAAGCATCTATATTTTTGTTTCTCAGTGCCCATTTGTTATCCACCATTTCAAAGTAGAGAATTTCCAATCGTGTTTCTTTTTATAGCTTATTCATTGGCTAGCTTGATTGATCCCCTTGCTGCCCCTTTTCCCTTTCGGATTTTGACATGGGAAACCAAGTTCACAGATTTCGCTCCCAAAGACAGTGGATTCATTCTATTTATGATCCATTTCATCCAAGGAATGAAAAATCTTTGCTATTACTTTCTTTACTATACATCTGGCACTTATGTAAGGATCCACTCTATCTCATGGGGTCAACCCTTGATTTCAATCATCAAATTCTGATAATCCTATTTATCCAATCATCACCTTGAACGGGCTAAGTAAAAAATGTTAACAAATGCTATTTTTTTCTTTTACTGCCCATTTTTACACAACCAATTCTGGAAAATTAAATCTTTTTGAATTTTGCTTAGCCTGTTCAAGGTGAGATCTAATGGTCGTACAATTTGAATCTTGTTTACTATTGGGATATGTACAGTTTTTCTTTCTGATGTATTTTTTTTCCATGCCCCTTGAAGTTGTGTGTGTTAGTTCCTATATACATTTCCATTATAATCACAGATACATCGTAGTCTTGTAATAAGCAACCTCAGCTTCCTCATATGCATTTTTTTATTTGTCATCATGTTTTAACTCAGATCTCTTCACAAATTGGTTTTAATTGACTTTTGCTGATTTCAGATTCTGAAATGCAAAAGCAGATTGAGAAAACCCTTTTTGATGGACAAAAATCATTTGAAGTTTTATTGTCGGTATGACCACCAGTTAGTTGGATTGTAGTTAGAATGCAGCTTTCCTTTCGATATTACAATCAACCTTGCTAAGTTTTATTCTATTTTACAGGCAGGCGATCAAGATATCTGGGAACCTGCTATTTTGGCCATTAAGAGGGAAGGGTACAGTATCAAGTGCAATGGAACACGCGGAGTTGTTGTGACCGACAAGTTTTCACAGAGCACATATGTATGGTTTCTATTCCATTTTAGGTGATCAAGGATAGTATTCTTTAGAGAAATTTTAAGTCTGCTGCATCTGCATCAATTCTTACTGGAGATGATATTGTCCAAAACCCCAATTATTAAAGAAAATTAAAATTTATGTATCAGCGATTGAATTGGTGAAAACCTTGTGACAGGTTTAAAAAAATATTGGTAGCTGTATCAAACAACGGTTGCATCAGTCATGCTGGAGATGATCTTTTTCAAGCCCCTGAAAGAGTGCGAAATAAATCAAAAGATACATGATTTAGGGAGGCAACATTCTATGGCGAGCAGACTGCCTATTGCTAACATGCAGTCTAGCTCATGGGTATTGGGTACCACTTAGATACATGTTTGCCAGAGAGATCAGCCCCATAAAATTATCCTAGCCCTTGATTTAACAACCTTAAAGTATATTGGTGTCTTAACTGGAGATTTTTCTTAAAGATTCAATCCAACTGTGAGTGAAGGTTCAATGAATATAAAATTGGTCCTGATGCTAGATCATGGGATGATAAGAGCATCAAAGGGGATGCACTGATCAAAGGTGGGCCAAGTGGGCCCCATTGAGCTGGGCTACACATGCAGTCCACTTGTAGGAGAACATTCTCCTGATATAGGGAGGTGGTAGATATGATTTTTTCTTTCTTTTCTTTTCTTTATAATTTATTTTTATTTACTTTATTTATTTCCTTTTCTTTTGGCATGCTCATAGTGTGTTGAAACACTAATTGCCATGTACCTCATGGATCACCATTTGATCTTAAACTGTTGAATTCGTTGAGGTAAATTCATCATTTTCACTCTGGACAGACATGGCTTAATTACTTCACATGTATTTAATATATTATTTCATTTTGTTAACAAGTCAAGGAAAAAAAATCATCCCATATGTAGGCTTAAGTAATAAAGTTTTAACACAAGTTAGAATAAGGAAATGGGACTGGTGTAGAAGAGGTTGCGAATAATTTCATGGAGTGTCAATATCAAAAGAACTCAAACCATTAGGCCTGGCATGCACCCTAACTTCTGATAGCCATACCTTTCAATTTGAGCGTGAGATCTTCAACTATTGTATATTGAAGGAAAGCTCTTGACGAGGGTATCTATTTGGGAAACTGTTAAGCCAGTTTGAGGTCATTGTCATAGCAAAATTCCATAATTTTGGTGCTCATACCTCTTTTTTTTTTGTCAAACTTATTATTTTATTGTAGGTTCGAGATCTTTGGGTTTTTTTTAGTCCAATGAGAGAATATATATTATTTGAGTCATTTTAGAACTTTATTTTTGTGTTTTATTGTAGTTTGGAGCATAGTCATTTTTACTTTTTTAGTAAGTCACAGCCAAGTTGAATCACAAGATTCTCTCTCTCTCTCTCTCTCTCTCTATATATATATATATATATATATATATATATATATGAGGAATTCTCAAGAACTCCCCATTTTAAAAACTCCCCCTTTTGCTCCCTGCCTTCTCAGGTGCGCGACTCATGAACTTTGAGTGAGTGCACACCTGGCCCACCTAGGGCTGGGACTTAGGGGAATTTGAAGATCTCCCTGGTCCCTGCCTCTTTACAAAAAATCAGGCGCAACTGACCATCCTATCATCCTTATCTGGTCCCACAAGTTTAGCAGTTTACAGTCCATTCAGATCGGTGTACAGTCGATCCAACGGTTTACAGTCCACTCAGATGGGTGTAAACTCGGTGGGACCCGTGTAATTTGCGGGGGGGTGGGATTTTTTCGGTCCACTTGGATGGATGCCCTGGTGCGCCCCACCCCCGGCGCACAACTTGCGCACCGGCGCACTTGATAACCGGCATGTGTATAAAGTGCTGTATACGGAATTCAATAGTCACCAATTTTTCATTTCAAATTTATAAGATTTACTGCACGGGTCGCATTGTCCACTGTGATCTGGATCTTCAACCATGATTCCATCTCAGTCGATAGTGGGCCCCACTTTTTTGAACCTGTAGATCTTCTTAGGCCACTATGCTAATAGGTGGGCCACATGTATAAAAGCTATGGATTGAAGGAAACTGGATATGTTTATTCACATTCAAGTATTCAACACTGTTGTGGCTTGCTGTATTTATTCATTCTTTTTTGGTTGGTAACATGATTTGAACTCACAACCTCAAGATTGCAATAGTAAGCACCTTCCACTGTGCCATAGGATCTTGTCATCATGACTGGCTTTATATTTCAAGGAATCTATATTGTGGCGCTGGTGACAATCATGCTAGATTTCATTCTCATCAATACTAGAGAAAATTGAGGAATGTTGTTTCGACGTGGTTTGGGTATGTACATAGAAGATGAAAATAGCCTCCATTTAAGAAGTATTAAAGGGTTACAAGTTCAAGGAACTAGGGAAAGACATGTTAGGTTGTGTAGTTTGAGATGTAATGACTTTTAAAAGGGTCGTGTAAAAGTGTTACTCACCAAGCCAGCGTAGGTTGATGGGATACAGCCTTGATGATGATGATGCATATAGTAGAATGATTATCTGGTTTTGTAATTAGCATTATGACTTTCCACGTCTTCTGCTTGTCATTTTATTCATATGGGACCTTTGCTGTAGAGTTATTTGGATTATTTTCAAAATGAGTTGTAGTTTATCCGTAGCTGGTATGCTGTCATTACACAGTTCTAGTTTATTTTCAAAATGAGTTGTAGTTTATCCGTATGCTGTTTAATATATAATTTTTGCAGGTTGAGATTCCCTATGGATTCCATACTGGATTTGTAATACACAGTTCTAGTGGCGATGAACATCTTTTACGGGATGCCGATAGTAGCTTGTAAGTGACAATTTTTATTAAGCCTTTAAATGTACTTGCATTTGTGTATGTTACTATTGTTGTGTATTTTGATTTTAGCAGTACTTGATCTTTTGATGCATTGCGGCCCTGCTTTACAAGAATATAGGGGACATTCAGAATCATGCAAACCACCATGCTATCAAACTTGTGAGCCATACAGTGGAACTTTAGCAGAGTAATAAGCAATGGCTATGGCAATAATCTAATGTTTCATAGAACCAATATGGTTATACTCATAGATGTATTACATAAGCCAATCTTCATATCAAGACAACCCATGAAAAAGTCAAGAGGAAGAGAAGTTAACATAAAAGTGTCTTTCTTTTTTTTTTTTTTCTTTTTTTTTTTTGTAAAGGGTCTACAATAGGACACCGAGACAGTTAATTTGGAATATATTAATGAAAAAACACATCTCTAATACTTAAATTGAAATTGTACAAGAAATGCTTTTTGGGGTAGTAACAAGGGCAAGGAAAAAGAAGGGAGATGTTTTTGCTTCCAATTGGAGTTGGATTGAACCAAGGGCATGCTTTGTCCCCTGTTTATTTACCTTGGTTGTGAACATCGGTAGATATACAAGATGTAGTTCCTTGATGCATATTTTTTAGTGACTACTTAGTACTCACTGTCACTTGTGATGCAAGAAAGCAAACAAATCATAAGCTAGAACTTCAGAGAATGAGTCGAAAATTAGTAGATCTAAGCCAAAATATATGGATGATTGGTTTAATGGATTTGAGAGTAAGAAAGATGATTTGCTATAAATTGAAAATTTACTGTCATAAAGTGATGGATTTAGTTGCTTGGGAGAAAATATCGAGCAAAACGAAGGGTTTGATTTGGATATAGCAATTACAATCAACACTAGGAAGGTGAAGAAGAGACAAGGGAGCAGATTGCTATGCGGATGTTGGGATAGGTTGGGATTGACCTGTAAAACAATGTAACATTTTATATTGTGTTGTGGACTGTTTTATCTAATTATTTTTTGTGGTCTTCGGAAAGCGAGGAACTATCCGTTGTAATCTAGGATAGGTTAGGATTGATTTACTTGCTATTTTGATATATCCAATAAAAACGTTGTGGATAGTGATTGTGTGCTCACAATTGAGACAACTTTTTTCATTATTTTTATTATTTTTATTAAAATTTTTGGATCTTGATAAATTTTCTCTGCTTTAGTTCTCTAGATCCAAGTCTTTGAATTTGATTCGATGTCTCTAGATATAAACTTGTCCTTGCACCTGATCAACTATGGATCACGAACCGCGTGGCTTTTGCAAATCTTCTAGCTTCAGAATGGATCTTTTTCCCATAGATTACAATTGTTTGTGTTTAGCTTAGATTTCCGAATCTGATCATCTGTTTGTTGGATCTGATCATGTTGTTGGATTTTACACTGCATATGGATTGAATTTCTGAATCATCTGTTTTTTGGATCACATATTCACATCTTTAAATAACGTTTTCTGCCTGGAGTCTAGTTGTGTCTTTGTTCGCACTCCATTGGATCTACCCTAGATTTTCATTTTGGTGGTCATGTTTGATATTTTTGCATCTCATCTATCTCCATCTGCACAAGTGAACATTGTAACCGCTCCATTTGCACCCTTGATCTTAAACATCATCAGCATCACCAATCTACGTCATCCATACTACCATGCTCTGTCCTTTCTATCATGCAATGCTGATTTGTATTAGCAACCAGTTGCATCTGCATTGTGCAAACTGAAGATTTGGATTTCTTCTTCATTTACATTCGTTATGTCCTATATATGCTAGCGTTCTCTTAATACAAATTACAATGAGTTTTATGGTAATCTATTCTTGTTTTCTGACATGGGCTGAAATTCACAAGCACGAAATGACAGAAGGCACATCACCAATGACAAAGCTATTTGAATGACAAAGGGACAATACAGATTTAAAATAAAAGAGATGAAAATGAACTATTGTTGTGATAAATGGTGGTTTTTTTTTGGGCGGGGTTGGGGTGGGGGGTTGTTGAGGTTTCATATTTTTTTTATATATAAATATATAAATATGTGTGTGTCTATCTTTGGGGAATTAGATATTTAATTTTTTTTATTATTATATGTGGTCAATCAAGTGCTGTTCCTCGTAATGAAATATGTATCACCATTTTCAAGAAGAAGAAAAAATGAAATATGTGTCCCTGATTAGAATAGACTTTATCTTTATTCTCATCTGATTAATCATTTCTTCAGAAGATCTATCTGGGAGTGACTGATTTGATCAGTAAATATTCCGATTCTTCCTTTAACTTGGATTCAATTAACAATAATTCTTAAAATTGTCATCTATAAAAAAAAGTGGAGCCAGATCGTGATTAATAGTTTGATATTTCAGTGTGTATAGGATAGGGCCATCCTTTCTGGAATTTCGATAGGAGGATTCCTATACCAATGTTAATCAATTCCATTCGTTAGAACAGCTTCCTTTGATTCTCTGCACCTATCCCTTTTATGATTCACACTTTTGAAACCTTGTTTTCTGAAAACAATATTTGGCTTAGAATTGCCCACGTCTATTCCGGGGTTTCTCAGAATTTGGAGTTTTTCACTTAGTAGTTTCTATACGAAGGTCAATCCTATCAAGTCCATAGTGTCTACCTATTTCACTAGGAGTTAGTGCTGATGGTGAAGATCAACTTCTAAACTCATAATATCAGGAGATTTGGGATTGAGAAGGCAGGTTAGTTATCTTATTGAATGCCTGAAACAGAGCTAGAACCTCAAATTGTGGCAACCTTGACCTAGGGTCATCTTTTTTTCTTTTTCTATTTCTTTTTCTCCTGAAACAGAGCTAGGTCATCTTTAGAAAAGTTTGTTTGTTTGTTTGTTTGTTTTTTTTTTCCTGAAACGGAGCTGGTCATCTTTAGAAACGAAAAGAAAAAAAAAAGGAACCTTAATGATTTTTACATGCGTTCTTTGCAATTTTGATTAATTACCAAATATGCAATACTATCTTGAGGATAGAGATTGAGAATTGGATGTGAAGTTAGAACTCTTGAATATAATGGAAGGATACCTGGAGAGGAGCTCTTTGATTGCCGATAATTGGAGCGTATTTTTATTATAAAGAGCTAAGCGACTTCAAGAAAGTGAAGCTTGTCCCTATTAAACTCAAGGGATATGCATCAGCATTGTGAGAGCAATAGCATTTAACGAGAACGCATAGGAAAAGATCAGATGAAGTATAATTTCATGCACCCAATGATGTGCAACAACTCTTTCAACAACTGCAATCTCTACAGCAGTGGATAGAAGTATAGATCATTATATGGAGTTCCATTGTTTGATCGCACACAAGGATGCAAAAGGGTAGGGTCAACCATGATCCGCACCTTAGTTTGATTAAATGAATGTAGTCGAGCCCAAGCCTAGCTAAAAATCACACAATATTTAATTGGCGCTGCCAGTTGAACTTTTAACCACAAGGTTGCATTCCCAAGCTTCTACCATTAGTGCCATTCTCTATTGCTTGTCCATGATGAAACAAATATTATTAGTGGAATATTTGTAATATATATTTTTCATAATACATAATATTTTATACGTATCACAAAAAAATGGGTGACAAATCAGATTAGAGATGGGGGAGGGGTGGGGGCAGGTGATGAGGTGTGCACATGCACACACACACACACACACACACACACACACACACACACACACACTCTAAAAATGCCCCTTTTTCCACCCCTTACTTTGTGGGCATGGGGCCCACCTTGAGCCAATCAGGTCTTTTCACACGCTACCTCCCATGAAGAGTCCGAAGTTCAAATTTGATACTCATCCAACTTTTCTTCACCATTGGACCGAAATCGTAAGAAAATGGTGCTTCTGAAACCATTAAATTTTAGGGTCATGAATCAAAGGGTTAGGATGATCTGATGGAGTCTAAATTTTGCACATAGGTAGGTCTCATATAGAGCTTTCCATCCAACGGACTTCCATGATCATCATGCATCCTGATGGGTTCTACAAAGAGGGGCATTTTTCTCCTAAAAAAAAGCCCAAGCATTTTCTAGCACCGCATATATATATATATATGGAGATGCTCCTATGAGAGATATCTCTCACTTTATATGAGAGATAGGGGTGGGGGCCCTCACATTTAAGTTGTTGGCATTGGATATGGATGTGAGGGTCCCCACCTTATCTCTCATAGTAAGGTGAGAGCATCTCTCATAGGAGCATCTCCCATATTTATATATATATATATATCCCATGCATGTCGTGTGTGTGGAGGCCTGCATGTGCACCTCTTTGTAGGGCTCATCCGGTGGCTCACATGGGGCTAGGGCGGGGGGATTGAAAGATCTGGTTGTGGCCTCCCCTTGTATAAAAAATGAACCCCACCCAATCATCTTAACCCTTTGATCAACGACCCACAATTCAACTAGCCCATTCAGATGAGTGCAAGCCCAGGGGTCCCACGCATGTGCACCTCTTTGTAGGGCTCATCCGGTGGCTCACATGGGGCTGGGGCGGGGGGATTGAAAGATCTGGTTGTGGCCTCCCCTTGTATAAAAAATGAACCCCACCCAATCATCTTAACCCTTTGATCAACGACCCACAATTCAACTAGCCCATTCAGATGAGTGCAAGCCCAGGGGTCCAGTGACCTTTTCATTTTTTGTGTCTTTTTGGGGGTGGGGTTTGTGGGGGTTGGGTTTGGTTTCCCCATTCGGATGAACCATCAGGTGGGCCCCACTATGAGGTGTGCTAAGGTGCGCATGGGTTAATTTCAGTGTGTGTGTATATATGGGTCCCATTCGGATAAACCATTAGGTGGGCCCCACTATGAGGTGTGCACGGGTGCACATGGGTTAATCTCTCTCTCTCTATATATATATATATATATATATATATATATGCACGTTTGTGTACACACACACTTGAGAGTAACTCTCACGGTACTATGAGAGTAAGGGTGGGGGCTCTCACATTCATATCCAATGCCAACAGCCTAAATATGAGGGCCCCTACCCCTTACTCTCATAGGTACGTGAGAGTAACTCTCACAAGAGCATCTCTTATATACACACACACACACAGGCTCTCCTAAGCTCGAACTCAGGAGAAAATTTCGTAAGATCATGCTTGTAGGGCCCACCTTTGGTCCATCCAAACGGACCAAACACATGACCCCCCTAAATTGCACATGTCCACAAACTTTCGGTCAAATCCGAATTTACTGGACCGTTGGATCGACTATGTATTAATCTGAATGGACGGTTGACCACTAAACTTTTGGGCCCATATGGAGATGATAGAAATTACAGTTGGGGCTGATTTTTTGTAAAGAGGAGGATCCCATTGAGTCCTTGAAATCCCCCATCCTCATGTGGGTCCCCTAGTGGGCTCCACCACATTCTTGAGCTTAACTTATCCTAAGTTGAAGCTTAGGATATGATAAGCTGAAGTAAGCTCAATTGTGTGGTGGGGCCTACCTGGGGATGGGGGTGGGGAGAATTTTAAGGACTCTCCGGGACCCTCCTTGCAAAAAATAACCCCAACCGTGGTTTCAATGCCAACAACTTAAATGTGAGGGCCACCACCTTTATCTCTCATAATCAGGTGAGATGCTCTCACAAGAGCACCTCCCATATATATATTTATATATATAGTAGGGCTCTCCTAAGCTGCAGCTTAGTTTATCCTAAGTTGGAATAGTGCTGGTCCCACAAACCAAAGTTAATTATATCTAATTTTTACATGATGGAACTAAAAAATCCAGTTTTGATTGGATTTATCTTGATTTTGGAGACAATCATCTTGCAAAAATCAGCATAATCGACTTTGATTTGTGGGACCAGTACTGTTTCAACTTAGGATAAGCTAAGCTTCAACTTAGGAGAGCTGGCCCCATATATATATATATGTGTGAGGGTAATATTCAGGTGAGAACTAGTTATCACATATTATATGAGAACTTTTTTGTGGGGCCCACCATTTGGGGATGGGACCAGGGGGGATGGAAAGATCTATGTGAGACCACCCCAAGTATTAAGTTTGACCCCAAACCCATGCCCCTAACCCCTTCATCAGTGGCCCACAAGTTTAATGGCTTCATATTCAAAAAAATATTCAACCCTCGATCTAACGGTTTAGTCCATTCGGATGTGCGCCAATTCTTGGGATTAGTAACTATCAAGGGGTTCCCTATTGGTTGCTAGGTTTGGATGCGTTGCTAGTTGGGCCCCGCAAAAAAGTTCTCATGTAATAGGTGAGAACTAGTTCTCACTTGAATATTTTCCTATATATATATATATATATGAGAAGGGCTCCCCTAAGCTGCAGCTTAGGGGGGCATAAGTTGAAGCATGCGGAACCCACATGTGGCAGACTGAGGTGGAAAATTTTAGGGCCCGCTTCTTTTTCACATTCCCCCTTTTCTAAACCTAATCAATCGACTCTCCCTCTTTGGCCTCTTGCTCCCCTCCGTCCTTTCAACTCTCTCCTCTCACTCGATCATCTCCTCTCTCCCTCTCTCATTTGCACGTGGAAAAGGGTGTCATCTCCTCTCTCCCCATGTCTCCCTCTCCCGACTGCCTGCAGATCCTTCCATGGGCCCTGCCCCATCTCTGCCATTTTTCGCGTTCTGCGTTCTGAGTGGCTCCACCCAATCCATCTCATGCAAATTGCAATGGTGGTCCATCCAATACCATCATGGAGATTGGGTTTCCCAGCTGATTAGCTTTTACACATAGTGAAAAGAAAAGCATGAGCTCTACTTGGATCCTATGTACTCAGTCGCCCTGCAATTAGTTTAAGTTATCGAAGGCAAAGAACAAAAGCATGAATCCACATTTTCCTGTAACCCAAATTATCCACACTAAAAGAAGAACCAAATAGGCCCAAAATTTGTGTTTTGAGGAAGTTTCACTACAGATGAGTTCTGCTAAAGCTCAGGGCATTCAATAAGAAAGTTTTACGAGACTTGCAGAGCAATCTGTTAAAAGAATAATCATTTACATTTTTCATATGAATTATCACAGACTAGAATGAGAACAATATAAAGATGAAAGACCCATACATGTTATGCATTCCTCTTTCAAAGGTGTATACACCTGATCAAATATCTGGCTTTCTGATTAAAATCATAGGTACGACACAACAGGCTCTAGAGGCCAAACTGTTGATCATCAATCTTTTGTACCAAAGTAGCGGTCACCAAACTCCCCCGTCCAAGGGATAACACGGTACTCTTCATTCAATGCAACATCAATCTCTGAAGTAATAATTTTCTCTTCTCCTCCTCTTTTCGCGTCCGGGAGAGAGGAGATGACACCCTTTTGCACGCGCAAATGAGAGAGGGAGAGAGAAGATGACGAAGGAGAGTCTTGCGCGAGAGGGGAGAGATGAGACGACAGAAGGGAAGCGAGAGGAGAGAGAAGGGGAGAGCTACAGTCGATCGATTAGGGTTTAGAAAAGGGGAAAATGTGAAAAATAGCGGGCCCTGAAAAATCCTCCCTCAGTTTGCCACACGTGGGTTTTGCATGCTTCAGCTCATGCTCCCCTAAATTGAAGCTTAGGGGAGCTTCCCTATATATATATATATATATATATATATATATATATTGGGAGATGCTCCTTTGAGAGATATATCTCACCTTAAATGAGAGATTGGGTGGGGGCCCTCACATCCATATCCAATGCTAACAATTTAAATGTGAGGGCCCCCACCATTATCTCTCGTATAGGGTGAGAGATATCTCTCATAGGAGCATCTCCCTATATATACATATATATATCACACCTTATATGAGAGATAAGGTAGGGGCCCTCACATATCCAATGCCAACAACTTAAATGTGAGGGCCCCCACCCTATCTCTCATAGTAAGGTGAGAGATGCTCTCATAGGAGCATCTCCCTATATATATATATATATATATCTGTTAGGATGGTCCTCATGGTCTTTTGGTGCAGACCACTTAGTGGGGCCTACCTTGGGACTCCACTGATCATGGGGTAGAGGGGGATCGAAAGATCCAAGTGGGGACAACCTAGATATCAATTTTGAAGTTAATCTAATACCCCTAACCCTTTCATCCATAGTCCACAAGTTTAACAACTTGATATCAAACAATAAAATTGACCATCAGTCCAACAGTGAGTAGACTCACTCAGTCTTCGTTCAATTTCTACAAAATTATATTATGGTAATCACATGGACATGATATTATATTGGTTTTGGTCATTATTTGGTAAATGAACATCAGTCTGAAGTTTTTAAGAGGATATATTTCTAGTGTGTACTGCCACTCCAGTTTGATGGGAATCATTACATTCAATAATATAATGTATCTAATGCTCTCTGTTGCTGAATTTACAGGTTAAGAGATACAATTGTGCTTACCATGAGGTTGTTTATTATGAGGGTATGCCACTTTTACAAGTAGAATCTTTGCTAATACTTAACTTTGTTAAACCATTAACTTTCTTTTCCCCCCTTCTTTTTTGTTTGTTTGTTTTTGTAATGGGATATTATTAATTCTTTGATCCTTGGCCTAGTTCCCTTCAAATGTGGACTGTTTTTGTATGCATTGTTCACCACATATATATATATATATATATAACTATATAACTTGATAGGGAGATTCCTTGATCTGATTATCTGTCCGCAAACGATGGCCCCAAATGTATGGAATTCAGTGCTTCATCAAACTTTGCATTTACCTGTGGATTTACTAATGCTCAAATTCCCTGCAGATCCCCTTAAATCAATGTATCTATTCTATTTGAAATGTGCACCTGCACATTATTTATGATTTTTGTGAATAAACATCCTATTTCATGTTATCTAGGCATCTACATTATTTGTTTCTCAATCCTGATAGAATGGCTTTAATTTTAATCACTTTTGAGCACCCTAAGTACACTCGTGTAACATAGCCTAATAGAATTGACCTGCCCACTCAATTCTCGCTTTGTCGCCTAAAGAAAACTCCGACTTTTCCTGTAACATAAATCTAGCATTTCGAAGTTCCAGTTGATTTATGCAATTATATTGCATTGATGTAGTCCTATGTCTCACTAATAGTAAGTCGTGTACCATACATGCAAATGTAATGAGAAAATGCTTAATAATCTAGGGTAACTTGCAAATCCATATAACTACTGAATATAGGAGAAAGATTTAAGGAAAAAAAGAAAAAACAGAGAGAGCTTTCAGTTGACAACTTGACATATTGTATCCAATTTATGAGATAACATATTAATATCTGTTTTCTATGCATTTGAGTTAATTTATGGGGTGGAGATTATTACATGTGTCTTGATGTATTATTCTTCCAAAAAATAAGATTTTCACAAGCAAAATGTTGTCTTACATTTCCTCTTCTGGAGTTATGTTTATGAAACCGGAGGCAATTGAGTTTTAATCATCCATCTTGAAAGTGAACTTGTGGAAAACTCGAGGCTTGCATAGAAATCCTGAAGGCAGAAGTTTCACTGGATTGGAATAAGGCTCTCCCTAATAACTAAGGAGTAAGGCCGAGTCCATGAGGAAAGTGAAATGTCTTTCATCTTCTAATTTTGGAGATTTAACTCAGCCCTCCCAAGTGGGAACCAAATTGTAAAAACCAAAACAATCCATTTATCCAACTAACCTTCTAAAATTTGTCATGAAGAGACATACTAAAGCCAAATTCCAGGCATGTGCTTCTTGTGACATTTGCACTTCCCTGGGAACATCTCAATTTTGAGTTTCATCAAGCAACAGCAGCAGTTGAATGGTTTACTGTTGCCACCAAAAAATTCCCAACAAATTCATTCATAATGCTTCTCTAAATGAATTTGAGAATGCAGTTCGATGTTACATAACTTGCAATAGGTTTGAACATTGTTGTAGGATGGGTGGCTATTGTCTCGTCAGATCTTAAATCTCACGGTAGGTGAAAGTAGGATGCCAATGATTGATAGCTGACTCACAGTAGGTGAAAGTAGGATACCAATCATTGATAGCTGACTCACAGTAGGTGAAAGTAGGATACCAATGATTGATAGCTGAAACGGGTGGGAAAAGTAGACAATAGAGTGTCACATATAAAGTCGTTCAATATACCCACTCCACACCAAGTATTCAGATCATTTTCTATTCTGTAAAATTATTCAAACCACGTGCAATTTGGGAGGAAAAGTCAAATTTACCTGAAATTGTGTTGCTTGAGTCTTAACCTATCAACAGGATGATTTCTTACATTTAAAATTTCCATTCATATAGCTTTACAGAAATTCCGTTCATACCTTTTCTTGTATTTAATATATACTGCAGGCCCTTGAGAAAAGGAAAGGGAAGAAACGGGGTCTTTTCTTCAAGTAGAGCACACCTTTCTTCTTGCTTTGATATTTACTGTAAAGTGTAAATAATTATTACCCAAAGCACATCCCACAAGTATATGACAACTATGAATTGTACATTAGTTTGCAATGTGTAATTACATTTGTTTGTATTACATTGCAAGTATTGCAGCCGAAAATTCCATTGAAGAGATACATTACTTGCTGTATCCACGGCCGTCTTATTTTTCCATACTACTATTGTGAATTTGCAATGGTCCTAATGCAATTGTAAGAACTGCAGCCAAAGTTTTAATGAAAGAGTAGTTTGGTTGTATTCATGACCTTCATGTGTTGCTCCCGTACCTTGTTTCAGTTCTTTTGGAGGAAAACATACTAAATACTGATATCCATCAGCTCTTCAATAATTTGAATGAAAAATTGCAGCAACTGCACTATAATTACAAAGAACCAGATGGCGAAAAGAATAATGTGAACCCTTGATGTGGGCCCACCTGGATGCATGAGAGATGGGGCGAATGACACTCTAATATGATGATTGTAACCGTTAAAGGTCTCGAGTTTTAATGGTCATGCATGTGCTTAGAGAATAGTTGCACTGATTAGCATACATCCAGGTGGGCCCTGCATCACGGGTTTGCCCAATTCCTTTTGTGGTGGGTTCTTGGTTGAATTTCCCTCTTGGAAGACTTGCAGCCAAAGTTTTGATGTGAGTACAGAGATCAGTTGTACTTGCATCCATGGCCTTAATGTGGTGTCCGCATAGTTCCAATTCTTTTGGTGGTAAGCTTACTGATGGTTGATTCTTGATTGGTTTGAGATCTGGAAAGACAATTCTGTGAAAAAATACAGTTAGAAGGGGGCAAAGAGATATCTACAATTGGAGCCTGTAGCACTCAATCATGCTTGCAACTTCGAAATTGTGCGAATGTATGGTTTCCTGGCTATTTGGATTAATGCTTAAGTGATTCAGAGAGATGAAATGATAGCCCTACAGTAGATGTGGAACACCCCAACAAATTAGTGTTCGTTGGTCACATCTCTCCCTCACCTAGTGTGTCGTGTGTGGTTTTTCCATTTCTGAAAAAAAAAAAAAAAAAAAAATCCACTGATTTCAGCCTTGATCGAAATCATGACATTTGTAATTAAAAGGGATTGCAAGATTTGATTACTGCAATTCAAGCTGTAAATTGTAAAATTCCCCAGAAAGGATTCAAGCATGAGATATAAAATAATGCTCAATGAGAGTCAATTCAAATACCAAGATAAAAGTTTGGTGACAATGACTAACCCTTCAATATGTCATTTGGATTTCCAAAGAATAAGAGGATTTTACGGGAAAATTTTTAGAATTTAGTCATTCCTTGCAAAGGGTCCCCGCGGATTGTATAGCACAAACTTGGTTTTCCCACCATTTTTTATATATATATATTTTTATACTTTTTTCTAAGCAACGATAGCGTCGTCTTCTTCCCCACTCCATTTTGTTTTCCACTAAAAGCGGTGAATCAAGGTTTTCCACTACTCATAGTGGTGGAAAAGTTGTGAGTTCATGTTTTTCACTATACATATCGGTGGAAATGCTGCGAATACAAGTTTATCACTATTCATATGAAGAAAAATTGTGAGTTCATGTTTTTCACTATACATATCGGTGGAAAAGCTGCGAATATGGGTTTACCCTGCCAAGTAGCCTCTCTCTCTCTCTCTCTCTCTCTCTCTCTCTCGTTTTCTCATGAATGGGTTCAGGGTAATCTCTACATGATAATGTACGAGCATAAGATTGTTATTGAAACCGTTCATTCATATTATGTCTGTCATTTTTTTTTATTTCCAGTCTTTTTCACTTTTCAAGATAAATTTTGAGAATATGAAAAGAAGAAAGAAAGAAACTGTATGTCGATCAATAGTAATCTTTTTATAAAGCATGTGATACTGTTTTTCCAAGATGATTGGGAGAAAATGGAATAGATGAGATAGAGAAATAGGTGGGAGAAAGAGGGAAAAAAATGAGAGTTTGCATAGAGCGATGCTAGCGTTGCTCCTATCAGACACGAGTGACACTAGCATTGTACCTTCATCATTAAAAAGAAAAAGAAAAAGAAAGAAGTCCAGACGGACTTCGTTTGTATTGTACAATCTGTGGGGACCCTTCACGAGGAATAGTCAAATTCTGAAAATTTTCCCGTATAACCATATTTTTGTCCAATACAAACTATGTTAAGAGCAGTAGTACCAGTTGTGTCATGAAGAATTCACCAAGAAGATTCTGTCCATTCTTCATTTCACTCTGTGACATTGATCAAGAATTTGCCAATTCGATAATTAATACAGGAATAACTGTTAAAAATCTGGGATATCTATCTAATAAATATGAAAGAAGTAAATATTTGTTTCTACTTCTATGGATTTTATTCATGATTAGTTCCATGTTTTTTTTTTTCCTCAAATATTAGTAATACACAAGTTATAGGATAAAAATCCTTTCTTCCGGCTCACAAATAATTTGCCTTTTTTTTTTTTTTTTCAATTTTTCCATGTCTCGTTTCAATGGTTTCTATTACATAAGAATGTATTTTATCACACAGAACACCACAACGGGCACAACATCATCAATTCCCTCATGTATGAAAGCCAATCCTTTGTTCTGCATATGATTTTTTTTTTCTCCCTCTAAAACAGTCACAAGGAGTCCTCTTTCTCTTACCAATATAATTGATTGATATAGATTGTGATAAAAATGAAGAGATGGACTTCTAGCAGAAACAATAAAGATCTGGTCACCATAGATGAAATTGCCCTTGCATCACATTCTTTGATTTTGTTTGTAGCCATCAGGTGGAACCAGAAGGGGCATTTTCATTGTTGGAACTCAGCTGACCTTCACTCGTAGTTCTAATTTCATGCAACTCTACTGGAATTCTTGGCAAAGAACAGCCAATTGTAGCAGGTGGCTCAGGTTATCCAAATGTCATGAACCTTTGTTTACTTGTTATCTGACTGATTTATCTGCACTTCGTTTTTGAAGATCCAAATCACCCTGAATGCCTGAATCCATGGTTAATATCATGGGATCAATCTTTAAATGGTAGATTGTGCCAGAGCCTGATGGGGCGGTGGTATGGGTCGGGCTTCGATCGGGTTGAGCATTGTGAGCAGTTTGAACCTTACCCTTTTTTTGGTGGAGTTGAAAATATCAACTGGACCCTACCCATGAAGTTAAAAGAGTCAACTTTAACCCTTCATTAACAAATCAGATATGTGGTTGGGTTGCTGGTCAATAATATAATTAACAGGAAAGAAATAACTCGATGCACCTGTGAGTTGTGACCTATTTATTGATCGGGTCAGAAATGTCAACCTACTAACACGAAATATTAAAGGTAGGTTAAACCTGTTGGGTTTGCCACCCACAAATGCGATGCATCCTCACTGAAAGCTTAATGAGAATTGATCCCGGTCAAGGGGGTTGATAGGTTGTCTCCTTGGGTCGGTATGGTTTTGTAAGTGTTAGAGATGGGTCCAATTCTCTTGTTCCCTCTTGTTTCTCTTCCCTTGCTTTCCTTTGTATTTTGTTTTTCTCCTTTCTCTTTCCCAGCTTTCCTTTGTATTTTGTTTTTCTCCTTTTAATGACTATTCATATTACTGATAAAAAAAAAAAAAGAAAAGGGAAGGTTATGAGAAAGATATGGTTTGAAGGGTGCGTTGGATTCTTGGACGAGCACACAGGTTCCTAACAGTTGGTTTATCCAAGCACTGTTTCAGGCCCACCAACAAATTGATGTTTATGGGTCATAGGTAAAACAATCAATCATAATTTTGAGCTGGAAAGGAAATGTGTCCTCTTGGTACATATCCAAAATTATAGAAACCTGATAGGGTGGAAAAGAGAATTTGGCTGCACCCAGTGCAGCATCTCTTCCTATGCAGAGCAATCTCACTAAAGTTAGAAGTTTTGTTCTGCCTTCTCTTGCTGGTGTTGCGATTCTTTGGGCTACTAGTCTACTACAATTAGGGTTGTAAACGGGTCGGTCCCAGTCCGGGTCCAAACCGGAACTACTAAGGAGAAGGTGGAACCGGATCCGGACCGAAACCAGTTTCTTGGTTCTGGAACCAGAACTATATATGGGATGGGTCTGGATCTGGGTCTGAGTCTAAGTAGAGAATGATATTAAAAAAATATGGTTTTGGGAGAGATTTTCGAAAATTGAGGTAATATGTCGGGTCTCGGGTCCACGGGTCTGAACCAAGGTGGAACTAGACCCGAACCCATTTACTTATCGGGGCTTAAATAAGGACTCAAACTCGGTTTTTAACGAATCGGAACCTTTGGGTAATCGGAGAATTGGGGATCCATTTACATTCCTAACTACAATGCAGTTGCTGTTTAGTCCTGGCTTGTAGGGATCATTTTGTTTGGGCCAGTTTGGGCCCTATTTGTGTTCTTGTTTTTAGCTGGCCCCGGCTTGTGGGCTCGTGGTTATTTGGCTTTGTTGCCTCTGTGGGTTAGCTCTTTCTTGGTTGTGCCTCTCTTCCTGAGAGTGTAAGTGAGGTGGAGCGGCCTCTCATTTCTCTGGACTCCGGTGCAGCAGCAGCTCTCCCTATGAGAATTCACATGGACTGCCAGAAAAGAGATTTGAAGAGTTGTCTTCTCAAAGCACAACTTGGCATAATTTTTCTTACTAAACACTCAAACCACATTTGCCTATTTATAAATTCTATAAACCTTTTCAGGCTTGTATAAAAAAAATCTCTATAATCATTATTAGGCGTGTTTTCCCTCATAACTTTCATCATAGCATAATTTTTTCTTTTTAATAAGAGTCTAACTAAATCAACTTTATTTCAAACACATTGCTTGCCATTTTTTTGAGTAATACTAGACCCAGAGATCGTTCCATAGCATATGTGAAATTAGGTGCCAACACCACTCAACCATGAATATGTTGGCTATCAAACTTGTCAATTAGGTTCTCATAACTCCAGTCAGAAATTTAGGTGCCGGGGGTGGTCATGTCCCCCTTTGAAATTTCATAAATAAAAAAAAAAAAGGAGGAAAGTAAACACTTATTCTTAATGAAAATCTTAGAAGTTTTTCATTTTGGCCCCTCAATAATATTTTAAGTGGGCCCCCAATATATATTTCTTGGTTCAGCCCTTATTAACTCTGTAATATAAACTCCAATGGGTAACTCAGTTGGCCTAAAACCACGGTTTGCACCCGGAAGTTGTAGGTTCGAAACTGCACTACCACACTAGGGATATAGGAGAGTTTACCCGGCTTCCCTATGGGCCCGGAGGGATTGGTCCAGTCCAAAGGGTTGGGAACCCTCTCCTCCGACAGCAAAAAAAAAAAAAAAAAAAAGGCACCTTGACGTGAATCCATGCTGATTTCATGTTTGATCTTCGATGATTTCTCAAATTATTCCTCTCTACTGTCTAATCTAGTGCTTTCTCCCAAACCCAACTGACAAAATCTTCTTCCTCCTCTCCCTCTCTTTCTATCCCTCTCTTTCCATCTCCTGCAATTGCTTCTGAAAATAGAGGCCGTAGGAGGGCTGTCGAGGCTCAGGGTTGTCCTTACCCCACCTTAATATATTCACGCTCACTTTATGGGGCCCACTTGAGCCCACCTTATAGCTTTCAAAGTTTCTTCCCGCAAACTCCAAGGGGTTGGATAAGTGATCTGGACCACAGTTCCTCCTCTTCCGGAGCTAGAAGTCTTGGTATCGACCATCGGTTCCTCCTTCTTCAGGAATCGAATGTTAAGTCTATTAGTGCTACCACCTACAGGCCACGAGGGTGTCCACTCGGCTTCCCTCTGGGCCGGAGGGATTAGTCTAGCTAAAGGTTTGGGAACCCTCCGATAGGAAAAAAAAAAAAAAACTTCCCGCCACTGGATTAAATATAAAAGAATGTACAGCTAAAAGACTTTTGCTGCTTGGTTGGTTGGCAACCCTGTCCATATAACAGATCGATTCATGACCTGCTCTCTTTTTTTTTTTGGAGGGGGTGGGGACGACCCACGCATGCGGGTACTCTCATGGGTCCCAACCCACTTAGACCCTTCTTTGATACCCCTTGACCACAATGAAAAAGCATACATCATGCATTCAGGCGAGTATCACAAGTTGGACCACGTGAAAGGTAGAGCGTCGGCTATCCTATGTAAAAAAATAAAATAAAATTGTCATTTAGAATTAGACCCATCAATGTGACGTGGAATTGAGACTAATTAAACCCTTGAAGGTCTCACTCTTATATCATAACATGCCTCTTTCAACTATATATAAAGCATCTTTGTCAACATCATCACCGTCCATTTCTCTCTAAGTTATCATCATTTGATTCTTGACAACATAGCTAATTTTTATCTGAGACAAGAGAAAATGTTCTGGCTTCTTTTTTATGGGCAGCTAATATTTGGATCTATTTTCACATAATCCCATTTCCATGATGTGATTGCAGAAACCCCGAGGGGTAGTTTAGTTGGCTTAGAACCACGGTTTGCACCCGAAGGTTATAGGTTCGAAACTGCACTACCACACTGAGGCTATAGGAGAGTTTACCCAGCTTCCCTCTTGGCCCGGAGAGATTAGTCGAGCCCAAAAGGTACGTAATTACATAGAGATGTGAGATCTCTCCCATATTCTTCACAGCCGATGCCTTATATATATCAACCACACTAGATGAAAGACAAACTGTAGATAGGGCTTGAAAAAAAAAAAAAAAAACTATTTTAGCCCCTTTTTGTAGAAATTATGGGGAATTTATACTCCTCTTTTCCAACTACAATCTATACTCTTCTTTATAAATATTATTAGCCAAATATAATATTGAGCCTTTTTTAGAAAAATCAATTAATATTTAAGAAATTGAAAATGAGAATATAAAATTAATGTAAAATACAATAAAAATCATTAAGAGATTTTAAATATCAAATTTTTTGACTTAGTATGTAGATTCTAAATGATTTAGATTTTATTAGTGATCTCATTTATCGATTTATAATATAGAAATAAGAGGTGGGGTAGTGATTTTGAATGCTTTATATTCTAAGGGTGGCCTGCTAATGAATTTATAAAAGTAAAATATTGGATAATTCAGACTTTAGAAAGTCCATGAATGAGTGTGTTATAACCAATTCATATTAATATTAAATTAAAAGTGTCTTAAATTTGATATGGTTAGACAAAATCACATGTATGGATGATTTATGCATGATAGCAGTCATAAATTTATTGTGCTAGGACAAAATCACATTTATGCATGATTCATGAATGATAGCTTAACACCATATAAAAACATCTTTTGTTTTATCTTATATTCGTAAGTACATGTTAAAGAATTTCTGAATTGGTTAGATAAAGATTAAATTAAAGAATATTAGAGAATTACTGAAATATTGGAAGAAAACCAAAAGAAATAAGGTAATTGTTATATCTTGAAATATCAATATACTTGTCTTCTCATTTGAAAAAGATGATTTCTCATTTAATTTGACTTAATTAAGGATATTAATATGATTTGTTATAATATAATATCACCATAAGAATTTGTGATGATTAATTAAAAGCACTATATTACTCCTCTGACAAAATCTTCATAATATTATTTAAATTGTCAAAAAAATAAGAAATTATTTAGAACTAGTCAGCAAGATCATTAAATCTACTTCTAATCATGAGGTTCTATTGATACCAAAAAAAAAAAAAAGTTAAAAAATCTCCATATTTAAAGCCATGCTCTTTATTATGATAGGTTGACCTATTTATTTAGGTTTAGCACTTTATTTATTTTAATTAGGAAAAAAACTTTAAAACTCTACATAAGAAAGAAAAAGAAAATAAAACAAAGTTTTGAAAATTTTATATTTATTATTTAACATTTTATTTGTTAAGTTGTGGATAAAACAAATGAAAGTAGCTACATGAATAGTGAATAAATATGTAAAACGAATTAGAAATTTATTAATAAAAGGAAAAACATATTACTTTTCAATGTGAGAATTAAAATAGTTTGGAGTATTTGATTATCATATAAAAAGTAGAGGCCGGACTTTCAATCATTCTAACCGCTTTGATGCAATTGAAAACACCAAACAACTTCATTGCATGATTTTATTTATTTAATTTCATTCCTCAGCAATCATTACATACATTGTAATGATCGTGTAAGGCTTGACCTAAGAGTAGGTATAGATTTTAAAGAGGTTGAAGAAGTGATTGGCTCAATCTTAAATGTTAAGAGAAAATCTGCTAGAGATAAAAATTTGTTAATATTGTTAGAGAAACAGATGAGAAAGATTAGATGATAAATTATGTTATTATTATTATATAATTGAGTTGATTTTCCCTCTGGTGAATTTTATGTAAAGAATTTATTTTTGTCACTCATAATCACCGTTGATTTTATTTTATTCCAACGAAATCAAACATCTTCTCTCATCCATTCAAATGTCAAGCATTATATAAAGATTTGCTAGGATTGTTAAAAAAGATCTTACCGTATGTTGTCATTTTTTAATACAATTAAGACTCTTTCCTCTGTACGGTGAATTTTATATAATGAATTTATTTTTGTGAAATTCTTTACTCAACTTGTGTTTACCTACATCCAAATACATGTAATTTAGTTTTCTATTATTATATTTTTAAAAACTATTATATATTAAACTGTAACCCAACTGCATTGTTTATAACTATTATGGATATTATTTTAGGATAATATTCATGTGCATCCATCCCTCATCTTAGGATGAGGGACACTTTCATAATTAGAAATTTTCATGTGCAAAAGAAGAAAAATCATATATGGTCATATGCATAAAAGGAATACTCATGTACAAAAAAGGAAAGTTTCCTTACCCTATGATGAGGGATGGATGCACATGAATGTCCTCCATTATTTTATGAGTTTTGACATGAAAATTTAGGTAGTGCAATAGAACTAGTATATCTTTAGAGAATTAAGAAGCAAGGTATTGTGAGTTGAAATCCTTCAAAAATATATTATTTAATGGGAAAATATTCAAGTGAGAACTAGTTCTCACATATTATATGAGAATTTTTTTGCAGGGCTCAACTAACAATCCATCCAAACCTAGCAACCAATAGGGAACCCCTTGATAGCTACTAATCCAAGGATTGACACACATCTGAATGGGCTGAACCGTTGAATCGAGAGTTGAATATTTTTTTGAATATGAAGCCATTAAACTTGTGGGCCACGGATGAAGGGGTTAGGGGCATGGGTATGGGGTCAAACTTAATACTTAGGGTAGTCTCACATAGATCTTTTCATCCCCCCTTGTCCCATCCCCAAATGGGGCCCACAATTGGGCCCCACAAAAAAGAGTTCCCACCTGAAAGATAGAATGTTTTTTAATATTTAATACAACCCGGGCCAATACCTATTAAGGGCGAGTTTCATAATGAAAATTATAAACCTGTTGTAAGTGGTTGGTACAAGCTTGGACTGATGTAAATGGGATGGATTTGGGTTTAGCCCCATCCATACCAAGTCTTACCCATAGTAATCCTTGTGTGACTATCAAAATTAACAATCATCAATAAATACATAAACCGAATTCCAAACACTCTTTGCTTTTAAGATTTAGATTAGAGATGGCAAACGTGTATGGTCAGCATGTGGCCCACTACTTGGCCCTTCAACCTGTGTCCGACCCCTTTTTTTTTAAAAAAGGGGCTGGAGTTTATGAACCCACATTAGCGGTGAGTCGGATCGGGTCGATCGGACTAACCGAACTAACCCATTTAACATGAGTTTCTAGCCCATCTCCCTTCTATTGTCTCATACGCCTATGAGTACAGGACTCATCCCCAGCTTGCCACCATGGGTGGCGCTCCATGGATCCCCACTAGGGTCAATTGACTTCACTGAGATCTGAAAAAATATTTAAAAAAATATATATTTTTTTAATGAATTGAACTTATGTGAAGCTTTGGACCCCACTTAATGCCTAAGTTAATGGGTCGTCTGTCTAAAAAAAAAAAAAAAAAAAAACCTAATGGGCCCAACTTTTATTTTTTAAAGAAAATTCCAGTTTTTAGACATTCTGTCGGTAACTCTTCATTTACCCTAACTTAACCTCTAAATACGATATTCTCCTCATATTAGAAGGAGAGAATCCTAACATTATCGAAAGTGGATGACAAATGTTGATAAAGGGGAAAACAAATTTATTAGATTTATGGAAAATAAGTCTTTTGTTGACCCCACTGACTCGAATTCCTGGAGCCACCACTGCTTGCCACCTCAAGCTTTGCCCATGATCCCCACCACACATCAAAGCTAACACTAGATAGCTCATCTACATTTTGTTCCTCACATCCTACAAAACCAAATCATTGCTTCCAAGTCTTAAATAGTGCCTATTAAGTACTGTAAGAGAAATATAGAATATGGGCTACTTGAATGTTAATCACCAGCACTATAATTGATTTTTCTTTAGAAAGAAATTAAGAAGCTGTTAGTTTTAATCACTGTAATTGATGAGCACTATAATTGTTTATCATCAACAACTCTATTTTAAATGGGCCCTTAAAACTTTGCAGTAAATGGGGATGTTCCGTATCTAATGGGCCCGTAGTCACTTTAGGGCCTATTTGGATAAGCAAACAATAGATATTTAGATTTTAGTGAATTTATTATCTAATGAAGTCTTTATTCAATATGGGCTGTTAAAAGGATATAATTATAGACCTCCAATTACTATCAAAAGGCTAGACTTGATGGTAAAGCAAAACTAAAATAAAGACTACCTGATCGCTTTCATTCGAATATGGCTTTAACCCGTTCTATGGCGGGTCAGGTTTTCCTGACCCATATTAGATGTGGGTCAGGTTAGAATTCGGTGTGCGGGTCTTTATATATTTTCCCACACCTACGTAATCCTGATTTGGCCTTGAAATTCGAATGAGAAAAAATATCTGTAGTGAAAATTTGTTTTATGACAGCAAGTTTGTTCTGTTTCTTCTGTTTAGGTGGGACGTATGAAGTAAGCTGAAGGATACAGTTAGGTGAAAATTATCTTTCAGTTGCAAATCCTATCTCTTTCTTTTGGTGAGATAGGCCTTTTTTGAATTTACCAGTTTTTTCAATCTCTCAACTCATTCGGCACTCTCTTTCTCATCCTTCTGTTGAAATACACTTCCTCTATTCTCTCTTTATATTTTTATATACTTTTCTTGTACAGGGGTTGTCCTCTCTGCATCTGAAATGAGAGGAAAGACTATGGGAAAAGAAGAATCTAAGAAGAACGTGGTTGAAAACCCTTCTCCTTCGTCTGCTGAGATGAACAAAACTAATGATTCCAAAGCCATTGTTGTTGCAGAGGGTAAGTCCTCTAATGTTTTATTTGTGTTTTAGATGAATTTTATTGGCTCTGGAAAATGATATTATAATGTTAGCTTTTTTTAGATTCTTTCCAACTGAGAAGGCCTCCAGGTTTGTGTGGTTTGGGAGATTGTTTTTTTCGGATTCTTCTTTCCCTTCCCATCTGTTTTTCAGAGATACATATCTCTTTAAAGTACAGAATACAAATTCCGTGGGTTGACCATCTCCACCAGTTTTGTCTTTTTATTATTTCTGACTGATTGGAGTGGGTACTTAGAACACCAAGGAGATGTTAGGTAGTAAAAACCCTATTTTGTATTGTTTTCTTTTTGGTATCCGAATTGGTAAAAGTTACATAGTAAAAAATCATTTCCAAACTGTTCTTATGTAATTTGAATGGTAAAAGCCATGTAGTATGAAAAAAACTGGTTACAGGCTAATTATTGTTTTGCATAAAAAACTATTTTTAAACTTTTTTTTGCAGTAATATGAATGATAGAAGCCATGTAGAAAAAAACCTATTTTGAAATCTTTCTTTAAAGAAAGGAAAAAACAGAGAAAATTAGATTCACAAAGGAAAAAACAGAGAAAATTAGATTCACTTCTTCTTTTGTGGAAAGCAGTTAAAGGCCTCTTGAATGGAATTAAGGGCTTCTCAAAAGAAAAGAGGAAGGCCTTTTTTTTTAAATGCGAACTATTTGCACTGGTCAAAAATAAAGAGTGCTTTATTTGGTGGCAATTAATTCTCTTTCTTTAAGGAAGTTTTAATTTTTCTTTCTTAAAAGCATTGAATAGGGAAAATTAGAGTTATTTTTTTATTTTCCTTTCCATTTTCATCTCAGTAGACATTTGAGGATGTCAATTATTTTTATTTTGTTGTCTGTTATTTGTCCTTTCTTCTCCCATGTTTTCAACTGTAGATTATCATTGTTGGATACAATTCAAACTACTTCTTTTTTCCTACCACATTGGGCAAATGGTTTAAGAGTGGTACTATAACTTGGAGAGCCATGGTTTGATCACTGGGCATGCCTCTGAAACTAAGGTGCCAAACACTACTCAACCATGAGTGTGTGTTGTGTGGCAATTCAACTCTATTATGTTTTACTTTTGTCATTTTCCCTTGTACTTTGTGGCCCTCTAACAGCTTTAATGATCAATGTGATATTGGCTTTGTCATTTCCCTTCAAGAAATTTGAGTTTTACTGTAGTTTTAGTTCCCTTGCTTCACAGATCTTTCTTTCTGGTTGGATGAGGGAACTTTTGTTTGTCTCTGACAAGAACCTGGGGCACAGCTGTCCCAACCTATAGGTTGGGATTCAAGTAGTAGCAGTCGTTTTGGATTCATGTCCTACTAGTAGCTCTTCTTAAATGATTTTGGTACAATCTTCTATGATTTCTCAAAAAAAATTCCAAAATAATCAGAATATTGAAACATTGACTGATCCTAGACTATGAAGTTTGCTGGTTTACTTTCTTTCTATTCACTCTATTGTCTACCAGTAATACAAATAGAAGTTATATCAAATATATCATATGAAAAGTGATCTCAAATATAAATAGTAAGTTAAGCAATAAAATATAACTAAAAGAAATAAGATATTAGTTATTAAATCTAGAAGTAAGGCTGACTGTTTGGACACAATAAAATATAACTAAAATGCAGAGGTTTAAGAATTGAACCTTATGAAAAGTGTTTTCTATGCTGAAAGTTACCTTAACATCCTAAGATACATTTCACCTACTGTTTCTTAGAAGAAAATGTGGAAATCAAGTTAAAAAAAAAAAAAATCTTAGTTACCTGTATTACTCATCTTTAAACACAAGGATTGGTAGTTTACAAAAGATCTTATTGCCCCTTTATACCACTCTCTCTTGATATTGTATTCACTAATAACCCAATGACAAAATTTCAAACAGTTAAACCTTTTCACTTCTCAAATTATGCTCATGCTTACTTCATCTGTAATAAATTGAGTAATAAGTTGAGCAGGGTTGTGGTGTTTTACTTGCGAGATCCATTTTGGATATTTGTAAATAATTAAAAGATATATATAAGATTGACTATTAACAGTTTAGTTATGATCCAACATTGACTACTAAGTGTGGCGCACTTGTTTGACTACGTAATAAGGCGATTCCTATAACTGTGAACTCACTACAAATCTAATAAGGTGATTCCAATAACTGTAAACTCACTACAAATCTACAAATCTCATGTAGCATGACCTCTTTTTTCGAATCATCAACTACCCTTTTTGGCTCAAGTTAAAAGTACCACTCAATTAATATTATTAATATTTATATTTTGTTGATAGATTTGTGTTTTCTTCTACAGTGATAACACCCTCAGATGGAATACCTTCAGATGGAATGTTAGAGAAAGGTAAATATTTAATTAATGCCACATAAATGTGCCGATCACTTTCTTACCTATTCTAATAATTTTCTTTTTCTTTTCAATATTTGCTATTAGATGTCATTCTTTCACGGCTTGAAACTGAGAAGAGAATGGCTCTAATTAAAGCATGGGAAGAAAGTGAAAAGACTAAAGCCGAGAACAGGTACGTTTTTAAATATTTAATGATATAACACAACCACATTTTATATTTATCATATTGTAAAGATAGTATATATTTCTACCTGACACGGTTTTCAATTTTATAACATCTTCGTATTAGAAATTATGTACTAAATTTTTATTTTATTTTTAACATAGGGCTTATAGGAAGAAGTCATCAATAGGTTCATGGGAGAACTCGAAGAAAGCATCTATGGAAGCTCAAATTAAGAAGAGTGAGGTACACAATTTTTTGAGTAGATGGGATGCTTATATTATATAATATCTATCAGTTTTTAATGTTTATTAATTATATCGATATGTTTTTCATGTTTTTTTTCATCTATATTTCACTATTTATGCAAATTGTATTCAGCCTACATGTTCCACTGTGCACTGTTGCCCCTCTTGATAAAAGGAATTTGTGGCAGATGATTTACATAGTAAACCTATCTTCAGCTTGCATGAATTGGTCTAGTAACCTTCCCATTTAACACAATGTAGAAATTTGTGAGAATTTCCACGTTGTGATGCCATAGTTAAATTCTACTGTAATTTGACTGATTACTAGGAATATTTTGAAAAGAAGAAGGCTGAGTATGGAGAGCAAATGAAAAATAAGATAGCTATGATCCACAAAGAAGCTGAAGAAAAGAGGGCAGTAATTGAACTTCGGCGTGCTGAAGATTTATTGAGAACAGAAGAAATAGCTTCAAAGTATCGTGCAATTGGGTTTGTGCCGAGGAAGATATTCAGTTGCTTTGGAGTCTTTCAAAGCTATCAAATTCGGAGAATGGAAAACAGCTAAAGAGGATTTTTTTTTTTATGTTTTTGGTATAATTTGATGTTGGTTGGTGTTAGTTTGATTATTTACCTAGTTTTCTTATTGTTTAGGTTTGTATAAGGAAAAAGCGTGAAACATTTGACTTTGGATTTTTTTTTCTAGATCGTATTCTTCACTATAAAAAAAACTGCCGGATTGGATTTTCTTGATTTCATGAAATTTATTGAGTTTAAGAAGAGGTTCATATTTTATTATTGGGTCTAAGGGTTCACGCTTCTGTACAAATATCTTAAACAGTCTTGTCTAAATATCCAAACCTTTAGACAAGTAGAGGCAAACTTATAACTTGCCAAATGCCACCAAAATGTTTGGGGTTCGGGTCATAAAAATTTAAATGATTCGAATTAAAAAATTTGCCCAGCATACAAGTGGGGCGTAAAGAAATGACCCCTAGGTCCTATCTATCTATCCCTAAGCCCATTAAGTGCATCAGCATACAAGTAATAAAGTTCGTTGAGTGGACTACACAGCCAATCAAAGATCAGCTAAACAATGCAAGCCATCACACTTAGTGTAGGATGAGCCACATCATCCAAAATTCATAAACCGCAATGAAGATGGAAGGATGAAATTTAAAATGACTTGTCTTGAGAGCTAGGATAATTGGACTGAGATTGATTGGCCAGCTATAAGTCTAGTCCTGTCTTTCCTGCTTGAAACCCCATGGGCTTATATTACTGAAAAGTGGTTCATTTACTATATGTAGTATGATGACTGATGAGCATATAACTTAGAAGAATTCTACTGGTCAAAGCACATTCTAGAGCTTGTCTTGGCCTAAATTGAGTTGTTTCAGGACCAAGCTTGATGCTCAATTTATTGGGTGTAAAGACTCATGTTTTTAGAGTACTCCTAACTAGATAAAGTTAAAAACCTAATAAGACCTGACCCAATTCATCAGTCTTTGTCACAGATATCATTAATCTGTTCATATGGCCAAATATCTAAAGACCCACATAAGTAGCTTCAGCTTAGGCCCGATTCTTCGATCTTAGGCCCACTCATTGATTTGGAAAAAGAAATGCTGTTTTTCCTTAAATTTTGGTAAAATGAGCACCACTGTTAGTTTCCTGCAAAAAATTTCACATAGGGACCAACCTTTGATGATCCTCTTGGGACCATCAATACATTTTCATGAGCCCAATATGTTTTATATTATATTGAGGTTTAATTGGATGTGGGTTAGTTATAGGCTCAAAGCCCATCTATAGGTAGTGCATCCAAACAGGCCCTGAGGGCAAAGTTCACATAGGGTTTGATACATTACACATTAAGAATATAATATAGGATGATTTCTTGAACCTGAGTTGATATAGGGCCCAAAAAAAATTAAGAGCTCATATGGGGCTCTCCTTATGATAAGAGTTGAATTGGGCCAATTAATACAATACTTGTAATGTATCATTGTAATTGAGGCCACAAGTAGCCAGTAGGTTCCCTTAATATATCTACCACAGTTGATCAAGTGATTCATGGTCCCATTAGAATCAACATTGCATGATAATCAGAAGAAAATGCCCTGTGTCTCATTATGAGTGGAGCAACCCATTTAGGTACATTACAGGTAGAACAGAGCAATAAAGCCAAGTCCACTGTAGTTCCTGTAATGGATCATATATATGGCTTAGGTCCATATTTGAGACCGGATTTTCACATGTTATTTTTACGAGTCTTTTAAGATCTAACCTTCTAGGCCCATATATGAGAGCTAAGAATCTGGTAGATGTGGAAATATTGATGTGTTTCTTATGCTGGCGCAGAAGGAAAAATCTACTTTTTGAGTTTGTAGTTTGGTTAGGGAGATGGTGGGCTCATTTATAAGACCAACATCTTAAGGAGAGCGTGACCCGTGACTCAGACAATCCATCCAATCAAAGTCTATTATCATTGATAATTTTCTTCTAACAACATCTATTGGTTAGAGCTATGCTACTGGAATGGACATCCGAGCCAAAAAAAGCCACATTAAAGCAAGACCCATTCAAATATTCTCGCATGTGACTATAGAATCTTCTTAAGGTTTTGGTAGGATTAGTTAGTAGAGAAAATTTAACATGGAATGACAGCCAAACACTCACGAGTTCGAATCTTAAGAAAGAACAAAGCGGCATTCGATACATCATCAAGAGAAAAAAGGCGTACGGGGAGTATTTAAAAAAAATTTCCTCTACTAGGCTTGTTTAGATGAAAAAAAAAAAAAAAAAAGATAATAATATTTAGAGAATATGACATTTCATTTTCTAAAAAGAAATTTTATTTGTTTGGCAACCCAAAAGATTAAGAAGAGAAGATCATTTCTTTCAAAAAGGGTATCTCTATGCGGGATAGAGAGAAGAAAATGTCTAGTCAAGAACAAGGGTTAGAAAGATATCCATTCCTTCACTTTATCATGCTGAAGTTTAAGTTTGGGACATGGCACGGAAAGAGGGGGCCGATTAGTTGGGATTTTCAATAGATTGACCCCGCTGTACAGTGACACTCATTCATTGGATAATGACCAAAACAAAACCTTATTTGTTTAGCAAGAAGGAGAGAAAAAGGACAGTAAGAAATCTACATGTAACATTTTCTTTTACTTCACACTATTGGATAACAACAGACTCTTTTATTTCTTTACAAAAGGTAAACTTTGATATGATACAAAATTTGCCTTCACCATCCAACCTTTCTTCACTTCTTTACTCTCTAAAAAGTATAGTAACTTAGACAGAAGTAGACAATTAAGGGTTACTTGGTTGACAACCTTGTTTATCAACTTGCTACATAGAGATCGTTCTCTAAGTGTGCCGCCCTTCCCGCAATTGTGGGCTATCATTTTCACTTGTGCAGACTCTCTTGAGTCATAGCACAGTTGGAGTATAAACAAGGACGTTGTCCATTAAGAAAGGGAAAATTTCGAAAAAAAAAAAAAAAGTTCCTTTAAGTTTCGGCCTTATTTTAATAAATGACACAAGTTTCAAACTTTTCAAATTAGCCCCTAAGTTTTTAATGAAGTTTTCAATTAAAAACATCCATCTATTTAAAGCTATTTTTCGGCAACTTTTTTCCTCTTTTTTTTTTTTAAGTACCCAAATTACCTTTCATTGTAATAAAACTTTCCCTCACTTCCTCTATATTCTCCTCATTTTCCTCTCTGTGTCCCCATGGTGATCAAAGACACCCAGTGTTCTTACAGCATTGATTGCTTGTAGTGGTTGCCGAAACCATACCATGGCTTTAAATGAAGGGTAATTTGGGTATTTTCAAAATATTGAGGGAAAAAGTCACCAGAAAATACCTTTAAATAGCCGGATGTCCTTATTTAAAAATTACTGGAAAGCTTAGAGACTAATTTGAAAATTTTCAAAACTTGTGTCCTTCTTCCAATTAAGAAAAAAACTTAAGATCATATTTGAAAATTTTCCTATAAAAAAATATTATTATATAATTGTCTTTAGACGTAACATTTGCCCCAAAACACGTTTGTATAATATACCAATATCAAAGGATATGCACCATTATTATACAAAGGTATTGTTTGGGAAGGAGGTAAAATGAAGGGAAAGAAAAAAAAAAGAGGGAAAAATAGAAGAAATGTTGAAATTGAGGGTATTTGAGAAGGGGAGAGGGAAAGTGGGGGGAGAGGCATTTGGAGGTAACATTTTTAAAATTTACCTTCAAAATTTTACCTTTAAAACTGAGAGGGGGGAGGGGTGGATATGAGAAAAAGAGGAAAATTTAAAATCAAATTACTGAAATACCCTCACCCTCCCCCTCCCCTTCACTCTCTTTCTTTTTTTTTTTTCCTTAATTTTTCCTCCCCTCCCCTCCCCTCCCCTCCACTCTCTTTCTATTCTTTTCTCCACCGTATACTTAGATTTGAGGCAAATGTCTGATATAACTGCATGACTACAGAGAAAATTGAAAAAGGCCAAAAGGACTGTGTACTTTAACCTCATCCTCTTTACCTTGTACTTATTATTTTACCATAATTTTTCTTTTACTCTCCCCTATCGGACACAAACTCGCATTGGATCGTATTTGGCCTTTTCAAGTGCTAGATCTGACAGGTCTTTACTGGTCAAACAGATGAAACATGGCGTGGTACACTTGACCTGTTGGGAAGTATACACTTTTGAATCTGATGCAGTGGACAGTCCACGCACATTTAATGCAACCATGTGGCTCTCATTCAATCCAACATCAATGCTTCTGTCCCACTTGCCAGATTGACGTATACCAACTGCCTTAACCCACTCGTGTCCAAACTCCAAACCGACCATTCTCAGCTCCACTCCACTCCACTATCTTTCGGTTGATTGTGCCACTCCCATTTGGACAAACAAATACCAATTCTTCAATGCTTCATGTTTTGATTTACCAAAAGAAACAAAAAGTATCATTTTTTTCGAGGCATATTAATAAAAGAAAGTTGCCTCAAAGGTGCTATACATAGGGATGTAAATAATTTTTCGATTATCTGATTACTTGAAAGTTTCTATTATTAAAATCATAACTTGATTTCTTATTTCAGCCTTGATTAGTAAATTGATCCCGAATCTTGTTTTACCTTAGTTCGGACTAGAGACCCAACATATGACCTTAATTTTTTAAAATATCTTCTAAAAATTATATTTTTTTTAATATTATTCTCTATATAAACTCAGATCCGGATCCAGACCCGTCTCATATATGGCTCTGATTTCGGTTCCAGAACCAAGAAATTGGTTCCGAAACGGTTTCGAGTCCAGATGCAGTTGACCTTCTCTTTATCGGGACCCGGAACCGAAACCGAACCGTTTACAACCCTACCTATATGCCGGCACTTATCAAAGCCGGCGCGTTAACTTGTATTGCATATGTTGTAGTTTGTAGGAGGACATTTCTATAACTGTTTGAACCCATTAAATTTGCAGCGGTTTCCAGGGCTGATATCTTCTCAAAATAAGTTATATGATCCATTGGATTAAAGTTGTGTTTTTCAACTATGCATAGATTGAGACTAATATTAGATGCACAGCTTCTTCTTATGATTGTAATGCATTTTCATTTTAACTAAGAGTTTTAGCCATTGGATCGAACAAACACAGTCCATATTGTACAAAAATTATCTGATATTGGTATGAATATAGGACTAATACATGATTCAACCAAAAGCTTTGAAAAAAAAAAAAACATATACATGTTTATTTAAAAAAAAAAAACTATTGCATTGAGTCAACCAAAATCATGGAGTTATACATGGCAAGTTAAACTCTGCTGGGTACAACTTTTTAAACAAGTTGAATCCTACTCATGCAAAAATTTGATTCAGCCATATATAAGATTACACTTATTTTGAATTTCCTAGTACAAAACTATATTAGTAATATACTAACCCTATCATACTAAAGGCCCCTATTTGTATGCATTACAAAGGCATTGAATAGATGAAGGGTGACAATATAAGGTGAAGAAGTAAATGGGACATTCACTTTTCAATGTATTGAATTACTAGGACGATAACTCCAAGGGATAGCTCGGTTGGCCTAGTACTACGGTTTGCACCCAGAAGTTGTGGGTTCAAAACTGCACTACCACACTGGGGCTACAAGAGAGTTTACCCAGCTTCCCTCTGAGCCTGTAAAGATTAGTCTAACCCAAAAGGTTGGGAACCCTCTTATAGCACTATAAAAATAAAAAAAATAAAAAAAAATTACTAGGGTTATGATAGCACATTTATTTCTCATCTTCCCTTATTCTATTTTCATGAGGAAAAAAATGGTTATTTGAATGCTCAATTTCTTAAACTCAACTTTGATTCATTTTACATTTTTAACTACTCATGGCACATGGAACAAGGGCGGACCCAGGTGATAACCATCTACGGGGACCGCCCCAAATGGACTCAATAAATCCCTTACACCTTCAATGGGCCCTTGGCCATACCCCACATATTTCAACAATTATGCCCCACCCACTTCAATCTTGTATTGCTGTAAAGCAAAACAACTATTGGAGATAGTGTTGCATTGCATTCTTGCCACTTGCCACATATTGGAGTCTTGATTTGAGTTGTCTTATATTGTAGTCTTGCCATGTATTGGAGTTTTGATTTGAGCTGTCTTATATTATAGTCTTTCCATGTATTGGAGTCTTGCAGTATGGTTGAGTAGTTTTGTAGTGCAGCCTTGCAAGATCTATATATATATATATATAAAGAATACAAGTTGCATATAGAGGGTCTTGTGTCTGGGTTAGACTTTGTTTTATTGAAGAAGTTGAAAAAGAAATATATATATATATATATATAAATAGATTAAATGGGAACTGGGTGTTGTAAAAGAAGAAATTATTTTATAAAGAAAATGGATAGTATAGAAAGAGATGGGAATTGGCATATTGAAAAAGGAGAGATGAATATTTGAAGGGAGAATGGTGCATTTGTTTTATACAAGAATGATTTGTAGATTATTAAAATGCCATTAACATATGAAATTCTCATTTGTTTTATGCGTTAAGTGTGAGATCTAGGCTTCCTTAATTTAATGAGATTGGATGAGCATCAATGAGATTGGATGAGCATTTTGAATGAATTAGAATTTTCTTCAATCCCATAATCCATGGTATTGTGTCATGTTATTCTCATTCTCAATCCTTCAAATTCTCTTTGACAAAAGAGTTCGCCTCTTTTTTCTCTTATAAAGGAAAGTAGGTAGTTACAAAATTATAGAAATTAAATTTTAACTATTTATTTCTTCATTTTTTTCATTTCTTTTTAAATTCATTTATTGATCCAGTGTTTATGATTATGATTATACTAGCAAAAATTTAACCTCACCCAAATGAAAATCTTGGGTCCGCCACTAGCATGGAATCTATGTATTCAAAACAAACAACCCCTAATGGCTAATGAAACATGAATATGATTATCCGAATAATAATGATTTAATGACAATAAAAGAAAGGTTCAGTACCACCAAGATCAAAGAAACCAACACAAAACACAAAACACATAAAAGAAGAGTCAAATGACTGCCAATAGGATTAAATATCACCACCACAAACCTAGATTATATTCAACAAAAGTATACATGATGATCACAGATCAAATACCCTTGTCATAGATCTGGGAAACAAAAAATGGAACCATCCATTTGAGAGGGTCCCAAAAAAACAGACGGGTAGACATACAAAATGCCAAGGATATCCCAAAAAGAGCTGTGAGAGCCAAAAGGGTAGGCGACAATAAACAGAATACACATTGTAGCCCAAGCGCATCTTGAGGTACTAGATCGATCAGAACTGCCCAAGAGGTAGGCCACACATCAGACGGCTACCTAAAGATAACATCAAGTCATTACATTAGATCAAAAAACTAACCACATTGCATAAATAGGACCTAATTATTGAAAGCAGCTCACAAACAATAGAACAGCGCTAGTTTTAATGATATAGTTTAACTTTGACAATTATATTATTTACTTTCAGTCACCCTACTAAGAGTCTTTTAACCCCAAGAGGTAGCTCACTTGGCCTACAACCACGGCTTGCAACTTTCGAGTAGGTTTGAAACTGCACTACCACACAGACATTACAAGGGAATTTACCCGAATTCCTTATAGGCCCGAAGAGCCATTGGCAACCCTCCGATAGCAAAAAATAATAATAATAATAAATAAATAAAAACTAAAGAGTCTATAGTTTGTAATTTAAGTACAAGACATTAGAAAGAGCATGAAAGGAAGGATAGAAATTATCTTAGTCTCCACCTCCCATGACTCCCACATAAGGTTTAAAAAATCAGACTAGAACCCGCCATGGCTGAGCCCAAGTAGACTCAGCTCAGTCGCCTGAGACTTGACTCCAATTTCAAATAAAATGATTGAAGGACCAATTCTTATCGCATCAGGCTTAGTCCCATGGAACCTGACTCGGTATGTGCCGAATTGGAGTTAACTCGGGACCATTGTATTCTCTGGCTTATATTTTACTAATTTATGAGTTTCTCAGTAAGCATATCAATGGTTCAATCTACAAGCTTCTTATGCACAAACAAGCTCAAAAGAAAAGAAGAGAGTGTAGAGGACGTTACCAATCTGTCCCTGGAAGAAGCCCATCTCGTCACTGGGTGGGAAATCAAGCAGCAGACTCAGCGACGTCTCATGCGATTCTTCGTCCTCCAACTCGTTCGAGCTCGACGAGTCGTCGGAAGACTTCACCACCACCTCGTTCTGCTCGCTGGTGATAGTCAACGCCGTCGCAGTCACAGCCGCCATCAAGGTCGAGGACGAAGCGGGAGAGATCGAGTTATCCGACTGCAGACACGTGGGCTCATCTCGACCGCAAGATCTCCCGAGCCTCCGAAAAGATTCTCCGACGTCGGAGTTCCAGATGCGGAGGAAGTAGTCAGTGTCGGACCTGCCAGCCGCCGCGGCGGCCTGGGCGGAAGCAGAGTCGGTCTGGGAGGAGAAGAAGAGGAGGGATTCTTTGGAGAGGCGGGCCTCGGCCTCCAGCCTGGCGCTCTCCCATTGGGCCATGTGGCGGGTAGAGGTGGATGACGTGGCAGTGGGCCCAGCGGAGGAGGCGTTGGAAGTGGTGGAGCCCTGCCCCATGCGCTCGAGGCGCTTCTTCAGATGCGTGTTCCAGAAGTTCTTGATCTCGTTGTCCGTTCTGCCCGGCAGCTGGGATGCAATCGTTGACCACCTTTTCAAAATTTTAAAACAAAACGCACTTTTAGAAAGAAATATAAAAAATTTTTGAACACGATGTAAGATTGTAGGCCCCATCTTCCAATGTGAAGTGCAGAAGAATAATACCCAAAGGTTAAAATTGACAAATGAGTGAAAGAAATTAAGATTAAAGGGCCCATTTCTTTATCGGAATTCACGGTAGAAAGAATATTAAATTCTTCAAAAATTATCCCCTTTAGTTAAAATTCTAAATACCCCACTTTTTTTTAAGAGAAATTGAAATTTCAACAAATTATATAGAAAAGTAAAATTCCAAAAATCCCAAAAAGTCTTTTTGGTATTTAAAATTTAAAACTCTAATGAAAAAAACACTCTCAGCCCAAATTCTACCCATAAATTTTAATAAAAAAGCATTGCCTAAGAATTGATTGAACTATCTACTTTAACACAAAATGAGATTAATGAACCATGGCTTGGATCAAGGACCACTGCAGTCAAACCATGTAGCAAAAATTTCCATGCATTCTTGAACACATTGGGTCATTTCTCCATTCAGAAAGAATGAAAGTCCATATGGTCGTCCAAATAATAGATGGGGAGAATCTACAAAAGGAAACCAGGGAAGAATTATTAACCATGTCAGTCGAATTTATGACAATGGACTGCTCTTTTCCAGTTATAAATGTGAAAAAAAAAAAAAAAAAAAATTTGACATGTACAGAGCAGACCTTTTACCACCTTGTAGTAAAAGAAGTATCCAAAGGGAGAAAGTGGGTTATGATTCTGAATTCAAAGAGGCCATACTTGCTGGGTTCTACTACATGTTATAGCCCAACGGACCACAAAAAAATTGCCATTTGACTTGATACTTTCGAGTCGATCAAAGAACTTTCTAGGTACAAGCTTGCGGGCAGGACACGATGAAAGATGTTGTTGATGCTTATGTGGGCCACTTGAATGAAGCTTTGTATAGTTTTAGATGTAGAAGGAATATCATACCGACCAAAGTGATACCCACCAAAAGATTTTTAACTAGTAACTTGTGAAACTCAAAGGTATATAAGATACAATTTTTCCAGGCAAACATCATGAGAGATGAGAGAGTAGTTTTGAGTCGATCAAACAGTAGATATTCAATGGATCATTCTAACCACAAGAAGCTAAAATAGGAGGATTAACATCATCTGATCTTTAGTAATAAGTGCCCATATGTAAAAGAATAGGCACGCATGATCTTATTCCTAGAGCAATAAGAGGAATACAAAACTTTTGTAGACAGTCAAATTCGTATGACACCTATTACTGTTGCACTGCGTATATAGGTACGATTAAATGACCATTTGACATGAAGAGACAGTATAATAAAGATCCTCGCAATCAGAGAAGTAAATGAGACTGGCTAGATACTTTTGGTACAGCCAGTGGTATCAATATGCTACGTTTCGTTACCAAAATAGCCTATGCATTTTCTAATTCAATTAGAGCTGTAAACAGGTTCACTCTACCAAGATTTAAGTCATGTTCTACGGACACTTTATTGGCCAAAGCAGAAATCATAGCCATTTGCAGGTATCTTGGATTGGTTTGGTTTGGTTTTTCTTATTTAAATATCAAAATTAAAATTAATAAAAATAGAAATAAAAATCTTCAAGTATTTAATTGCCAGTAGAGTATTTTAGATAAAAGTAATATTCTTTTATGAAATATGCATGTAAACTAAATTAAACCCAGGCACCCGCTAAACCCACACAAGCGCGCACACAAGAAAAATTTGGGGTATGTTATGAACAAGAGATGGAGAGCAAGCCAATACCTTATACCACGCCACCAACCTAATATAAATTTCTTTTTATAAATAAAATAAAAAAAAAAGCCTCTAAACCACAATGTCAAGTTTACAGTAATGAGCACCTTCCATTGTTTCACATGCTTTTGTCCAAATATAGTTTAAGTCTTACCATGAACATGTGGAAAATTGGTGCAAGTCAATAATAAAAATGGAGGAAAGGATAAATCTATAGAATATTTTTGTTTTTTCAGTCCAAGATTTCAAAAAAGAGATTTAACTACTTTATGAGACTTCTACAGATAGTATTAAAAAAAAATAAAACATTTGTCAAGAGGCAAACATTTCCAAAGAACAATATTTCAAACAATTGAGTGGGAATCTTCAAAACAGTCCTACTCGGATAAGATACTATAATCACAACTGTATGAGTATTACAATAACTCTCAAAGAGTATTTGTATGCTATTCATTCCACTTCTTTGGACCAGATCCAGGCCAACTTAAATAATTGAGCTCATGGTAGAGACCTCAGAATACACCAATGTCTAGCCGAGATCGACTGGGGCACTAACCAAGGTGGTTTCTTTTAAGTTTTCCTGGGTCTGGTTGGAAAAGTGCCACCTATCCTCTTTCCATATGGTATGTACAATCTTAGAGCACCTGGGACTGCAAATGAAACCTATATTCAGGAAGTATATAAAAAGTACAATGGTGGTTTTGGAAAAACTGTGACATTATTTGGCATACTATCTGAATCTAGAATCTATTGAAAATTTTTTAAAATCCAAGGCTATCAGGCACAACAGTGGGCCCAACTATTTTAATATGAATCATCCAAAGTAGATGCTTCTTTTTTGAATTGGATACACCAAGATCTAACTATATTTTAAGCCCACAGTGAGATTTAATAAACATAATATATTAGACATAATAAACAAACAAAAAGTCTACACGAGCCCGGGATTTTTGTCCTGGGCGGTGGCACGGGACAAAATCCAGGACGAGTAGCACGGCTCATAAACAAACAATATTTGAAAAAATACAAAAAGATTATGAATCTTATACATAGTGTGGCTCAACTGCTTAAAATCTGCACCCCTCGTCAAATGCTTCTCAAACAAGAAATATGGAAAATCTTCAATCTAACATGTTTTGGGGCCATAGTAAAATTTACCAAGGACACAAGAAAACTTCATCAGTTAATTTTTCCACAATCCCCCCTACTTAACAATCTAAACTGCACACAAAAAATACTTATTTTTTTTATTAAATGTGCTGAAACTCAAACATATTAAATCACACCTTATCACATCTAAAGAAAAGAACTTTCTTTGATTAGTTCACAATTAAAAATAGGTGAGCCAACTTTGGAGCCTTCAGAGTGAACTCCCAGTTTTTTTTGTCTTAAAACGAACCGGTTGGACTCCTAGCCAGGGTACCCAACACATTTGGGCTCGGTAGACCCAACCCTCATTGGCCCAATATAAAGGCAATCTGATCACAGAATCAGACCACCTGGGTCCTCTTCTTGTGCCATATAGACTATGGTTCATCCATATATCCGGTCTCTAAAAACTTTCGATGTATAGGTTCCATGCACCTTTTTATGACACCCATCAGATATCATCAGATAAAGATATGAGAGATTTTAGTGTTGGACGTATGCTGGATTTAGTAAGAGAGAGGACTCAAACAGTAAAAGTAACCAAACACAACTCAATGAAGGTAGTAAGATACCACAGTGCCGTGCATACGAGCAATAAAAAAGGAAGATGCAACGCAAGGTCAAATGTCCCTGGGTCGCTTCCAAAGTACGCAAAAGTCCAAATTCTAAGTTTACTCATGTGTAGGAAACGAGACTAAACGAGGAAAAGAAATGAATGAAGAGAGAGAGAGAGAGAGAGAGAGAGAGAGAGAGAGAGAAGTAAACCTGTTACCGACAATGGCGTGTAATTGGATGATGGTCTTTTCTTCTTCCAGAGTGAAAGGGCCACGTTTTATGTCCGGCCTAAGATAGTTCGTCCACCTCAGTCTACAGCTTTTTCCGCACCGGCTTAGACCTGCGAGTATGTAAAAATTTGAAATGAAATCTCAACTAAAGCTAAAAGATGGGTAAACTCACTCATAGCTCCCAATAATGTAGTTCGCAGTTTCGAACCTCCCAAGCCTAGTTATGCAGTTTAGAACCTACAAAGACCCCTTAGGTCGGCCATGTGATAAGACTATGGTTATACCCTCTTGCCGAAGGCCTCTTGTAGCGATTCCGTTCTCGAAAGTTGATGAATCCACTAGTGCTACCACCACGAAAGGTTGAGTCCACTAGTACTACCACCTAGAATTTACCCTTTTCCAGAAATCGAAAAATCGAAAATTACGTCCAATTCATACTACCACTTTTAGGCCATAAGGGTGTTTACCTCGCTACGCTCTGAAATTAAAACAACCATCCGGAGGGTAGAGAAAACCCTCTATAGCGGAAAAAAAATCAATTTTTTTTTTCTAGTCAATAAATTAATTAGGCAGCATCCATAGTCATTAAAGTCAAAATCTATCTTAGGCTGAAAGGGAATTTGATACTTCACTGAATTATCCAAACAAGCCTGCATGACACAAAAGTTGTGGTATGGAAACAATTGAGGAGGCCAGTCTAAATCATCGGTCGGGCCCACATATTAAATCCATCTAGTTTTGTATTGTGACTAAAATAAAACTTCATCTAGGTTTTTCACTGGTCATCAAGTTGACGATGACCATCACATGCAGTGTCAATGTACTTTTTGCCTTCTCCATTAAATGGAGAGCGGTGATATTAGGAAGTCGGCATTTCGAAAGTGGGCCCCACTGATGATGGGCGTATAGGATCTTATCATATCAGGTCAGGCAGGAGTAAATAGTAACAAAAGCGAGGGTATTTATGTCATTTAACTACTACTTCCCGGCATATTACACAGGAACGAAAACAAACTGCAAAGACCAAGAGAAGGAAAGGAGAGGGACTCGGTTGAACTCGAACGAGTCACAACAACGAAGCCACCATCTCATTAACACGTCTGAGTCGACTCAAACGATCTATAGAACACAAGCCGAGTCACCGATTTCCATAACAAAAAGAAGGAAGGAAGGAAGGAAAGAAAGAAGGAGAGAGAGAGAGAGAGAGAAGAAGAAGAACCTGCTTGCTTGGGAAGAGATCTCCAGCTTCCATGACCGTTCTTCTTGATGTAATCTATGAGGATCTCATCTTCTTCAGGCGTCCAAGGACCTTTCTTCAACCCCTGTTTCTCGCAGCATGGCGCTCTTCCCATTCTCCCTCTCTCCCAAATCCCTCTCAAACCAGAAACCCCAACTCCACAGATCTTTTATACAAAAGACGAATTGAAGAAGATCGAAATCAGTCGATCCGTCCAATCAAACCATGACAGAAGCAATAAATGAAGGATCGACGAATTCACCTGTGAAAATCGAAGCAAACATAAGAAAACCAAAAACACACTCCGAATCATATCAAAGAAAAGCTGGAGAGCTGGAAAAGCTTTATAAAAAAAAAAAAACAACAACAAGGTCGTACAATACAACCAGCGATTCTGATTTCTCTTGCAATAAATGCGAGGGAACTAGAGATCCAGTTCTTCTTTCCTCTGTATCTCTCTTCTTGGGAGGTCTTTGAGAATCACACGAAAACGAACGGAGGAAAGGAGGAAATGTGGATGAGTAAATGCTATCCTTACATGTGTGTCAGAGGAAAGAAGGAGAGAGACTATTAAAGAGAGAGAAGTAAATGTTCATGACAGAGTCACAGATGATGTTGCAGCATAGACAGGATTTCTGATTTGCTTCTAGTACAGATCGATTCGAACCCAAGGAAACGGCGTTTTCTTCTTCTTTTGTTGTTTCACTCTTCTGGTTATTCTCCTCCTTCTGATTTTAAAGGAAGTTGAATATGAGGAAAATGAGAGAGAGAAAGAGAGAATTAGGGTTTTGGGAGTTGTGTGGAGGGGTTTTGAGCTGAGATGGTGTGGAAAAGGAAGAAAGGAAGGAAGATTTTTGTTTTGAGTTTGGTCGTGTGGAGTATTTAAAAAGGACGGAAGGGTACTAGCGGAGAGATGTTTTTTTTTTGTTTTTAAAGACGAAAATGCCACTGGTGCGGGAATTTGGGAATTTGAAGCAAGTGTTGGGAGGAATGGAAATGGAATGGAATGGAAGGAACGAGAGGGGAAGCTATTGTTTTGACACTGGTCGGAAAGGAAGGCCCAGGTGGCGTTTAATTTCAGGTTGCAATCGTTTGTGAGTCTTACAAGTTACAAGCCTAATACAATGGTATATGTCTTTGACTGACAGTGTAGACTATTTAAGAGCTCGTTTGTTTGGTGTGAAAGTGATTGGTACGTGTAAATCACCGACATAAGATCAGATTTCACCGTTTCTTGCTAAGCATAACATTTTCATTTGTGAATCTACGAATAGGTCGTATATTGGTTAATGATATCTCAGCATCCAAGCATCATCAACGGTTGAGAATTGATATATATAGTCGATGGTCGTGTTTGATATTATGAAGTGGATGAACGGTCCTAATTATGCAGGTGGAGCTTATAAAAATAAAAACAATTATAAAATGCGGACTGTATATGCCATTTACAATATACATCAAACCGCTTTAGTGTTTTGATGATATCTTAATATCCAATCAACATCATGGTTGAAACTTAGACACATGGCCATGTTTGAACTTCTACAGAATATAAACGGTCCTAATGCTACAAGTGGGGCCTCGAAAAATAAACAAATCATTAAAGATAGACTGGCTATTAGTTACAATAGATTAATCCCATTGCTATAATTATGTTGATGATATCTGAACCACCGGACATCACCAACAGCTGAAAATCAAACATGGTCGTGTTTGATGTTTTTAAGAACATGAATAGTCTGGATGTTACACGTGGGGCCTATAAAAATTTTTAAAAAAAATTACAAAAGGGGGGTTTCTTGCACAGTGGAGGTTGTGTAATGTTTGACCATCATTTGAGGTGGGGAGAATTTATGTGCGAAAACGGATGCATTTACACATCATTTACATTATGTCATTTACAAATGTCATGCGCAAATGGACGCAAACAAACATGATGGTACGTAATTACTATCCATGCAATTTATTTACATATGTAAATCGCCCTAAATAAACGACCCCTAAGGGCATGCTTCTTTACTGAGATTTAAGGAATGTTTGTCCGAAAAATTTCTATATTTTCAGACATAGAGGAATTCTTGGATGCCTTCTTGTACTTCGACATCCAATGATTCCACCAAAAAGTAGAGGAGGTGGAATTTTTGAGTTCCCAAAGATCATTTTTGGAACCTTTCAAGTGAATAAATCTTCAAGATATTTGTCAAAAAATAAGGCATCTGCAAATGCCAATGAACCAGATTTCATATCATGTCCCAAAACCAACTCCACGATCCCAAATTCTTATATGAATTTTAGGAAACAAACATACCCTGGCTCTAGAAATAATAATACTATGATTTAAGCTTACAGGTCATTTCCTTGCACTCATTTATACCATGGCCTGAAAAACTCTTCGAATTGTGTCTTAATTCTCCCGAATCATCACATTTTGAAGAAGAACCGAGTCAAATACGAGGAGATTTGTTTGAATCATCTCATCTTAATAAGTTGTTTGTATTCTAAACCATCTGATAACTATATCTTATTTTATACAATTAATGTTTATTTTTAAATAATTATACATGAGGTTTGTAGTCAGTAATTCAAAATGATGATTTGAATGTAATTTGAAATATTTATTTATTATTTATATTCAATATATGAACTAACAAATTATGTGATATACATTTATCTTTTTTTTACTTATTATAGTGCTTTTCTCGTGCATTATTAGTTTAGTAATTTAAATTGAATATCATGAATGCATGTGAATAAATATATATTTGTATTTTATTAGTAATGAATTAATTTTTAAGTATTATTTAAATTATTTTAAAAGAAACATGACTTTATCAAGTCAATTTCTTTTGCATTGGACGAGTCCAGATCGAGTCACGAGTTTTCCAACCTTGATTTATACATGTTAATGAATAATGATTAACATGTAAAATAGTCAGGGGCGGACCTAGGTTATAGGGACCTACGGCGATCGCCCCAGGTCGGGAATCAAATCCCATGGAGTTTTTTATTTTTATTTTTATTTTTATTTTGCAGAACCATAGAATTTGAATGAGGCATTGGAGCAAGGGTAGAGCAACATGGGAGCGATATGCAGCGATCTCCATATGTTCTTGTATTCAATTTTCTCTCACACACCCACTCACCTTAAACTTGCAGCGATCTCCATTAGACATTGATATTGACATATAAATTTAGTGAAACATAATAATGTGAATTGGAGTATCTAAAATTAAGGTTAGAATAATTTTTTACCTATCTAATGTCTTTTGGTACTGCTGATTAACATTTTGATTCCTAACCTCTTCATTGCATAGTCTTTAACAATTATCATTAGGGCTGTCAATCGTGTCGTGTTAACGAATTCGAGTTACGGGTTAACGAATTTTGGTTAAAATCACCTCAACCGTACCCGACCTGTTAATTTAACGGGTCAAAAAATCTAACCCGAACACGACCCATTAATTTAACGGGTTACTCAACCCAACCCGTTAATAACCCGTTAAGTAATTAAGTCATTTCGAAATTTAAAAAAAAATTATACAAAAATAAAAGAAAAAATATATATAAGCCAAATGAAACTATAAGTGAGGATCTCAAATGGATCTTACCTAAAAACCCACTATAAAATAATAAATTTTAATTTCTTTTTTTATGAATATAAATTAATTAATTTACATTTAGAGAGTAAAAAAAAGTTTAACGGGTCAAGCGGGTTGTTAAGGGGTTACCCGTTTAATTCATATCCAACCCATTAACTTAACGTGTCAACGGGTTTGATCCATTAATGACCCAAACTTATTAAGAGCCAATCCAAACCCGTTAATATCGTGTGGGTTCGTGTATTAACGGGTCGTGTGATATTTTGATAGCCCTAATTATCATGCATCTAGTTGAGTTCCATGAATTAGATATTTTCTAAAGAAAAACTGAAATATGCGATTTGGTAATGTGAAAAGGTCTAGCAAATTTAATTTTTTTTTCCAATGTAAAGTCCATCAAAATGTTAACCCCACCCAAATGAAAATCTCAAGTCTGCCACTGAATATAGTTATACATCATCGCATTTGTCGGGAATCATACATGTGATACATAAAATGAGAAAAACTATTTCACATCTCCCGCTTAAAAATAGAGAAAAGAAAAAAAAAAAAAAAAGCATCTTATAACCTAGGGACAAAGAGGCGTCTTAGTTTAGAAGCCGCCTAGGGATCCATCGCTAGATGGTAACCTCTTATGGTAGTCTTCTCACCAATAGTCCACACTAGCCAAAAAAAAAAAAAAAAGGGAGCCCATATATACTTTGCATGATGAATGAAATCGGTTATGCAAATTGGATAAGAGATCCAAATCTTATCAGCCAATTTTTCTTTTTCTAATTTTTTTTTTTTCTTATTTGTATGGGCTTCTATTTATAATACAAACCGTTTAATTTATTTATTGAGCTAATAAATCTAAAACCTACAAGATGATTATCTTAAATATTCACGGATATTGAGAAATTTGTGGGGGAAAAAAAAAACATTCAAAACACCCAATCATGTCTAAAATTGTTGAATGTACTCATTTAATTATTTAATAATAGTGATTTTGACAAATATGGTAATGTTCTTCATATGTGTAATAGTTAGATATATAACATTTATATATGTAAATTCATTCATTTCCTTGTCTAATACGTAAAAGGCAAATGATTCCCACATAAATATTTAAAGTGACAAAATTACTCAAGCTAAGTGGACCAGGAAAACACTTCTTTTATAATATTTGCCTATATATGGTTTTGTATTTATAAAGTAACTCCAATGAGTGGTTCAGTTGTCTTAGGACCACGGTTTGCATCCGGAGGTTATAGGTTTGAAACTGCACTACCACACTGCGGTAACAAGGGAGTTTACCCGACTTCCCTCTCGGCCCGGAGGGATTAGTCTAGCCCAAAGGGTTGGAACCCTCCGATAGAAAAAAAAAAAGTATTTCTAAAGTAAAAACAAAGCATATATGAGTCTTCTATGATCCCGGTTAGATTCTCCTTAATCCAGAAATTGATTCTTTTTGAATTAGAGATAGGGATGCTCGAATGACCAAATATGAGCGATAAGTGACAACTCTAGTCCAAATGAATCAAGTCTGCATGATCCAAAGTGGTTGCAAATGGCTAGATCTAGCTTAGTTTAGGCTTTTGGAATAGGTGTGTTTAGCTCTGGGTATAGTTAACACTTGAATGGCATAGGGCACAACTTGACTCCAGCCCTTTGTAACGGATGAAGTCCGTTTGAGTTAGAGGTAAGATGGTTAGGCCCGTGGGGTTGGGTTTTGCCTAGAGATGTCAAACGGGCCGTGGCCACAGTGACTTTTCGGCACAGTGTCATGCCCAAGTCTTGCTGGGTCGTGCCGTGCCAACGTCCCTGTGCTCTGTGTGGTTCTTACCTTTCGTGCTTGAAAAGCAAAGGTCCTATACTAAAAAAGTTGAAAAATGGACAAAAAAAAGAGCATGACATACAAATTTAAGTGATTTTGTCAAATTCAACTACTAGATTAAGAAGATAACAGTTTGGATCTTTTCTATTTGGAGATTTTTTTAATAGAAGCGCCTTCGAAACCTTTACAATTTTTTTTTTGATAATAAAGAAAAATAAAAGACCGTGCTTTTTATAGTTACATTAAAAATATCAAATATCTCGTGTCGTGCCTCCTGCCGGGCATTGTCGTGCCTAATCGTGCGGACCATGCACTGGGCCATGCCACAGCACGTAGACTGTCGTGTTGTCTTGTCATGCTGTATTGTGCTGGCACGGCCCATTTGACATCCCTAGTTTTGTCATAGTCCTGTTTTTCCCCTCTCTCTCTCTCTTTTAATGACGTGGAATGGTGGATATCCCTAAGGTATTTTATCCAACAGGACTAATTCCCACCCAGTGGTGTCCATTAAACCCAAACAAATACACACCAGGTAATTTGGTGTTGTTTTGAAGATATAGGGAGCAAACGCACACCTTATACCATAGTCATTAATAAAGCTAACATTTTATTGATAGTGTGGTATTGGTTAGAGAGTTTAAAATTTTGGTTTTTCGTTTAGATTATAAACCAATGGGCTGGACTATAAAACACCCCTCGTGACTGGGCCTACCTTGATGTATGAGTCTATGACAATCAACAAAGGACGGGTATTAATGAGAGGGTGTGAATACGATGGGAGGAATACGAGATATTATTAAATAGATGGTCGTAACCCATAATTTTAAGTCCTTAGATCTTGGTGGCTATGAGAATATTCATATGCATCTACCCCTCACCATAGAGTGAGGGACACTTTCATAATTGAAAATTTTTCATGTGCAAAAAGAGGAAAAGTCATAAATGGTTATATGCATAAAAAGAAGATTTATGTGCAAAAAGGGAAAGTTCTCTCACTCCATGGTGAGGGATGGATGCACATGAATATCTCATATATATATATATATATATAATAACACAGAGTTCCCAGCTCTTTAGGCCAAAATAATCCCTACCGATGTAGGAGAGAAAGTCAGATAAAATTTTTCTGTGGCTCCAGTGTGGTAGAGCAGTTTCGAACCCACAATTTCCGGGTGCAAACCGTAGTCGTAAGGCCAACTGAACTACCCCTCGGGTTTACTTGATGGTTATTCGTCATACAATACTATTGCAATAAAAATGAAATAGTCAGTAGTTTTTTAAACAATGCAAAACTTGTTCTTGTACCAGTTGATTCGCGACAGTGGGAGATGAAAGAATTGGTTCGATTAACACTATTCCCCACATCCTACAAAAATAAATGTAAAGAAATGAGCATTTTATAAATTCCATATATTTAAAATTGAAAATTCCCTTTAGGAGTTGTTAGAATGGATTACTAGTTCTTAATTTAATCAAACAATACAGCAGAAATAAACCAATCAGGCAATATAGAACTAGTTATCTACCAATCACACACCACAAGAAGGCAGACACAATGTTTAATGTGGAAACCCTATCCAGGGAGAAAAACCACGAACTAAAAATCAAGAGTTCACGAACAGTTAACAAGATATACTCACAAGTTTGTACCTCGACCTAAGGACTGTAGTTATTCTTGCAAAGATTCCTACTAATACGACATCCACCGTGCCCCATTCTCTGTACTTGATCTCCTCGCACCTTGACAATCAAGATGATCAATCTTCTACAAGAAGGTAGAAGCATCAATGACCTTCTAGAGCAGCCATTCAGAACAGTCTCTCAAAAGCTCTAGAGAATAAACTCTCTCTAAGATATCTCTGACTCATATTAATGAGAGTAGTGGTGATCTCTGTGTGGTTACCTCTAGGGTTGAGAGAAACAAATATATATAGTCCCAAATTCGTGCCTAAGACTTAGTGCACAAGTATGACTCAAATTGGGAAACACAGTCTCAAAGGAAACACGACTAAAATCAGGATTATAAGACTTTTACAAAATCTGCGTACCAATTCACTCGAGCGAACCCACCATCCGCTCGAGCGAACGAGGTTCTGTCTCAGCGAAAGATTTCTTCTGTCAGGCATCTGAGCTTTCAATATTGACTTTGCTCGAGCGGATGAGATGTTCGCTCGAGCAGACCCTGTTCTGGCTGATCAGGAAATTCAGCAGCAGGATGTTTTCTTCAGTTTTTTTGAGTTCTTCCAATCTTCTAACTTCAGATACTTATTCTAAAACTAATTACAACTCAAGAGACCCAGAGTTTTGTCCAACCAATGAATTTTGTCAACACTAAAAAATTCTAACAAAAATGACAGAAGAAATTATAATTTTATAAATATTGTAACTAACAGGAGATGCATGGATATTAATATGTCAGTCTTTTATTTATTATTTTCAATTCCTGACAAAATTAACCATAGAGTGTCATTTCTAGTATAAATGAATAATATGTTCTGTGCAATGAGTGCATAAATTTGGGAATTTTCTTGTAGGTCACCATTCGCCATCAATTTCTGTTCCCTAATGACCAAAGTATAGATATTTTACCAAAAGTTATTTTTACTGCTCCATTTTAGCAACATTGCAAAACTCTTTATTGAATTATATGATATCACTTAAAACTATACATTTTCATCAATTACCAACAAAGTTTTGCAATATCAAAATAAAGTCCTGCGATACTACAAAAATGAAATCTCAGCTTTGATCACCAGGCGCGGAGATCGACGACTACTAGTGACTGCATGCAAAAAAGAAAACCCTGATCTTTTGATGGGACCTATACCTCTTTTACAGACACTATTAGACCTATTTAGATGTACAGTGAATTGAAATATGATGAAGTGAAGCAACAAATCAAGAAAGAATAAAATATAAGATATTATGATGGTGTTTTGTTTTTAGTTGTTTGGTATTAAACTTTTTTAACTTATTGTATAAAACAGTGGAATTTTTTTGTCTTTTATTGGAGAAATGAGTTTGCTTTTTTTTGTGCTTTTTTTGAAAAATTCGGTAGGAATTTTGAAATTATGTACTTTTGATATGACCCTTGTCATTTCTTGTCTGGATTCACTTCACTTTAGCTTAACTAGTTAATTGCCCAACACACCCGACCAGCGTTGTGGATGAGAATTTTTGGCATTGGCAGGATTCTGACAAAATTGCCTGAATCTTCAACCCAACCAAAATTCCTGAAGACAAATCAAACCAATATCATGCATACTTCCTTTATACTTGGCTTTGGATGGAGGCTGATTTGTTGCTATGTAGTTCAAACTAGGAGTGTTTAAAATTCAAACTGGAGGACCAGCTGAAATGATAAAGACACAGCCAAATTGACTAAAAGCTAGCAGTTGAATTGGTTGGACCCAAATATTTTTAAAAATTCTATTGCATTCTATCCTACAGTTGAGTTGAGTCTGGATTCCCTCATGTACATATCAGATGTCTAGATGAATGTTATCCCCCTGGGTGTGATATCCTCAAATTTCACCATAATAAGAGTGGGTCCCACCATTATAAACATGCTAATCATGTTATCATACATGTGTTCAATCTAAACGGTAGGAGTGTAGGACCCGCTTCTATTGAAGTCAAAATTGAGAAGTGAAGACATCTTCTTCAACTATTACGATTATCATTACGAGGACCCCACGGTGGAGTTCTCCACATCTATCTCTCTCTCACACACACACACACAAAACAAAAGAGCTTGTAATTGACATGACTGGGTATCCGGACTCACTTTAAGTTTGGTTAAAGTGGACAGTAGAACTGTGTTGGAACCTACCATCCATTCCTCTTGCTTAAGCCCCGGTTCACATTTCAAAACATTTGCTTTATAGATTCTGCCAGTAGGGACTCATAGAAGTTGACATAGTAATTAGCAAGTCCAAACTCAAAAGTCTGGACCCACTCTGTGTGTCAAATGGAATGGTGTACACAACTCAATTAGTTTCACACCCATGCTAAAGATCAATCACCCTGGGTCCTAAGTTAATAAAACTGTGAAAGTATCTAGTAGTATCTAGTGCCTCATTATATATTAACCTCGAGGGGTACCTCAGTTTGCACCTGGAGTTTATGGGTTCGAAACTGCACTACCACATTGGAACCACAGAAAAATTTTATCGACTTCCTTCTCCAAGCCTATAGAGATAATTTTAATCCAAAAGGTTAAGAATCCTGCGTTATTAATAAAAAAATAAAAAAAAAGACCCCATTATATATTAGTTGGGCCTGTCATGCACAAAAGAGATGATAATGTGTTAAAAAGGTCTCCTATAACTTACCTTTTGGAATATGCCTTAAAATTTTCCAATGGAGTTTAAAATATTGCTTGGGGCTAAATTAGGCAGGTGGCCCCCACCTTCTGCCTCTAGTCCATGTCCGTTCCTGAAAGTTTAAGTAAACTTATAGACATGCATGTGAATTCAAATTTATTGATGATTGATTCAGGATTCGTCTATATCCCCATTGAGCATTAATTAGCCTGCCAAGGTCCAAATATAGTAATTTCTGTCAACTCACCGTCACAAAACATTGGCAATAATATCCCTCAATTTATCTCAATATCTGTAACTTTTGGAGAACAATATTTTGTTTTACAGAGTGTAGTCGTCAACTTTATATGACTTGTCTGCCTGACGTTCTCTCATGTATGACTTGAATATCTATGTCTATATCTATTGAGCTGTATGTGCATGTTCCTCCTGCATTCCTTTCTCTTAAGACATTAATGAAGGCATTGAAGAAGAGAGAGAAAGATGACAGTGTGGGGAGAAAGATTTATGATTTTTCCATTCCTCTACGGCAAGGTGAGGAAGACTGAAGACAGACAGGAAACATTGTGCTGCCAAATGCATTAAATAGGAGGTGGTGATGTATGTACTGTGACACCTGGGATTTCACCATCTCCTTCTTCTGTTCGGTTTTTTAATCCATTGAATCTACTTTCTCCTTGTATTGTACTGTGTTTGGGGAGTTACGAGGTAGGGTTTCTAATGACACCTTTGGTGCTTACAGATCTATATCATTATTTTATCAAGAGTACCAATAAACAGTTAACTGTTTTATCGGTGATGGATATAGAATTTTCATATGGATGGAGCTAAATTTTGCTTTATTTTGATAGGTCTTTTTTTATATTAACAATGATAAAAGAGAAAATATATTATATTTATAAAAGTAAAGAATATTTAACTGCATTAATTAAGCATACATTTATATCATTAAAATGTCCTGCTCTTGCTTTAGCTGTGAAAATAATCCCTTACAATTCGTCATGAGATCATGGTAAAGAAGAGAAATTGTCACTTAATTGTAACTCAATCTATCCAAACGTATGAACCATGAGGTGGATTTACATATGAACCAAAGATTAAAGCATGCCCAATGGTGCTTTCGTCATCTTCAAATTTATATATTTTATTAGATATGGTGATTTAGGGCTTAGGATTCGGAATAGGACTTAGAAATTAAGAGTTCAAATTTAGATATAAAGTGATTAGGATTATAGTACATCTTGGGAGGGACGAAGACTAACTACTAGAGGACCGGCGATAAGGAGCCGATCTTCCGGTGAAAGAAATTGTTGCAAGAGAATGGTGCAAAGACGATATCGTATTCTCCCCGAAAGAAGATGTCGAAATAGAATATGAGTGTTTCCATTTCTATGATATAAGGCGCGATCATCAGGTTTAAACATGGGGCGAATATTTATTAGATGTATGTTGGGCATGGTTCGGCCCATTTAAATCTCATGTAATCTCAATATTGACCTGGGGCAATCACTATATCGGTCCGCCCCTGTTTTTAACAATATCTTAATAAATTTACACTATTGTTGAATTTAATTATCGGAATAGTGTCATGAACAATTCAAGAAGAAGTTCTTAATTTTCTTTAAATAATGATTAATACCAAAAATTTAAGACGTTAATAGAGGCATCGGAAATACTTTTCAATATTCTCCTAGAGCATAAAGTTCGCTCCTCTATAGTACTTTGAAGGACAAGACAGTTGTGATGGTTCATAGCTTTTATTTCTAGTTCTTATTCTATGAACTAAGTTTTTTTATATAGTATCCTCATGAAAACCCCATTATCTCCTGTTCATATTATCCTGAATAGAAATTTGTGACGTGGGAATGTGTGACTCAAAATACTTGGTCTTGGTCGAACTTTGGATTGCATAGGTATGGGACTCAAAATTTGTCGGATCAGGTTGTCTTGGGAGCTAAATATTAAATTGTTCTTCTGCTTGACATTGGCTGAGTCTAGATCGTGTGAAGGAGGACACAGACAGAATTATTCAATCTAGAGGAGGTACTTCTCCGTTTGAAAATTTTACTTTTAAAATAAAGTACAGTGAAGTGAAATAAATATATATATATATATAAGTAAGTTATAATGACATTTTATTTTTAATTATTTATAATTGTATATTTTTCACGTTTTGTAGAGGAAAATGAAAATTTTTTAATCTTTAAGTGAATAAAGGTAGTTGTTTTTTTATTTAAAAAAAAATAAAGGGAGTTTTGAAATAAATTACTTTTGATTTGATACTTAACTTTACTTGATTTCACTTCACTTCACTTCACTTCACAAGTAAAATTACAAAACGGGCGAAAGTCTTTAAACTTATTCGAATTTGTATGATAAAATGGGATAAGTGACATCATAGGGTAAGAATTGCACCACAGGCACAGCCCGCTCCATTCTTAGATTGGGACGGCCTAATTGTTCCTAAAGATTTGTGAAATACTATAATAAAGACAGTTTTCTTAACATTTATGCATTTACTTCGAATGTATCAATGTTAACATCAATTAGGGCTTTCTAGGCCAAAAATTATGAACATTTCCTTGATTAATAATGAATCCCAAATCCTATTGGTTGAGGTGTGATATTCACGTCGAATTAAATCATCGGGAGAGATGTGATTTCATGTTAAAATAAATCAAATTGAAATGGGCTTATCAAATTGTATTAACACACCATCATAAAGTCTACTTTCCTAGCTATACTACCCTCGTGAAACACACATTAACTATTTAACTAGGTTAAAAGCCTAAGTAGGATCAGGACTTGTTTGTTTCGCATGGCCCATAAATGAGTGGGCCCTTGTTATGAATTGGTAGGCCTCGTACGTCGTACACCACTTTTGAGTCAATGGTACTAAAAAGTTTAAAGACAAAATAGAGGCAGTGACAAACATAGTGGCGTTATCTGTGGCATTTTGTAGATATCGTCCTTTTATTTTTTTTATTTGTTGCTTCATATTAAAAAGGGAGAATTTAAAAAAAAAAATCTTTTAAGTTTCGGCCTTATATTATAAAATGACACAAATTTCAAAACTTTTAAAATTAGTTCTTAAGATTTTCGTGAAGTTTTCAATTAAGGACATCCATCTATTTAAAGTTATTTTTCGACAACTTTTTTTCTGTTTTTTTTTTTAATACCCAAATTACCTTTTATTGTAATAAAACTCTCATTCACTTCCTCTATATTCTCCTCATTTTCCTCGTTGGTGTCCTCATGATTAACAAAGAAACCCAGTATTCCCACAGCAATTAACTACATGTAATAGCTGCCGAAACCATGTCATAACTTTAAATGAAGGGTAATTTGAGTATTTTCAGAATATTGAAGGAAAGAGTCACCAGAAAATACATTTAAATGACCAGATGTCCTTAATTTAAAATTTACTAGAAAGCTTAGAGACTAATTTGAAAAGTTTAACTTGTGTCATTTTTTGAAATAAGGCAAAAACTTAAGACAATATTTGAAAATTTCCCTTTTAAAAAAGCAAACCAATTTTTGTGGTATTTGGTCCAACAAGACTATTTTTCTTAGTGGTATCCAATAAACCCACACAAATATGCACCGGCCAAATCTGTGACGGATTTGGAATACATGATATGGGTGAAAGTTTTGAGATATTTTATGTCTATATGTTAACAAGAATTAAAAAATCATAGACAAATGAGCTCTAAATAATAAGAGTTATTAAAGAAATGGGGGGTGAATGATAAACAATAGATATGTAGATGGGGCATTAGCCTTCTGGATTTTATGCTCTTAGATGAGTATTTCTTTCTCATATCCCCTTCCTTATTCAATTTCTATTAAAGGAGAAGCTTGTTTGTTGATTATCTTTAAATTCAACTCATAAAAATAAAAATTGTTATTCTTAGGATGCCTACTAATTTAATTACATGCAAAAATATTATGGTATTTTCAGAATATTATCAATAAATTAAAAAAAAAAGATGGAAAGAGAGGAGAAGCTGTAAAAACATTTTTGACAGTGTTTCCACTGTCTATTAGTTCAATTATTTAAAAATAATCTAATTCCCACATCATCTTCATGATTTGTATGGAGAAAGTTTTCCAACTTAGTATTGTACCTTTCTTTAGATATATATTCACAAACACAGTACGGGGAAAAGGGCAATTTAGTCTTGGTCTTTTTGGGAATGATCCTCTTCCGCTCAAGTGCCAGCAAACGGGAGGCCTATGCCACGTGTCATCATTCAAAGTTGGGGCCCGGCCCCTCGTGATGCACGCACGGACGGTGCCGGTCGCTCGCGAAGCGAGACGGTACGCTCTGAAAAAAATTTGAAGCAGGCATATTTGCAAATCCGCGAGAGCACTCCAAAATATACTCTCAACAAATGCCCAACTTGCACGTGGCAAAACTGAAACCTATTGAATGGGTTGGCTGACTTAATTCCGAGGGGAATTTTCATCAAACGAAACGTGCGAGGAGAAGATTGTTTGAATTTTCCCTTGCAACTCTTTCTTTGGCCGTCTCTTTAAAAGGGCGCGTTTGGTAAACAGAGCAGAGAAGAGGATTTCTTTAGCCATATCTAGGAGGGCTCCTAATGGAAGTAGTCATTGCATTCCATGTGTGGAAAACACGGAGAAGGAGCCACTCCTTATAACTCCACTCCTTTGCTTTTCTGGATTTGCAGAATTGATAGAAGATGTGGAGACGAAAGAATCAATGGAAAAAAGGATTTTTGATAAGTTTGGAAAATATGAAAAATCCTCACTTTTTTCTCTCTTCTTCATAGAGGATTCCTCTTAGAGGCCACTATCCAAACATGAAAGTTGTGGCCTACTTTCTTTAAAGAGAATTTGATCTTTAAAGACTGTTTTCCCTTGCTGGAGAATATTTCGGTTGAATTGCTCTAATGTGGAAATAAAAACTCACAGAGAATGGAATATTCTCACTGCACAAATCCACCCTATAAAAGGTCACCAGAACCCCCGGAATAATTTCCAAGCAGAATTCCCTACTAAGCTTGTCTTATATAGACCAAGGAGAATTCTCTCTACATATGGACAGGTGATGTTATCACTGAAAGAAATTTAGGTCAGCCTATAAATGTTCTAGGCGGGACCCAAATTAAATCCAAACGGCCCAAGAGAACATCTCGACCAGATTGTATCCATAGATTGATCACTTATTGGTTAAATGCTGAACAGGTGATTTGGATGTGTTTTACTGCCTCTGATTTATTTTTATTTTGCTGAGACCACGTCTGATTGCAGTGGTGTTATTAATCAATCACACTGCTTCCCGATTGGGCTCAGGTTTGACATTTCCACCCCAATTAATAGAAATGGGTAGTCAAGTTAGGGTTGTGTCCCCATAAGTTACCTTTTAGTGCCCCCAATCTCAGTAGGTACACATACGAGAAGTGATTAAAACGATTTTAAACCACTACACCCAAATCAATGTCCACCATGCCAACTGGTGCCACACAACCAACAAGACTTAATCACAAGTACGTTGGTAGGTACATAAACTTCACACGCAGCACCAGGTTTTACCATCAAACTTGGTGGAAGATTAAAAGTAAGAATATCAAGAGGAAAAGATTGTTCAGGGCACTTCAAGACAAGAGACTCCAGGCGCAGGATGATCATGCAAACAAGATCAAATTGGAGCTGTCTTATATCTAAGTAGAACCCACCAATGTGAATGACCCACGGATAAAAGACAACCACACCAACCGTACAAAATCAAGGGTCTCACTTTTTTAATAAAACCATTTTCTCCCTCCCGCCCAAGGGAAATCCCCAATTGGTTTGAACGTAAAAAAATCGTCACATTTCATTTTACATGAAAAGATCAAATTCTATGCCCATGTCGACTTAAAAAAAAAAAAAAAAAAAAAAAAAATTCCTACAAACTCGAGCAAATGTACAATGACGATTGTAGGTTCCTCCACACACATGGATAAGATTTTTCATATGCCACCCTCCACAGAACACAAATAGAGCATGGCATTCCCTATGGTATGGAAGCAGATGTGTATGCAAGTCACCAAACTATTCCCCTAAATGGGTTGCAGTAACTACATGACGGTAATCTTTGGCACGGTAATCATTTGCTGGCCCTACAAATGGATGCCAGACAACCAATATATGCCATGTCCATGTTATAGGTATTTGATTCTGAATCTCGGAATTTGCAGTAAAACGGGATTTATGGAAGGAGTATTAAAGAGGCCTGTGAATGGTATGAGAAGAAGATTTAGATGGTACAATCATTTTCCTAGGATTTAATCTACTACGGTGGTTGTTAGGTAAAAAATTTTTCTTAACACAAATGAAAACCTTCATTTTGCAGGCCCTTGTCTCGTACCTAATCCATATGACTGGCAGCCCCATTCAAAGACAAGGCATTGAATACCATCAACATTTTCAAAGAGGCTATAAATGTAAAGATCTACAATCGACCATCAGTATCCACTCCGATGAGAAACGATTACTTGCAATACAACATATAAAATTAAAATATGGGATTTAAGTAGTCCCTTGTAAATCTACTTTCAACCCGCACCAATTTTTTACACCAAACCTTTCCATACCAGCTCCTTTATTATGAATTCCTAGGAAATCATAAGCAATCAGACCCATATCCGGCCCATAAACAACCAGATGCTATTTGGCCCCCAATTGGTGATTGAACTACTTTCACCCCACTGACGGCAATCCAATATTCAAGTGAGACCAATGGAATAGTTAATACCATCTCAAATAGGGCTGGCCCACAAAATGATCAGCAATCTGATGTGCCCACATGGATGAAAATTGTCACTGGCAGCATAAAAAGATTTGCTTATTCAAAATTATGCTATCTGCCAGGTAAGATGGCTATTAAAGTGTCCCAGAACCAATTTACCCTATATGACAGGCTTTTAAGGTGACAGCAAAAGAGAGTAACTAAAAGATCAAGCCACATGCACAAAGGCCTCTCAAGGTTGTAACTAAATAGATCCATTGAAAATGACGTCTCTACCAAGTATAATTACTAGCACACAAAACCAAATCTACGACAAAAGTAACGATGAAACCAAGAGTAAGCAAGACATATCCAAACCAATGGTTTACCTAACCGAATTATAACGCTCTTTCTAGTGAAACCTATGAGCGTAGCATACGAAAATATAAAAAGGACTAAAAGTTAATAAGTGACATTTAGAATGTCACGGTGTGCGGAACCAGCATTTAATATCCAAGTGTGGCATTGCCATACCTCAGTTTGCTAATGTCCCAACAAAACAGTCAGATACTTACTTCGAAAAGAAGGGTAGTTAATCCACCACCCCTGAAATAGCCCTGAAAAAGGAATAGAACATGTAAAAAATGGTTAAGAGAGAGAGAGCAGAAAGTATGGCCAAAAAACAAGTGTGTAGGCAAAGACAAGAAATTAAGAACAGGTAATGCGTAATTGGGTCCATAGCTGTGGCAGAAGAAACTTGACGAGGAAGGACTGCAAGATGATAAGGATTGTACAATGGAAAAGACACCTGTGTAAATTGTAATACCATTTCCAAAATGAAGGGCCAATTCCCTTTCCTCGTATATATGGCCTAATATCACATTTCTAGGGGAAAAAAGGACCCAAGGTTAGTCAGTTTTTGCAACCACATCAGTTCGCATTAGGTTGGATACAATCACTTGTGTGATGCTAACAATATCCTAAGTACAGGTGACAAATCAGCTTTTTGATCGTTCAGTTACTGCCTTCATTCATTACAATTTCAGAATTAGTCACTGTTTTCTTTATATTAGTATACAAACTTTAAATTGAGTTATTGTAGGCTAATTATCATTTGTCGTGCCCACCTAGGAATTTGTGGAGTGGCATAAGGCATAGGTTTTGCTCCCCACGTCTTGTGTTTGAAACCACCTCAGATTTGCCCGATGTGTGTTAGTGTGGGTTTGACAGGTGCCACCCAGGGATCAGCCCTATTGGGTCAAAGACCTAAGGAATACCCACATCATATATATATATATATATATATATATATATCTCATGTTGTAAAGTCAATCTACACCTCAAGGATACCTGACACATCACATCTCTACCTGCACCAACCCGAATTTGACCCCCAAACTCAAATGACAGTATATGGGTCAGTCAAGGGTCAAAACAATCTGACCTGCATTTTAATGGTTCGGGTTTTATGGTCATAACCCACCTGTCACACTTAAACCATATTGTGAGTCCATTTCTTTACGGCCAAGAACATTAAGTTCTCAAAAGCATAGGAGTTTCGCAAAATAAAAGCAGAATCAGTTTCATTTGGTGCGGACAGGAGTGGCCACATGCTTAGTAGTAAAAGGGAGTTCAAACCTTTAGGCACTCTTTCACTAGATATGTTACATAATTAAAAATAAACAATATGTAACTGGAGTGGCCTTGACGTTGTGGATCCTGTGGACGGAACATGCTACACTTAGGCTCTCTTTCCTTAAGGATGATTTTATTTTTTTATTTTTCGAAAAGTAGATTTAGATTTCCTTAATGCTTTGTATGATTTTTATGATTTCCTTGAGGATATGCTTTTTATGATAAGCTCTTTGAGTTTCATTGCAGAGGCAGGTTAGGTTAAATAAATAGAATGCTACATTCTCAACTCTTAATCTTGAAGTCCTGAATACAAAGTCACCGCATGATTTCAGATGGACACTGGTTGTGTGCACAAATTATCGTCTTAGATATTGGAAAATTGGTCTTCTATTATAATAAGGAGAAATGTTCTCCTATGAGCAGCAGTAAATGCAGTCAAGCTTTGTGGAGCCCACTTGGGTCAACCTCTGACCAGTGAAGTCCCTTTCACATTATTATCTCCCCATGATCTGGCAACATGCCTAATTTCTTTATAATCAATTTTTTATCCACCATTGGATTGAATATCAGAGGTCTATGGTTAAAAATTCAAAACTGCATTAAGCTTTAAGGCTATTAAATAAAGGGTGAGAATGATTTGGCAAGGCTGAGTTTTTGGTTAACCCTCATCTATAAAGAGACCTCTCCATATACGCCAGCCCTACTGATAAGTTGGACTATATATGAGAAGAATGCAGTCTGCCCGTAGAACATTCCCCCTATTATAAGTCCATTTCAAGGGGCTTTTGTAAGAGAAAGGCATATTCTTGTTTGGGTCTTGATTGCAAATGAGTTCATTGATTATAGGAAGCAATCTTCCAAAGAGAGAGTTATATATAAAGTAGAATGGGGGTTTGTGGACTATATATAGGTAGGAATTTGGAGAGAAATGGAGGGTGGATTCAAGAATATATATCAACTACTTCCTCTTTAGTCTTGGTGAATGTTCCTCTAACTTGGCTCTATAAAGCATCCAGAAGTCTGCCGTCTAAGACAAGAAGATCCCCTTTCTCCATTCCTATTCGCTATTGCTGCGGAAGCCTCTGGAAGCTTTGTTGGTAAAGGCCAAGGAGATCAGAGATTCAGAATGACCTCGTGTGGTTTGAAGCAGGTAGAAACTGGTTGGAGGTTACTAATCTTCCATTTGCACACAATACTATCTTACTCAGCACAGTGAGGAGTAAGGAGATTGCCACAATAAAGCAGACTTTGAGATATTTCCAGCTGTCCACAGGTTTGAACATTAATATGTCAAAAAGCATGTAGTAAGTGTCAGATGCTTCAAGAAGGTGACCCAGTATCTAGCTAATAGCATCCACTGTGGAGTGGGAAAGCTCCGTATTTTGTATCTGGGTCTGCCGAAGTTCCAACTGGGGCCAAACCAAGACCAAAGACTTCATGAGATCCTATGATAGAAAATATTTGAACAGAAACTGTTCGTCTTTGGGAGGGTCACTTACTTGATTAAGGCGGCCACCATGTCCAATGGCCAGTGTACAGCATCTCTCTCTTTAAGACGACAAGGCAGTTGCAGATAGATTGTTTGCATAAGAAAATGCACCTAATGAGACAGTGAAGTGATAAACGCCAAAAGGGGAAGCAGATTAGATATTGGTAACCTTGACCTTAAGAATTGAGCGCTGCTTGCAAAGTGGCAAGGGAGATTTGGGGAAGACAAAGAGGCTTTGTGGAGGGTCATTGTTTCTAAATATGGTAAAGATGACTGGGACTGGGTAACCGGCTAGGTGACCAGAGTGGTCCCTGGGTATATGCTGCTCGGTGCATGGGGTGTTATTGCTAGTGTAGGGGATGAGTCTAAAGTGAGAGAAGACTGTCGCAAGGGGGCAAGTTTTTTAATAAAGGATGGTCAGTGTGTCCGTTTGTGCTCAATGACTGGGTGGAGTTGGGTTTGTTCTCTAATAAGTTCTCATGATTGTTTAGGGTTGTGTAGAATAAAGAGTCATTAACAAGGGACTATTATGTTGTGTCGTGGGTAGGGGTGTCTCAGTGTCTGTCATGGTAAGTGTCATCCAAAAGAGTCCTTCCCTCGGTCCAAGGACATTCAGTATCAGTCGTTGCTAGGTCTACTATCAACCTTTTTCTTTTTCTTTTTCTTTTTTAAGAAAATACTACCTACCATTTTTATTTGCATGAATGAAAAGAATATTCATACTCGGAAGCCTTCTCCATTCGGGTTGGGTACAACACGTCCCCAAGTGGAGGGGTTTTGTTGGTACCTGTGGCAGGTAAGGTATCTACTGCAAACAAATTTGAGGAAAAAGAATGTGATAAGAGGATGACATCTCGGATACCCTCTTGCAATCTGGGAAAGAGTGTGAATTGAATTAATCAATTAGTTTTCTCTCCTTACATTGTGATGTTGCTCTTTCTATATGGAGCAACTTTCTGTTTAGATGTGGGTTGGTGTGGTGCATCTCAAGCTCTCCACAGGATATGGTGGAGTTGAAACAGTGCTCTTCTCATCAATGCCGTATTTTGCTTCAGAGGACAATTCTGCTTGCAATCCTATGGTCTATTTGGATAGAAAGTAATCATAGATCATTAGGGGGGCCTCCTCTTCGAGAGAAGATGGTGGGCTAGAGTGGCAAAATATATTCAATTAGGAATAAGTTCCATATTGTTAAGCTCAATGATAAGCTGCATAATAAGGAAGCTTGTTTGAAGTGTAGGTCGTCTAAGGTGAGGAAAGTCATTTCTTGGTCCTTTCCCTCCCCCCACGTGTTAGTGTTTCACATGAATGGAGTAGCTAGAGGAAACTTGATAAGAGTAGAAGGGGAATTCTTTTTTTAATTGTTGAAGTAGGTGGTGATTAGAGATTCTAATGAATAAAAGATTATGGCTATTTTGGAATCGATTATACATTCAGGGGCATTTCAAGACAGTCTCACTGTGGAGAGTAATTTGGCTAATGCGGTTTCATGGGTTACCCACGAGTCTTAGCCTTGGAGGATGCAGTTTGACCTCAAAGAGACCAAAGCCTTGCCTTCATTTATCTAGGTGGGTTTTCATTGAACTTCATCTATCCAAGTGGATTGTCATCATCCAGGATGGTCAGCCAACGCCATGGTGGATTCATTTGCTAAAAAAAAGGGTGAATAAAGTCTCTCCCTTGGTAGATGTAGTTGTTTTCTGGTTTGGTTATAATGCTCTTATATCATGCTTTTTTGTTGTGGTATCCCTTGTTGGGTTGTATCTACTTCTGGATGGTACTCTTCTTATTTTTAATGAAATTTTACCCGTTACGATAAAAAATATTTGTGGGGTTCACACTTTTAGTTGATACACTTGTTCCATGCACTGAATTTCACCTACAAAAGCCCCGCACAAGTGATGTGCAGGATTTTCAATCTCCACCGTGCACACAGCAAGACCCCCCTGAATTAAAGGTTGGAACCAAAAATCCTGCACGCCATGAGAGACCGAAACCCTGTTCCATGCAGTATATTAGATTTGTTTTTTGACACACACCCCTTTTCTAGCAATATTGGATCAAAGGAAGATTCAGCAATGCAATTGCAAGGACCTCTCAATAACACTCTTTTTATATCTGTAGAACATTTTAGAGCTATGGGCATTTAAAATTTGCATAACATTTGTAATGAACAGAACCCAGTTTCCACGACTCTGCATACCTGAAGGGGCGCTTTTCTACAAGCTGGTATGTACAGGTAGCCGGATCTTCCCACTTATTCTCCATCATTGAGCATGTAGAAATTGGTATTACAGATCACCTGCAATAGATAGCTTGGTCTATTTGTGGAGGAATTTGCTTAATTTCAGTCCCAAGCTCTTGTTCAATTCGATACCTATCATTAAACAAAAACTGTTGGATTACCAGAACAAAAAAGGACTGCTGGCATAAGATTCTACATGGAGGAGAAAAAATCACATACAAGTTGAAACGGTCCTCATAAGTGATTAAATTCACTGCTAAGCCAAGGTGGCCAAACCTTCCAGAGCGCCCCACCTGAAAATATACAACCAGTATACCATTTAAGCAAGAGTAGGATACAATTCACAGCCATGTAAATACAGCAACTTATCATACCCGATGAAGATACGTTTCTGAGTTCTTGGGGAAATCAAAGTTGATAACTACATTAACTGCTTGAATATCAATTCCCCGCGTAAAAAGATCTGCCAAAAAAATGATTAATTAGATAAATAAGACCCACAACCTTTTTTTATCAGCACCAGGAATTTTATAAGTAAAATCTACAATCTACCAATATAATACTGGATGCAAGATTATTTTCAGAGATCCAAATGTAGCCTTCAAAAGATTTTTGACGATTACAAGTAAATTCAATTTATATCCCTCATCTTAATGTGCCCTTAAGAAATTCTATAAAAGCCAAGAGGAGGAAAGCATACATGTAGTTTTATGCCAAGAAGATCTGCTATAAGAGCCATTTTCTTATTAAGACAGCCCGGGGTGAAGTTTAGCCACCATTTGTTGCTCAGCTGGTTAGGGATGTAGAGTGTGCAAGAGGGGTGTGAGTTGAATCCCATGTGAAGTTTCAGACAGAAGAGGAAAAGCTTACATATGGTTTCATTGATTCAGAGAAGGCTTACACCAGGGTGTCAAAGCAGTTGGTTTTGTAGAAATTGAGGAATAAAGGAATTCATAACAGGTAATATCGATATTATGCAAGACATGTATGAAATGACTGTAAGGAGAGAGAATTGAGTGCAGGGCGACAAATGAGTTTCTAGTTAGAGTTGGATTGCGCCAATGGTCTGCGTTGAAGCTCTAAGAACAATGTAGTCACCTCGATTATGGAAAATTTAACAGCAAATATCCAAGATGAAATCCTCTGGCATATTCTATTCACAGATGATGTAATACTTTGTTGTTCTAGACCTACGACAGCCAGCCCAAACAGTACTTAATGAAAAATAAATAAAAAGAAAAAGAAAAGAGAGAAAAAAACAGCACATCCCCAGCCACATTATACCTTCCTTATACGGGCACTACTCCCAACTTGAGATCTCCCCATTCCCAAAAATGGCCCCATACAACCTTATTGTTGTCATTGTAAACACCCCAGCATGTCTACTTAAAAGTAATAGACTAGATATAAATAAAAAAAATGTTGGATCAACAGCAACAAAATATCCTTGTCTGATGCAAGAGCAGACAAAGATTAATTAACTACTTGCTAGCGCATGTAAGAGGCAAGGCCAGTGAAAATCAGACATAGGAGATGATTCCCATAGCAAAGATAATGGAGAGAATGATGAGGATGATCTGCATAGCTCAGTTGTGAGTCTGCAAGGCATAGTTATGAAATTTGTTTTGTTTCGGACGAATTTCCCGAATAATTTCGGCTCGGTCCTTAAACCGAACCGAATACCATCCCTAGAAAACTTCAGAGAAAAATTTGGTCCAATTCAGACGAATTTTGTCAATTCAGTCCAAAATGTCCGATTCCGTCTGAAATTGGGCGAAATACTACAATCGTCCGAATAGTGACTTTCGGCTTAAAAGGAAAACCCCATACATTCCCTTCTTTGTTCGACTGAAAGAGACCATTGGGCAGAAAAAGAAAAAGAAAAAAAAAAACAGACAAAAAAAAAAAAAATAGAAAGAGGCTGATAGAAGAAGTAGAATAGCTCTAGCTAAATTTCTCTAATAAAAAATTTGTCCCTAGCCAATTTATGTTATTTTTAAAGTTAAATATTTGTTATATATATATATATAAATATATATAATATTTGTCCCAAAACATAAATCCAAAATATCTCGCCGAAATCCTGAATTGGCCGAAATATTTCGGCTTCAGCTTGGAAGCCGGACCAAAATGGCGTCCGAAACAAATTTCTCAACTATGCTGCACGGGCATCATAATGAAGGAAATAATGGGAGAGAAGACTTTGACAATATAACCATCAGGATACTTGCAATAACTGATAGGAGCAAGTATGATCTACAGAAGAGCATGCCAATCAAAATATTTTTGGACGCTTAAAGCCCAACCATATTTGAAGACTGCCCGGATGCTATAGAGACAAGGGTAACGCAAGACGAGTCCAATATGCCACCATGAAGCAAAAAGGTAACACATACCATGGAGAAGCACAGAAGAGGATCTCTAGAGAATTGAACAATCTCCCAATCTCGCAATCTCCTATCAAGCGTATGTGGAGATGAAATAGAAATTGGAGGGAAAATATTTGCCTTTCAGAATATGGAGTCATTAAAATATAGCCCCACTGCAGATGGGAACCGGGGGATACGGTGCTCACGTTCTCGGAAGGAGTTGAGACTTGAGACAATATAGTATGACCATTGAAGAATACATGGACAAACTTAAGAACTCGCCAGTGCAGTGCCACACTGCTGAAGGGATCGTCTAGTCCATTGTTGTCAGAATCTTAGGATTCACATTCCAAACGCTACAACTCATATCGAACCCTAAGGAAAAAGATTCAAATCTAAGTAACAAATCTTATTTACAGGTGAATCTTAAGATTTGGGTGTGAATCTTGGGTACAATACTTGTCTAATTGAATCTTACGACTCAGGCAATGCATCTAAGCATAAATAGCCATAGCCGAACAGATAATATCAGTCTTTTTTTTTTTTTTTTTTTTACTTTCTTTCTTATTGTGTTACTATTGTTCAAAAGGTTATCTAAAGGTTAACAAAACCTCTTAAGAATTTGTGCAATTTTGATGTGGTGTTAGAGATAAATAACAAGTGCAACCAATTTGAGGATTTGGGACATGGTAGATCAAAATGGAGAAACAAAATTCATGTACCCCAACATAGTTCGAACATGGCTTTGATGATGATCATGATCGTGATCAAGATCTAGAGATAAATAAGAATCAGGCATGTGGTTGTGTTTGACTGTATGTGCAATATGGATTTCGCCCTACATTCTTTCTCCTTTTTTTTTTTTGTACTACATTCTTTCTCTTCTTTCGATTGAACACTTTTTGAACTTCGAGAGAAACCCTAACTATGTAAGGTTGATGGTTTGGATTTTATTTATATATACAAAAATACCACTGCAACTTGTTCAATTTTCCTTAAAAAAATACCATTCACGATATGATTCGATTTTTATTTTTTATTTTACTTTCTTTCTTGTTAGTGTTACTATTGTTCAAAAGGTTATCTAAAGGTTAACAAAACCTCTTAAGAATCTGTGCAATTTTGATGTGGTGTTAGAGATAAATAACAAGTGCAACCTATTTGAGGATTTGGGACATGGTAGATCAAAATGGAGAAACAAAATTCATGTACCCCAACACAGTTCGAACATGGCTTTGATGATGATCATGATCGTGATCAAGATCTAGAGATAAATAAGAATCAGGCATGTGGTTGTGTTTGACTGTATGTGCAATATGGATTTCGCCCTACATTCTTTCTCCTTTTTTTTTTTTTGTACTACATTCTCTCTCTTTTTTCGATTGAACACTTTTTGAACTTCGAGAGAAACCCTAACTATGTAAGGTTGATGGTTTGGATTTTATTTATATACACAAAAATACCACTGCAACTTGTTCAATTTTCCTTAAAAAAATACCATGCACGATATGATTCGATTTATCCCCTTGAGCGACTAGTGATATGATTTCAGTTTCTTTTAAGCAAAGATAAGATTTCAATTTTCAGAACAATGGTCAAGTCCTCTCCCAGACATACATACAGCAACAGATTCAGAGAGAGATTGTGACCCAGCAAATTTTCTAGTTTTTCGGTGGTCGTGCTAGTTTTTTTTTGTTTTTTTTTTTTTTTTTTTTTTTTTAAGAATTGGTATCAGTTGGATTCAGTTCCTTTTCCCAAATCCGCAAGCTCATCCAGTTGGCCATGCTGGCAAGTGGCAACAATTATACACACAATCTAGAAAAAAAACAAGTTTTATATGAATTTTACAAGCAAAAGACATGTCCGTCAAAGAACACGTGGATATTGATATGAGAGGGCTGCTTGCCAAGGCTTTGAGGAGAGGAGCTTGAGCTCTTGAGGTAGGAGTTGGACAGGCAACAAATTGTAATTGGGTAACTGCAAGGGGCTGGACAAGTGGCAAATTGGGTGGTGAGATGGTGACACCTATGCAAGGTTCCTGTAAGTTCAATCCAGGGGTAGGGGATGGAAAGACGTGGTCAGGTGTGCACCTCCATGTGTATGTGTCAAAAACTCAACCTATACAATTTTTTTAATGGGTAATATTCAGGTGCGAACTAGTTCTCACATATTATATGAGAACTTTTTTATGGGGCCCAATTGTAAGCCCCATTTGGGGATGGGAACAGGGGGGGTGAAAAAATCTATGTGAGACCACCCCAAAGTATCAAGTTTGACACCAAACCCATGCCCATCCGTAGCCCACAAGTTTAATGGCTGCATATTCAAAAAAATATTCAACCATCAATCCAACGGTTCAATCCACTCGGATGTGTGCCAATCCTTGGGATTGGTGACTATCAAGGGATTCCCTATTGGTTGCTAGGTTTGGCTGGGTTGCTAGTTGGGCCCTGCAAAAAAGTTCTCATATAATAGGTGAAAACTAGTTCTCACTTGAATATTTCCCTTTTAAATTGTTAGTAACAACCTAAACATGTATAGATCAATTCCGAGTTTACCCAAACAGTTGACAACTTTAACATTTCCTAATCTTGAGACAAGGAGGACAGAGTTTATCAGTAACAAGTAAAACAAGATCAGCAAGGCAAAAGATTGCAAAAACCAATTTCATCTCTTCCAAGTTTGAAGAACCCCATTCAAAAGTTTTTAAATTTTAATTGTTGTAATAGCCATGACAAGCATATGCAACATGCAAGGAAGCCATTTGGATGGACCAAGGGTGGGCCCTTGGTCCCCACAAGCGTGAGCTTATGGAATTTTATCATAAGCTTTAGCTTAGGAGAGCCTTGCCCATACATACATACATACATACATATATACATGCACAAGGGGTAGGCCTACCAAGGGGAAGGGATAGGCCTGAGAGGACGTAAATGGAGGTAGTAAAGATAGATATGAAGAAGTGTAACTTATCTGAGGATTTGGCTCAAGATAAATCGGAATGGAGAAATAGAATTCGTGTAGCCAACCCCAACATAGTTGGGACAAGGCATTGATGATGATGATGATGATATGCACAAGATGGTGCCCGCCATTTTTTAGGAGAAATCTATATGAGACTATGAGACCTAACCATATGCAAAATTTGGACTCCATGAGATCATCCTAACCCTGTGATCCATGGCCTTAAAATTTAATAGTTTTTAGAGGCATCATTTTCCAATGATTTCAATCCAATGATGGAGAAAAGTTGGATAAGTGTCAAATTTGGACTTGTGACTATTCATGGTGAGGTAGTGTGTGAAAGACTAGATTGACTCAAGGTGGGGCCCATGACCAGAAAAGTGGCAAAAAAGGGGGCGTTTTTAAAATGGGACGCTTTGGAGAATTACCATTATATATATATGGGAAACGCTCCTCCGAGAGTTAACTTCACCTCTTATAGTGAGAGAAGCCATCATTGGGGCCCACTAATCATGGGGACCAAGGGGGTTGGAAAGAGACATCCTTGATGAGCCCAGCTATCTAGTTTGGGTTCAATCCCATGCCTCTAACCCCTTGACAAGTGGCCCACAAGTATAACAACTTATATTAAAGAAAAAAATTTGACCCTCAATCCAACGGTCCAGTCCATTCAGATGGGTGCAAGCCCATGGGCTCCGGCATAATGCAGGGGGGTCCCACGTGTGGTTGGTTCAGATTGGTGATAAGTGTACCCCATCATGGAGTCTCTCACTGTAAGACGGTGAGAGTTAATGCCTCCACTAGGTAGCTTGTACTGTAAGACCGTAAGGGAAGCTTATACATGGGCATTACTCATATATGTATACATATATGGGAAATATTCATGTGCATCCATCCTTCACCATGTTATGATGAGGGATAACATAGTAGGGTTGACATCAGAACACATCCGAACCATCCACACACATGGAACCCCCTTAAGTACACTAGACCCATTAAATTTTCACCTATCCAAATGGATTGGACCGTTGGATCGAGGTTCTAATTTTTTCCTTTCATATAAAGTAATTAAATTTGTGGGCCATGGATGAAGGGGTTAGAGGCATAGAATTGACCCCAAATTTGATATATGGTCTCATTCAAGGTGTCTCTTCCCATCCCCCATAAGTACCATGATCAATGGGTCCCTAGGTGGGCCCCATTAAGTTTGTGGTGAGGGAACGATGCACAGGAATATCCCCCTACATATATATCAGGAATATCCCCCTACATATGTATACATATATATATATATATATACATATGTCTATGCACATATATACATATAGTATATATATACATGGGGGGTATTCAAGTGCATCTATCCCTCACCATGTGTGGTGAGGGACCCTTTTTTGGAAAGTTTCAAGTACAAAAAGGGATCTTCCCAAAAAGTACAAAAGCCCTTTTGTACTAGAAACTTCCCAAAAAGGAGTGTTCCTCACCACACATGGTGAGGGATAGATGCACTTGAATATTTCCCTATATACATATCCATATATTTATATATATGTATATGTATATGTATATGTATATGCGCATATGGGAAATATTCACGCCCTTCCATCAACATAGTGGGGCCAACTTTATGATCCATCCGAACCATCCACACATTGGACCCCTTGAATCTATGAAGCAAGGATACATAAAAAAGGGTCCGTATCCGTATCCTGGGCGTATTGGACATGGATACGCCCGGATACGGCTTGGATACATCTGGGATACGCGAAATCCGCATCGGAAAAAAAAAAATTTTTAATGCCAGATACATGAGGGACACATGCGGGACACGCATGTGTCCCGTTTTAAGTGGGATATTAAAAAAAAAAAAAGACGAGGGACGGGGGAGAGAGGAAGAACACGTGGCGGAGAAAGAAAGGGAAAAAAAAGGAGAAGGAAAGAAAGTCGCCGATCGCCTCTGCCTCACCGTTGCCGTGCCGCTGCCGTCGTCAAGCCCTACCGTCATACAGCAACTGTGTTGTGCTGTGCCGCTGCAGCCTGTGAAATCAAACCCAAACCAAGCCACTGTGCTGTGCTGTGCCGTTTCATCTCCACCTTCAGGTTCTTTTCTTTTCTTTCTTTCCTTTTGTTTCTTTCTTTCTCTTCATCTGCATTGGTTGGTTTTTGTTCGTTTTTTTTTTTTTTTTTTTTCTCTACCCCTTAAATCATTTGGATTTTAGGTTTTTTTTTTTTTGATGCTTTGTTTGCTGATCTTTTGTCTTTGCTTTTGATTGGCTGTTGCTGCTTTTTTTTTTCCTTTGCTGCTGCTTTTTTTGTGTAATGTGTGCTCTGCTGCTGCTGTTTCTTTTTTTGTTTGCTGCTGCTTTTTTTGTGTAATGTGTTCTGCTGCTGCTGTTTCTTTTTTTTCTTGTTTGGCTGTATATTGTATCCTAGCTCCAAGACTAATAATAGATATATGCTGCTGCTTCTTTTTTTTCCATTTTTTCTTGATGCTATGCTGCTGCTGCTGTTTCTTATTTTTTTTTTTTTTTCTTGATGCTATGCTGGTTCTGCTGTTTCTTTTTTTTCTTTTTTTCTTAATGCTATGATGCTGCTGCTGTATCTTTTTTTTCTTTTTTTCTTGATGCTATGCTGCTGCTGCTGTTTCTTTTTTTTTTTTTTTTTTTTCTTGTTTTCTCAATGCCATGATTTTAGGTGGCCTGATGGGGCCAATATTTTGTGTTTCCAGCAACCAAGGTTTACTGTAATGGCTTCTAGTACAGGTGGTAGTACTAGTGTGTCTTCTCCAGCTATTGAAGAAGACGCTCACAACCCTCTTTGGAGGTATGTGACAAAACAGCAAAAACTTGGTGATGGAGGGGGAAATATGTCATGGCAATGCAATTTTTGCCATCAAACCAAGAGAAGCGCATACACAAGGGTGAGGGCTCATTTGATACATGAGCCCGGTCATGCTGTTGCATTCTGTCCAAAAGTTAAGAGCAGTGATACTGCGGAGATGAAAATGTGACAAATGCAATGAGAAATTGAGGAAAAATGCACCCAAGAAAGTACCATTGCCAACTTCCAGTGTGGATTATGTTTTTAAAAAAAAGGACGGCGAGTGGAAGTGGAAGTTGGAGTGCAAGTGACAGTAATAAGGCTATTGGGAAGTCATTTAACCTGAAGTTGCGTGACCAAATGGATGCGGAGATTGCTAGGATGTTCTATGCATCGGGCTTACCATTTCACCTAGCAAGGAGCCCCTATTATGTGAGTTGTATCCAATTTGCCGCAAACAATGCTCTTGCAAGCTATGTGCCACCGGGGTATAATAAGCTAAGGATAAGTCGTCTACAACAAGAAAGGGCTCATGTTGATAGATTGCTACAACCAATTAAAGGCACATGGAAAGAAAAGGGTGTCAGCATTGTGAGTGATGGATGGAGTGACTCACAAAGGAGGCCCTTGATTCATTTTATGGCGGTGACGGAAAGTGGGCCTATGTTCCTTAAAGCCGTGAATTGTACAGGTGAAATTAAAAAATAAGTACTTTATTTATGGTTTGTTGAAAGAAGTGATAGAAGAGGTTGGTCCCCAAAATGTGATTCAAGTGATGACTGATAATGCTAAGAATTGTGCGGGTGCAAGGCATCTCATTGAAGCACAATTTGAAAATATTGTTTGGACACAATGTGTGGTTCATACACAACCTTGCCTTGCAAAACATTTGTATGGCAAAGAATATTGAAAACAATGCTCCAACATATGAGGAGTGTCGTTGGATCATGGACTTGGCCGAGGATGTTGTTTTTGTTAAGAACTTTATCATGAATCACTTCATGAGATTGGCTATTTTTAATGAATTTGTCCCTTTCAAGTTGCCTTCGGTTGCAAGTACATGTTTTGCTTCGGTCCTTGTCATGCTTAAAAGATTCAAACTCATAAAAGGTAGTCTTCAAGCCATGGTTATTAGTGAAAGGTGGAATTCCTATAGAGAGGATGATAAGGATAGAGTCAAGTCTGTGAAAGAGTTTGTGTTAGGTGACATTTGGTGGGACAAAATGACTTACATACTTTCTTTTACGGCTCTATATATGATATGCTAAGGGTTCGTGACACGGATAGGCCTTGTCTTCACTTGGTGTATGACATGTGGGATACCATGATAGAAAAAGTGAAGGGTGTAATATATAGGCATGAAGGAAAGATACTCAATGAGACATCTACCTTTTATGAAGTGGTGTATAAAATTAGGGTTGTCAAAATGTCACACGACCCGTTAACACGACACGAACCCACACGATATTAACGGGTTTGGGTTGGCTCTTAATGGATTTGGGTCATTAATGGGTCAAACCCATTAACACGTTAAGTTAACGAGTCGGGTATAAATTAAACAAGTAACCCGTTAACAACCCGCTTGACCCGTTAAATTTTTTTTTACTCCCTAAATGTAAATAAATTAATTTATATTCATAAAAAAGAAATTAAAATTTATTGTTTTATAATGGGTATTTAGGTGGGATCCACTTGAGATCCTCACTTATAGTTTCATGTGGCTTATATATTTTTCTTCTTCTATTTTTGTATAAAAAAATTTTAAATTTCGAAATGACTTATTTACTTAACGGGTTAACAGATTGGGTCGGGTAACCCGTTAAATTAACGGGTCGTGTTCGGGTTAGATTTTTTGACCCGTTAAGTTAACGGGTCGGATACGGTTTGAGGTGATTTTAATCCGAATTCGTTAACCCGTAACCCAAATTCGTTAACACGACACGATTGACAGACCTACATAAAATTCTTGTGGATCGTTGGAACAAGAACAACACTCCTCTCCATTGCTTAGCTCATTCACTAAATCCAAGGTGACTTCTAGTCTTGAACTTTTTTTTCTTCCTCTTAGTCTTAAACTCTCAATCATAAACTTTTTAATTCTTTTTTTTTCCTATTCAAGGTACTAAAGCGAGCATTGGCTTCATGAGGATCCTAGTCGAGTTGCTCCACATAGAGATATGGAGGTTGCTAGAGAAAGAATGAAAATCCTTAAAAAAATATTTTCCTAATTTGAAGGAGCGCAAAAGGATAATCACAGAATTTGTTGATTTCTCTAGCAAGTCGGGAGAGTTTGCGGATATTGATTCCATTCGTGATCGCTATGAAATGGATCCTGAAAGTTGGTGGGTCACCTTTGGTGAGTGTGCACCTTTGCTTCAAACTCTAGCTTTCAAGCTACTTGTGCAACCTTCCTCGTCGTCATGTGCAGAGAAGAATTGGAGTACTTATTCCTTTGTGCACTCGTGAGAAGGAATAAGATGACACCAAAACGTGCTTAAGACTTGGTTTTCATTCATAGCAATCTTTGCCTTCTTTCAAGAAGAACTCCACAATATATGAAAGGATAAACCAAGATGTGGGATACTGCTAGAGATGCTTTTGAATCGTTTGAGGATGCTGGAGAGCTTGAGATTGCACAACTCTCCCTTGATGAACCGTAATTGGAGGCCATGCTCTTTGGTGAAGATGGTGATGGAGGTGATGGTGGTGGACCTAGTGGTTAGGTAATTGAAGTTTAAGTAGATGCACTATCTATTTGTTTGGGTTATATGCTTATGTTTCTGTAGGAGTTGGTGAAACTTGGATTTTGAACTTGGAAGTATCGAATGTAATGTTTAATGACGATAAAATCAATGAAAGTGCATATTTTATGGCTATTTTGATTGAAATAATGTTAGTTTTTTGTTACATAGTCATATAAAAAATATTTAAAAAATAAAAATTCAACGTATCCCAGGCGTACCGTATCCTACTTTTTTGAGAAATGACGTATATGCGTATCCGTATCGTATCGTATCCGTGTCCCGTATCCGTGCTTCATAGCCTTGAATTATAATGCATCAGTTGAGTTTTCACTAATCCAAATGGATTTGACCATTGGATCTACGGTCAAATTTTTTATTGAATAAAAAGTCGTTAAACTTGTGGGCCACAGATGAGGGGGTTAGAGACTTGGGATTGACCCCAAACTTGACATATGGGCTCATCCAAGATGGCTCTTTCCATCCCCCTAAGTTCCATCACCAATGGGGGTGAGGGATAGATGCACAAGAATATCCCCCAATATATATAGACACACGGTACAAGCCACTTTGTGAGGCCGCCCTGTACTGTAGGGTGGTAAGGGAAGCTTGTACAGAAGCATTACTCATATATATATATATATATATATATATATAGTGGGGATTGTTTGGGTGAAAGTGAGTACCGCACACTGATGGGCCAGTTACATGTTAAGATTTCATTACAGAAAAGATTGAGTCTCTAAGACTATCTTCTAACTAGTTTCTTAAGAAAGAAGGCGAAGCAGCTTAAGAAAGGCAGTAAGAAAAAGGCATACCGAGCTAACGTGTGGCAGGCGCCAATGCTTCAAAGGAGGTGATCTCTAATGAGATGTTTTGCTCTCAAAGTGAGAGTTATATATATATATATATATATATATATCATCCAGTGCACAGTGTGCATAGAAGCTTCCATGCACGCCACACTGTGGGTCCCACCTAGGGATGGACTTAGAGGGGTCTCTCCATTTGGATGGGGCATACCTATGTACAAAATATGGGCCCCATTTCATCATCCTAACCCATTTATCAACTGCCAACAACTTTCACCCTTTTAAAAATTCACTTGTTTATCCAACGGTACAGTCCATTCGGATATGTTTAGAGAGAGAGAGGTGTAATTTAGAGGGGTCCCGTGTGTGTGGTCCATTTGGATGGGTCATCAGGTGGGCCCACTATGAGGTGTGCACCAAAAAAAAGGTGTGTATAGGATAACTTCTGTGTGTGTGCACATGTGCACGCAATCATTTGTCAACACAAGACAAGACAAGATATGTGAAGCTTCACTGTGTTGAAGCAAACAAACAATGAAAGTGATGTTACAAAAAGCTCCATAAGAACCAACCCCCACCCCACAGCCCAAAAAAAAGGGAAAAGGAAAAGGAAAAGGAAAAAATAAGAACAAAAAAAAAAAAAAAATGAAAAATGAAACAATAGCCAGAAAAGTAACAATAATTGATTAAACAAAATCACATCCACAACAAAAGCAGAATGAAAACCTGCAAAGAGTTGGAAGAAATGAACTCCTATAACAGCTTGCAGTGATCATTCTCACTTGTAATGTAAGGACTATGGAGACTTATAGGATGTAAATCAGATAACAAATCCCTCAATACAGTACAAATTTGCAAGACATCACATGCATACCTGTACAAACAAGATTTCTACAAGCACCGTTACGGAAATCATGGAATACTCGATTACGGTGATCCTGCAGCATCTTGGCATGAATATAGAAACATGAATAGCCAAGCTCTGTAATTTTCTTTGCCAACAGTTCAACACGATTCACTGAGTTGCAAAATATGATTGACTGATTGATTTGAAGCTGAAACCAAACCAATAAACACATACTGTGGTCATAAATAATGATCTAGAAGCTTAAGACTGCAAATAAATAACAAAAGGAAACACAGAAGTCAATGTCAAACCTTTGAAAAAAGTGTGTTGAGGCAGTGGACCTTTTGTCTTTCTTCTACAAATGCATAATATTGGGTTATACCCTTAAGAGTGAGCTCATCCATGAGATTAATGATGTAAGGCTTATGCAAATATCTATCTTTGAAGTCCTTGACAGTTACAGGAAAAGTTGCTGAAAACAACAAAATCTGCCTATTAGCAGGAAGAAAACGAATCAGCTGCTCAACTGATGGCTGGAACTCGGGAGATAAAAGCTTGTCAGCCTGCAGGAAAAGAATACATTATTGAACCAGCAATCTATTAAGCATGAAGTTATGAAGGCCATGTTCAGACTATTGTAATTAGATTTGAGCAATTAGAAGCCCCGCCCTAAATCAATATCCGAACCATTCATCCTCTTTAGAAGGGCAAAAAGGGCTAGGGGGTCAAATTTCAGCCATTGATTAATCATGAATTTTGAGAAATTTATGAAAGCTTTAGACCATTAGATCTACTTTTTTGGACTTTTGTGGGCCCCTAATTCATGATCTGATCCATTCATCTTCTTTGGAAGGCACAAAAACGACTAGAGGAGTCAAATTTCACATCTTGATTCATCATGGGTCTTGAGAAATGTTCAAAAAACGGTGAACCATTGGAAGTACTACAATCAAACTGACGAGATTAAAACATACTTTGGGCCCAATCAGCTGTTGTCTTTTTTCATTCCAGTGGGCCCCTAAATCACAATCAAAACCATTCATCCTTGAAGGCCAAAAATAGCTTGGGGGTCAAATTTCAGCTATTTATACATCAGCAATTTTGAGGAACTTGCAAAAAAAAATCACATACCCATAGATTTGCTTCTCTGGACTTTTGTGCGCCCCTAATTCACAATCCAAACTTAGTACCCAGAACCGCCCCTCAGCCTTCTCAATCCCGCAGGCGTTTTCGGAGCAGAACCGTCTTCGGAGCGCGGTTCGACCGTCCTCGAAGCGCGGATCAACCGAATATGGAGCGAACCGTGCAGAATCTTTGGTTTATGTGCATTTTCGTTTTCTATAAGATTGACATTTATCTTTTGAATGAAGAAACTTCTTCTACCTTATTATTTATTGTCTATTTTATGAGATCAACTTGCAAAGTTAAACTTTTTCTCCATTTTTTTTTACTTGAATATATGGATAAGATATATTTGTGCCCATTAGTTAATTATTTATAAACCCACAAACACTATGTTGCTTAGGCTCTCCGGACATATAATTATTTTAAAATTTAGCGCTTAGGTGCTCCCACTAGCGGCATTGTGGATACGAACTGTTCATCTTCTTTAGAAAGCTAAAAATGGCTGTGGGGTCTAGTTTCAGGTCTTGATACAATATGGACTTTGAGAAATTTGCAAAAATGGTGAACCGTTGGGTGAACTCATTCACATGTGAAGAGATGTGAAAATGACAAACAATGGAATGTGTTTCACATGTGACTCATTTGCATGTGAACCACTTTCTTATCACATGTGAAAATGACAAACGACCCTTAAATAACCCTAAATCCAAAGTGGCTCGTGTTTCTACTATTTGTTGCATTACTTAATTGCAAAGATAATAAACACAAAAATATAACACTCACAAACAACCCTAACAGAAGCACTGAAACTACAATAATGGAATCATTTAAAAGTTTGAAGTGCCCACTTAGACCAAAGTCACCAGACACATGTTCATAAAGTATGCATGACCAGCTTCAGCATCGGATAAGTTTCAGCCAGCAGTAATCCATCTATAGGTGTTAGTTTTTTTTCACTACAGATCTTGCAGAGTTTTTAAATCAGATATAAGGTTGGGAGCACATAGCATTGGTTATATCATACCTCATCCATAATAAGCATCGAGCAATCTTTTAGAATGCAAACACCTTTCTTTGCAAGATCAAGAATTCTACCAGGTGTACCAACTAGCAAATGAACGGGCTGATATAAACGCATAATATCATCTTTTAAGCTGGTTCCTCCAGTAGTGACCATGACCTGAATCTTTAAATGCTTCCCAAGTTCCTTGCAGACCTGTGATGTTTGAAGAGCCAACTCTCGAGTGGGAACAAGTATCACAACTGCATATACAAAAGGCAAACATAAATTAACTCAAACATAAAATACATATATAATACACAAATGAATCACTTGTGTTTACTGTTTACCTCAGCTATGTAAATAGTAAAATGGTTGAAAAAGGATGCTAGATTTATTAAGGTGCAGTATTTGCTTCAAAAACACTATAACCTTCATCATCTTTCAAAGAAAATAGATGAATAAATCAAATAAAGCACAATGTAAGACAATAACCTTGAATGACGTTGTTATCCTGATCAATCTTTTCTAGTGCAGGAACGCAAAATGCGGCTGTCTTGCCAGTTCCATTTTTAGCTCTAGCGAGAATGTCGCTGCCAGTTAAAGCAATTGGGATACTTTCTTCCTGAATTGGAGAAGGTCTTTCAAATCCTTTCTCATATATCCCCATAAGTAGCTCTCGCTTCAGAAAATAGTCTTCGAATTCATTTCCTTTAGTGGCAGTCACATCCTGCAGAGAAGAAAAATAGAATTAAAAGGACACTTAAACAGCAAATAATTATTATTATATTATTATTACAATAAAAAAAGTATAAAGTATAAAGTTTCTTCTACAGATTCAGTAAACAAAAAACATAGCAGGCACACCATTAAAAAAAAAAAAAGGAACTTCAAGTTATTGTGTTATACACATTAAATGGGAGAACAGGACAACCTAGTTTTCAGGTACAAATATGATATCATATAGAACAATACCATTCAATAAGGAAAAAAGAAAGACAGGAAACATTGATTTATCACATATTAACAGAATTTTTTATACGTGACCCCAGAACTAACTGTATAGCAATTAGCAAGTGCCAAGACATTGGGAACCACATGGGGAATATATTTTGAACAGCTTTTAGTTAAAAATTGCATCCCACAAATGGATATATAGATGTGGCCTCAAAATGGTGGATTCAACGTCCTTGATGGAAGGAAGAATTATTGAAATGGAGTATTAGAATTATTGTCAACTAAAAGAAGGGAGGGCAGAGTAAATGATTTGAAAATAAACCTCTCGTAGTCATAGTAAGTACTAGAAAATGAATATTTGATTATAAATAAACAAAAGCCAAGAGAGTGTTATTCCATCAACTCTTGGATACAAGAGACAGTCATAGCACTGACTTTTTAAGTAGGGAGAGCACTCCTTCCATTATAAGACCAAGAGAGAAAATGAGAAAGCAAGCTGAAGGCCGGAAGCCATGCTTCAGAAAGTTATAAAAAAGGTCTATAGTCTGTTCAAGAACTGCTGATTCACAGAACAACTCCCATAAAAGGTCTCAACTCTAATTTTTGGGATTTTAGATGTTTCAAAAGTATAAAAAGGTACACTCAAATTTCTATTTCTAATCTCATGCTAATTTCCTTCTTCCACAAAGCTTCCCCTTTTAAAAAAGCTCCTCCTCCATCGATACCTGAGATATAATAGATATTTTTAAATGAAAATATAATAGGTATGTCTCTTATGCTGCTTAGCTTTAATAACATTTGTTACCATTCAAATACACACACATATATATACGTAGTTTTTTAAATGAAAAGAAACAAATCCACCATACTACGTACTGCGCCAAAATGTTCTTAAAAAATCCATATTGTAAGAAATGGAACTGTGAATTGCTCAATTCGAACTATTCGCAGTTCAAGAAACAAAGACGGTAACTATGCTTTAAAATACCCCATAATTGAAAAAGAAAAGCAGCAGAGCTAAAACTATAAAACCCATCACAAAACTTGAGCCAAATATAAATGCCCCCTTCCCTCATTTTCACTGTCGTTGATAGTCTATATTTACAGTATTTACAAAGAACCATCAAAGATAATAATGTAATCCATTAAATTGGGGAATTTGGATATATGCAGAACACAATATTAGAATATTTCAATATTGTCAGATTTCATTAGAATAGAACACGATATCGTTAGTCAAACATGATGTTTGGCAATTTCTACAAATTTTTCAGATTGAAGTGCCTGGCAACTTATAAAAATTTCACCAAATATTATGACAGATAAAAAAAAAAAGATCCATTGACCCACTAATCAGTAATCATAGTGAAGTCATCTAATAGTGGTAATTAAATTCAAAATTAACTAATCCAAAAAACAATAGAACCCATCTTTTTATGGTATTTTTAATGAGCACCACCAATTGTTAATATCATAGTAGGACATATCTAATGTTTTAATTATTGAATTATATTTAATATTTGAAATCACAATGGCCACATAAAAAGGCTCTTATCATGATGGAATCCACCTAACATTTGTGTTAATGATAGGATCCAACTAGTATGATCCATCTAGTGTTGGTAAATGGTAATCATGATAGGACCTATCTAATTTTAGAAAATCAAATGACCAAATAAAATCATGAGCTCTGTTTAATTTTGTTTAATCACATTGGGGCACACCAAATGTTAGAAACCCCTGTATTACACATCTAGTAGTGATTATCATGATCATCACAATCGAATATTGGAAATTGGTGAGGGATCTATCTAATGTTAAAATCATGTGGGACCCATTTGACATCAGTAACATAACAACCAACAAAATTATTATGGGAATCTTTGGTACAACACATTAGATATTGATTATTACAATGGGACTCATTCAATCATGGTAAGCCGGTAATTATTGTCACACAATATAATGTTTATGGGACACCGAATGTTTGGTGACCATGATGGAGACCATCTAATGCAATAATTGTAGGACCCAATTAGTAATCAGCAAGGGGCCTGTCTAGTGTTGGTAATTATGACGGGGCTTACCAAATGTTGGTAATCATGGTAGAACCCACATAATGTTTGTGGTCACTATGGACCAATCTAATGTTTTTTTAAGAGCCATATTGGGAATCATTTACTTGCAATCACTAGAAGAACCATCGACGTTAGAAATCATAGTGGGACCGCAATGATAAATGGTTTTATGAATTCATATACGGAGAAATTGTGCTGGAACTTCTCACCCATGCCTTTATATATTTTTATACCAAAGATTATTTCCAACACTTCTTAACTATGAAGCCTTTTAACAGAAAATGGAATATCGTACAGTACATCCTAAGTTAGCCAACATCTATTCTAAAAAGGGTAGAACGTATTCTAATATACTAGATATATACTAAATCTTTACATATATATAGGGGAACATTCATGTGCATCTATCCCTCACCATAGGGTGAGGGACACTTCCATAAAAGAGGATTTTCAAGTCCAAAGTGAATTTTCAAGTACATAGGATGAGGTACACCTGCTTGTCTTCATGTGCAAAAATGGAAAGTGCCCCTCACCCTATGGTGAGGGATAGATGCACATGAATATTCCCCATATATATATATATATATATATATATATATACACACTGATTGTTCTTTACATATAAATTGCTTGCAAACAATCCCTTAAACTGAAAATACCATCACAAACAGTAAACAACTTCTCAATTTAGAACAGAAAGATCTCCGTATAAACACAACGTTTTAGAACTGAAACAGTTTCAGAATTCAATTTTGTAAGCATGTTTCACTTACATAAATATCACCATGAACATTAGTAATTGCAATAAACAATCATACCTCTGTTTTGTAACGTGTATCTCGGGGTGGTATCTTTAGCTGTGCCTTCCAATCTTGAGAACTAAAAGGATATCGAAAAGAAGGGGAAAAAAGAAATTCAATTTGGAAGTCATATAAAATACACATAAACAGTTTTTTTTATTGGTAAATTGTATTGAACAAAAGCTTTACAATAAAAAGAATTGTACTGTGAAAGCAGCAAAGGGAAATCCCCAAAAAAATACAGCCACCACTCAAAGGGGAGATACAATACGCATAGACGTTTAGCAGTATTTGAAAGGTTGATAAAGATTGACTAGTGAATTAACCCATCCAAAACAAAAGGATTGACTACAGATTTGTTTCTTAAGGAAAGGCTCTGTTGCAACTTATAAATTTATCCGTTATATATTCTTTCTTTTCACTATATTTTAAATCTCACTTTAAGGCAGTAGCAGATCGCTGGGATTTAGTGGATCATGTAGAAAATCAAGCCCTAAAATATTTAGATCGAGTTGATCAATCAAATGGGGTCTCGATCCACCTATATGAGGGCCCAATTAAAAGGAATGGTTCAAATTGTAAATTGGACAGTCAGTAGGAATATAAAATAAGCCGCAAATCTACAGACAAGATGCTAACATTAAAAGGGGGTTTAAGTAAGACCTTACGTTAAAATTGATGGCCACAGCAAAACCGCATGGTGGGCCTACAGTTTCCAAGAGGTTTCGTGTGTACAAGTCTCTTCCAAGAAGACAGCACGCAAGACTTTATTTGTTCTGATCTTTTAAGTTGATTCTTTCCTTATTCATTGATCTCATTAATTGCCACATGGGACTCACTCATGGGAGAAAAGTCACCAAACGGACAGAATCATTATTTTCATGTCTTTCATTAGTTTTAGTTTCTTTCCATATTTGGTTCGTATTAGGAATCATTGTAGAGGTAAGGTTCTCAAATGGCTTAGTAATTTGATGGATGGCTAAGATTAAGGCTCATATTTAGGGTTAAGAGTCCAAAAACAATATATAAAACATGTAAGAGACGATCAAGGTAAGCTGGGATGTATAATGTATTTCATGAAATTTAAATAAAGTTGCATTGTTATACTTCTATTTCTTCTCCTCTTAGTTGAGAACGTCCCATTGGATTGAAGATCTCTATGGCAGTTTACATGATCAACTGTAGGCGAATCTCTGTTTCTCCTTGTTTGAGTGGATTTTCTATTTGATCAAAGATTGGGGTTTATTGGGCCCACCTATGATGCACGGATACTTCGAAATGGGCAACGTATCGTGTCGTATCGTATCCGATACTTTACTTTTTATGTGTAAAATCCATATCCTTGCCGTGTCTATGTCGTATCCTAGCCGTATATATGTCGTATCTGGGCATCATAGGGGCCCACAATCAATCAAATCTGGCTTCCGTGAACTGCATCACACTTTTGTTGGTTTCTATGTCTACAACATCCAGCCAGCCATACCTAATACTGTTGCACATGTCCCAGCAATAACATGTGTACAATTACAAAGGGCCCACTGTGCATGAGATCACCTTGTGCAAAAATAAGGCCAGCCATCAATCATGTGGGACCAAATGTTCAATGTGTACCATTGCCGATCAATTTTCAACAATTCATTGCTTCTTTATATACAACGACCATGCCTAACATGGCGTCCAACCTGTTTCTGATCTAAATAAATGCCCTCATCTTAAACATGGCTTATCAATGCCATCGTACCAGATAAATTTTTCAAAAGATGATAAATTTCATTTATGATTGATATCGTACCAACCAATATATTAATTATTAGATGATGTTTCATATATGTCAACTTCTAAAAATTGATTGATTGATGTAACGATGCTCGGCAAACATGCACACTGATGCAATCCTAGGGCTAGGATGCAAGTGCCGGGGCACAATTGGGGTTCTCCAAGAACAATCACTCAATGAAGACAATCTCCACGAAAAATCCACAGAGGGAATTTTATTAATCAATTCTAATCTCTCAGATTATTGATCTCTATAGTGCTATATTTATAATAAAAGAAACTTAAGCCCTAAGAAACAATCCTAATCAAACTAGGAAACAAATAATAATTCTATCTAAATTAGAAACTTCCTAAACACAACTTCTTAAAGAAAAATTAGAAATTGATAAATCAGAATGGTACGGGTCCCACATGTGGACCACGCCTCTTGTTGCAATAATGTGCAATTGCTAATGCATCATTCTCCCCGGGTTGGAAAAGAGTTCGACCTCGAACTCGGCTCTTCTTCTTGACGTTACTTCTGTAGATAGTGTGTACGTGAAGTACATCCTTGGTGAGATGAGAACGGGACCCATGCTTTGGTGGTGTCGGCTTCATCTAATCTCTCCGATTATTGATCTCTACAGTGCTATATTTATAATAAAAGAAACTCAAGCCCTAAGAAACAATCCTAATCAAACTAGGAAACAAATAATAATTCTATCTAAATTAGAAACTTCCTAAACACAACTTCTTAAATAAAAATTAGAAATTGATAAATCAGAATGGTACGGGTCCCACATGTGGACCACGCCTCTTGTTGCAATAATGTGCAATTGCTACTGCATCACACACACACACCCATACTTAGACCTTGGTTTTATCACCCCAAAATGAGATCAATGATGATTTAGGATGGGGCTGACAGTTGGCTGAATCTGGCCTATAAAAATTTGAGCATTATAAGTTCTCTTTATTATTTCAACACTTTATTCTGAAAGGCAGAAGAAAGTTATTGTCTGTGTGAAAATGTATTTAGTAAATAGCAGGAGTCTTTTGGATTAAGGTAAGAATAAGATATCCCTCTGTTATTATGTAGATGAATGCATTTGCCTTCAAACCAATTGCTGTACTTGTACCATAATAGTTTTCTATAAATGGTACAAATCCATTTGGAGTCAAAATGAAAAAAAAAGATACATGAAAACATGGTTTCAAATTTCTCTATTGACCGAAACTCGGTTAAATGATTAAACTATAACTATTTTTGAATGGCATGCAATGGTATGAATAAACTATAATCGTCCATCTAAAAATCACCAAATAACTTGTAATGTAGGCTATATTGAAGTGGGTTTCAACAAATTTTATACAAAAATGGACTTGTCTCGAATGCATGTCTATTGTGCTACTGCAAGTAAAAACAGATATTCAAATGTTGAAAACTAAAAATAGAATTGGATTTAGATTCATGTGCTATGCATTCATTCTCAACATATAATAAGTCCCCGGTATTTATGGCTAGAAGAAGCTCATTACACTCATTTACAATTAGTTGATAACCATTATAATGTGCCATACATCGCAAGTGATTTAATGATTCACAAATATACAGATATTATTTTCTTGATTTCAAACTAAGTTTACGGCAGTGGAGAAAATAGAAATCACGTGTTAATGAAGACATTATCCGGTTTCGCCCTTTTTTTCTTGCAAGTGTACCACTTCAGGACATCAAACAGATTTGTTGACCACATGACTTGGGAGTTAAGAACAAAGGGATATCTCGCCTTAATCCAGAAAAAATATATATATCTACTATTTACCAAGGGCCTGTTTGTTTGCAATAGATTACATAGGAATTCATGTTCAAATGAGACCCAATGAGACCCACCAAAGGATTATTAAAGAGGTCAGGTGTAAAGGATATAAGGTAGGTAGTGATGTAGTCATGTAGAAGGGACCTTGACTTTCCAATGGTACTGCATTACTAGGGTGATAACTGGGTTTTCATTTCCCATCTTCCCTTTATTCAATTTCCATCAAGGGGAGGTTATTAATGGTCATTTTTGTATATTCACCCTTATCTTCATTTTTAACCAGTTATGGCATGAATTCCTCGGTATTCTATGCGAACAAACAGGCCCTAAATAACCCTTCGCACGAATGAGAGAGTTTTAGGATAAAGGCATATTAGAATGTCCCGATTTTTCATCCAGCAAAATCAGTGGAGTGCCAAGCCTGTCTCCAAGCATCATAGGGTTTAAGCACAACTCCATCAATCAGGCTCCAAAACATTAACTGATCAGTGTTTCTCATGTTTTCCTTCATATCATTCAATATATCTATAACATATGAAGGAAAAAAAAAAAACATTTTCACTGGCAAGGTATATTAATTATAACAAGCAATAATTTTGTTGTGCATGACTGATATAATATTGGGAAAAAAGCAAAATACCTCCCTGTACTTTGGTCATTTTGCAGAGTAACCCATGTACTTTGGTATTTTTTACTAAACCTACTTGTATTTTAAACCACAGTGCAAATAGAGACGCCCGTAACGGAAAATGGGGAATGACGAATTTACCCCTCCATATATAACATCTATTGCGTTTTTTTTTTCATTTTTCCCTCTTTCGCTTGCGGCTAGGGTTCTTTTTTATTTGCAAGGAGAAACCGCCCCTCCTTCCGGCGATCGATCTTCATATCCATCCAGAAGCATTGCCTCTCAATAGATTGGCCCAGAAACGCCTCAAGACCTTGAAGCTCATCCACTGCTCCGGCGACTGGGACATGCTCCTCAAAGCGGTGTCGGATCATGTAGAGAGGCTGACGGAGATCCATTTTGAGAAGCTCCAGGTCACTGACCGTGGCCTCAATGCAATCTTGAATTACTTAGATATGGAGATTTTGCACCTCGTCAAGACCACCAACTGCACCGATGTTGGGCTCTCATCAATCGCTGAACGATGCAAGTTTCTCTGGAAGCTGCACATTGATGGAGGGAAGATGAATCAAATTGGGGATGAAGGCTTGGTGGCCAGGGCGAATCGCTGCCCTAATCTTCGGGAATTGGTCCTCATTGCCTTGAATCCGACCATCTTGAGCCTGGGGCTTATTGCCAGTAATTGTAAAAATCTGGAGCGGCTGGCCCTGTGTGCGAGCGAGACTATAGGCAACGCAGAGATCTCATGGATTGCTGCTAAATGCTCTGCATTGAAGAAGCTCTCTGCATCAAGGGGTGCCATGTGTCTGATCATGGGATGGAATCCCTTGCAACCGATAAAACTAATCTGGTGAAGGTGAAGGTTAAAAAGTGCAGGGGAGTGACCTGTGAAGGCATGGACCGACTGAGGGCAAGCAAGAGTATGGTGACTGTCTATTTGGATACTGACATAATTGAATAGCGGGACTGAAAAGCAAGATGCAAGTGCCCGGCGATGGTGGTGCAACCTAGGAGGACCAATTTGGTTTGGGTGTTGAGCAAACCGCAGGCGTTGATATTCCATCAAGCAGTAGTGGGCCATCTGCGTTTTATAGAGCATATTGGCAGTGAAAAATTTCATGCTCTGCACTTTGAGGAGGTTGTCTCAAAGTGGTAATGGCAACCATGGTTACAGTTTTAAGGGACTTTGAATTATCACTTGATTTCCTTCTAGTTATAAGATTGTGCAATGTTGCTTGTCTTTGAAATTGGATTGAAATTCTCTGTTTGAAATCGAAACACCGAGAATTTTAGCGTTTCATGTAGTCATTTCTTTTGGTGTTTGGAAAGTCTTCAAAGCAGCTCTATGCCTGCAGTGACGGTAACAAATTTCACCACGAGATTTGAGAGGAAGGCAAGCTAGGTTCAGGGGTAAATAAGTCTTTTTGGGCGAGTAATTTGCTGCAAGTATGTACCAGACACAATTTATACGGCCTACACTGTTAATACTAACAGAATCCGTGAGTTTTGCATGTTAATTAAAACTACAGGTAGGTTTAGTACAAAATACCGAAGTGTAGGGGGTACTCTGCAAAATGACCAAAGTCCAGGTAGGTATTCTGCTTTTATCCCTATAATATTTGAAAGATTGCAACAGTAAATCCTAATCCAAGTGACTGATATATTGTAAGAAGACATGGTTTCTATTAACAAAAAATGATTAGGCTGTAAAGAAAAAAACAAATGAAAGTTCTATTTTACCTGGAATCGACGCCTTCCGACAGTACGACCGCCTTCTCCACTTCACTAGCCCCAGGATCCGCACCCATCGGATTCCTTCTCAGCCACTGCTGCTGGGCTGCTGCTGGTGCTGCTGCTGAAACTGGTGCTGCTGATTCTGCAGAGGATTCCTCTGCACATACTGCTGGTGAGGGTTTCTTCCCTGAAAATTAGGGTTTATGTTCGGATTTCCGCCGCGGCCATTGCCGATGCCGGGCGGATACCGGCCTCTCGGATTCATCACAGAAAATCAACAAACGACAACCTTTCGCTCCAAAATTCGAGAGATCAGCGACAACGAACCAACTTGCAAAGGATACTAAGATTATAGGGCCAAATCGAACAGATTTCTCACCGAAAAACCGCTGGTTGGATGATCTCTCAAGTTCGAATCGATCTGAAACATTGCAAGAACGAGATCATGAAGGAAAAGGCATGATCGGAGGCGATTTAGGGTTTCGTTTGGTGATGAGCGGGAGTTTCTTCTCCTTCGTCTTCGTCTGCGCGCCCTAGTTTCAGAGAAGTTGGAAGAGAGAGAATTAGAGGTTGGGGTGAGGGCAAAAAAAGGGCAGCGTTTTAGGGCATCACGAGGAAAGAGGATGAGTGAAGTTACGGAACTGCCCTTGGATTTTGTCCAAATTGACTGATGGATCCCTCTGCAGGTCGGAATATTAAAACTGTTGGGCCTGAGCCATCTTTTTAAATGTAGATAGATGACTCGGTTTAGACCAGGAAGGACCGAGTTCTTTCTGGTCCAAGGTAGTTCAATCACCTAATGCAGTGAGTTGCTTGTTCATCTGAGTCAACTTGGTCAAGATAGAGCAAATGAGACATTGGGGCCATTTGATGAACTTTAAGAATACACTCTTATTTTATAATTTAGAGCTTATTTACATTTTTAGAGCGAAAATTGTTGGGCACGAACGACTATAAAAAGTTGGTTTAGACTCGGAAGGACCGAGTTCTTTCTAGTTCAGGCTAGTTCAACTAGCTGATGCATTGAGTTATTGATCTGAGTTGACTCGGCCAAACCAGAGCAAATCAGATTGAGTTGTAAAATAACTGGGTTGGGGTATGGGACCGTATTCTAGTTCTAGCATATATGAGCAAGTTTGGTTTGTTTAATTGATGTGACGGAATTAACGTTAGTGATTTATGAAAATAGAAAGAATCAGCTACATTAGATGTTACCGGTTTGCTTTGATGTTAAACTTTTTCCCTCGTACCTATTTATTATGATGGCCGGGTTTGTCTGCGTAAGGTTTGAGTCCCGAGCAATCCCAATAAATTGACAATAAAAATAGCTATAATTAAAGATACAAAGGTGAAGTTACATAAATGACAGTCAAATTCTAATTCGCTATAATATAGAAAATGAATACCATCAATGGTTAGGTTATATGTATTGTACTATGGGTTAACCGGATTAGTTTTCCAGGCTAATCGAGATCTAATATAAGGTTCAAGGGCATTTTGGTCTTTGTCTTAAGTTTCTTAGAACTTAAGAAAATAAATGAACCCTAACCATAAGACAAAACTCAGCTCCTCCCCAAATTATTAGTAGGGGGTTTAAACTAAAAATCTCTTACTACTCTGTCCACCCCTCATTTGCCAAGCATATGAGCTCATCCTATCATGGGCTTGCCTTCTTGTGGGCTCTGTTTGGGGATCTACCATGGGACACGATTGGAGGGATCTTTCAATCCCTCCCTACCTACCTTTGTTTCATGAGGGAGACTTGATTGATCACCCGAACCACTTTATTAAAGACCCAAAAGTTTTCACCATCCAAAATGAGTACGTACCGTCGATGTAACCATCTAGTCCATTTGAATGGATGTCAAACCCAATGATCAATGACTATTAGAGGATATTCCTATTTTATGGTCCATTCAGATGGACCACAATGTGGGCCCCACTATGTGTTTGGCATAGTGAGCTTACAATAAGGTGAGTTCATGTGCTTAATGAATGGTTTTTCATTCCTAAGGTAGCGTTTGGTTCGCTGTAATGAAGGTCGGGATGGAATGGTCATTCCAACGGACTTATCATTACCGCGTTTGGTTGCCAAAAAGTGACGGAATGACCATTACCTCTGGAATCCCCATTCCCTTATGCAGAGGAATGACCATTCCATTCCTTTGTAACTTTTATTGAGACAAAAATACCCTTGTTTCACATCCTCTACCATTATAAAACAGAGCAAGATGCAAACTTTTTTTCACTACACCATTGTGGGGCCCACCCCCAAATATTATCATGCAAACTTTTTCACTACATCTTTGTGGGACCCACCCCCAAATATTATAATATAATATAATCTAATATATTATTATGAGGAATTGCAAACTTTTTCATTGCACCTTTGTGAGGCCCGCTCCCAATTATTTTAATGCAAACTTTTTCACTACACCATTGTAGGGGCTCACCCCCAAATATTATAATATAATATAATATAATATAATAATATATTATTATAAGAAATTGCAAACTTTTTCACTACACCATTGTGGTGACTACCCCTAAATATTATAATGCAAACTTTTTCACTAAACCATTGTGGGCCCCACCCCCAAATATTATAATATAATATAATATAATAATATATTATTTTGAGAAATTCAAACTATTTCATTACACCTTTGTGGGGCCCACCCCTAAATATTATAATACAAATTTTTTCACTACACCATTATGGGGCCCACCCCAAAATATTATAATATAATAATATATTATTATGAGAAAGTGCAAACTTTTTCATTACACCTTTATGGGCCCACCCCCAAATATTAAGATGTGAGCCCCACTTAGTCATATATATATATATATATATATTGATGGTTCATAATGAATTTGGTTCATAATGAATTGAAGTATGATCTGTATGATCTGAGGACCATAGTTAAGAGTCTTGGGTGTAGTACTGCATCTTTGACTGACGCAAAGATAAAAATCTAACAAGGGTGTCAGTCTTTTGTAAATTTTATTCCATTCTGGGCATCATTCTAGCATACCAAACGCATGAACAGAAATCGGAATTCTATTATTTGATTGATTATTCAATGGAACCAAACGTTGGAATGAGAATGACCATTCCTACCTCATTCCATTCCAAGACTCATTCCGGTCTCCATTCCATTCCCACCTACAACCATTCAAGCGAAACAAAACGCTATCTAAGTGATTACACTTGGGGAGAGTAAAAAAATGCTTTTTGACAGGTTAAAGTTTACTATTTCCTTCCTTTTCTACCATTCAACAACAATCAACTAAAACAATTATATCACCTTTTTTATACCTCATTTTACTTCATACCAAATAACTTCTTCTTTAAAAAAATAAAAAAAAATAAAAAAAAACTTTGTCCAAATGACATGACTAAAAAAATTTATGCTGCATCATGCACTTTTTTACTCTCATCGATGCTAAACAAACATGCCTTTTTTGTAAATGAAACATCGTCATTTACTAATTCTTTAGATTCTGCATGAATATGTAGCAAGGTGTGAGTTCAACAAAACCTAACGTTGAGATACATAATGATGCAAGGTATGAAAGATGACTTATTATCACCTTGTTGATCCTTTGATCTATTTATTTTGTTTTCAGATCGCCTATTTTTTTATTGTACTATAACATTTACATATATTTGGAATTTGATTTTTATATTTGCCTCTACTTCAATTATATTGAGAATCTTCGAATGCTTTAATAATGCAAGTTTTTTGCCTATGTTTGATTGGTGGGTAAGGATAAGATGATAGCGATGTTAAATTGCACATTTTTGTGGGCACATTGATTCATTTTATGAGATATTAAGTTAATGATGATGATAACATTGCAAGTTTTTGGAGACATGTTGGTCCATTGTACATTCAGTGGAGTATTTTGGCAGATTCAATTAGTTTTGTTGTCATTTTTTTTATCTGTCTATGTTATGAAGCTTAATGATATCTAATGCCACTGCTATTAGCGGAATTTACCAGACAAGAAAGGTTAACATTTTATCTTGAGGATTTTATTTTAAAAAAACAGATTAGGTGACCACCATATTGAAAAAATAAATTTAAGTGTCTTGCACCAAATCAATCATTTTGCCCAAAAATGTAATTTTTTTAAAATATTCTTTGCGAGGGTCCCTCGCGACCTTTTTTTTTAATGTTAAGGGTCCCTAGCTACCTTTTTTTTTTCTTAGTTAATCTTAGAGAGTAGTGACTTGACAAGCCTTGATTGCTTGATGGCTTATATGACTCTTGCTCTAATTGCCTAAAAATCTAGGTGAGATTTCTCTTTTACGACAAGATTATTGTATTTTTATTTGTTTCAAGTGACCGACTTCACTGGGGCTAAGACTAAAAAATTACAAACGTTAAGCCTTAGCGAAGTGGGCCTATATATTAAAAAACAACTCTAGAGATATTATGTGTTTTTGTCACTTGCGTTTTTCCCTTTTTATCTTTGCAATCTAAATTTGAGCTTGGTCTTAACACATTAAACAAACTTGTCATATCATATTTCTAATTACTAATCACTTAGTTGAACTTTGGAGGATACCCAACCAAATTGGGTGTAGATTAGTGCACTTTTTGTTTTTGTGGGCATAAATTAATGCACTATTTCTTTTCGAGGGTATGAATTATCGATAAGGGGGGTGGACTTATTATCATCATCAAGTTGGTATGTTGCTAATTTTTCTTGGTGATTGAGAATTAAAGTTTTTTTTTTTTTTTTTGTCCCCTTCAAAAATAAAACTGTGAAATTTAAACCGGGTTTGGACCTTTAACTATAATGGGAATCGAATCCAAATATGAAGCCGATAAATAGTTTCTGCCTTCTAGAGATATATTCCATCCTTTTACAAATTGGATCGGAATACAGATTGAACATGGTTTTGGACTTGATCCATTTGCAACCCTAGTAAAACCGACTCAAATGGGTCATGCATTAAGCGAGCCTCGCTCTAGACAGTAGGAGATCGTGAGGCCCACATGCCATGGGTCCCATGTTAAATCAAGTAGATGACAACTGTCAATAAAGATAAGAGCCCCACTATTATCATAATATTTGATATGTTATAGATAAGATAGGGATCTTGATGTAATCAAATAGAGTAATAAGATCTTATCGTATCCCCACACAGTAAAATCCCATTAGGATTAGGAGACGTGGGTTTGAGAAATCTTTAGGAAGCATGACTCATCATGAACAATTATATATGGGAGTTGGAAGCCCAGAGTCATGCATCACAATCATCACCGTGCTGAGATCCAGACGCAGGAGATCCGTGGAGACTTCTCATTGTCAGGAACGCTACAAATCTCCAGCCGCGTGTCGGATTTTTTTACATTCCGATCATTCACAAATGATGTAAATATATGACAAGAGGTGATCCCATCAGTGAAGACCACGTTTGGGAGGAAAGGTGGACCAACATAAATGGTGCTAGCAATCACCCCAATCGGACTTGGGCCTGCTTCGAAAACTCACTTGAAAATTCTGGATCCGCTTCCAAAGCCTACATTAAAAATATGAAGTCCACTCCAAAACCCACATGAGAATTTTGGATTTACTCCCAAAACCCAACTCCTTGTCTAGGTCCACCCCCTTGAACAAAAATCCTAGGTCCACCGATGCAATGGGAGTGATTCATCCGTGAGTTCACCATTAACCTGGACATATTGAAAAGATGTGATGTAGGTCATTATGCAGGATGTGCATTGACATCCCTAGATCACGATGAATAACAATACAATTGGAAGACCATGGTTGGTCTTGCCCGAGAATGTGCATGAAATCATCCGAATTGAATAAGCATAAGGTGCTAGGCCATATATGATGTATATATAATCACTGATAATTTTATATAAATGAAAGGGACTGATTTCGATTGAAATCAATCTTTAATTGATTTTGAATCCACACAACAGATTTTGACCCCCTTGCTAATTACTGCATTGACATTATAACTGCAAGCCCAGCTAATCATGAATCAATTATTAACATATATTATTCTCCATCCCCTCACACTTAATATAATTTTCGTAACTTAATATCCTTTAATTAATTAAAACTCCCACCTCAATAAATTATTTATCGCATGTCCAACTTATAATGATCCCTACTCTTTGATTGAATTGATCGTTAAAACAATTTTCTCCACCAGCTTTCTTCTACATCCCTCTCTCATTTTTATTTTATTTTTTTTTAATTTCTTTCATTAGTGCATATATCATTTATCCATTGTTACACAAAATTGGCATAATGATTTTGTAACTTTTTATTTAATGGTTGGTTTCTTTTTCTTCTTTTTTCCATCATCATGCAAACTTATTTGCTTCTAACATGGTTCCATCAATTTTTGTCAAATCAATGGCCATGTCTTTATGGTTGATATCTGGAAGAATCACAGTGAAGAGGTGATATAGAAGAGGCAGAGAGAAGAGATGCATAGACAACAACTATTGACTTTGATCCATCCATTCACATCAGCAAAGAAAGTAAACCTTTATTTGAGGTTAAAACTTTAGAGGATCTGGATTTAAAGTGTTGGCTAGTCAATTTCAGAAAAGAAAAAAAAAAAAAAAGGATATTCAAGCCAACATGTATCTCATGCAGAATGGTTATAATCAAACCATGGTAGTCCTTCATTTATTGGATTAAAGTTCCAACTTTGCAAGAAGCAATTTCTTTTTTTCTTTTTTTTCAATTTAATGGTTTATATCAGATCCACTAGAATTGACTTTAATTTGTATTAGTACCAACTCATCAAGTAGAAGGTATATGTGAGGCTTGGATTCATCAAATGCGGACACCATTATACATGCTTTCATTAAAAAAAAAAAAAAAAAAAGGTTCTTTTTCGAAAGCTTTCTTCTATAGATCACTCTTCAATATTTATTTATATATGTATTTTTTTGCTACATCGAAAGGGTTACATGGCAATAGAAAAAACAAATAAAGTAGGAAAAAAAGACACAAATACAGAAAATGAGAAAGAACAAACAACAACAACAACAAAAAAAACCACGAAACTGCAAGCACACCATTTGGCTACAAAAACCGATGAAACTGAAGATCATCCTCGCTAGGACGAATGTTGAAATCAAAGCTATTGACTTCCTCATTTTCTTCAAGTTCTATACTTCTGACATCAACACTTTTTTTTCCTTTTTTGTACCACTCATTTACTGTTGACGGAAGAAAGGAGGTAAAAGTTTTGAAAGTTGACAAATTCAACTTGGACAAGTAGTTAGCTACTTTATTCTGGACCTCTTACAAAATCTTATTTCCCAAGTATTAAAGGCTTTAAGGAAATTAAAAAGCTTTTTCCAAGCAAACATTAAATATTTATTTCCTAAGTAGATACTATACATCCTGAAAAGGCTTAGACCAATCTAAAGAACTTATACAAACAAACATTTTATTTTGGTGTTTATTTAAATTCCAAATAACCTACAATTAGATTTAAATTAAATAAACATATTAGGGAGTTACTAAAAGTAGGTTGAGTTAGCAAGCCGGATTTACGTGGCCTATTTTAAAAATTTGATACAAATTATATAATCTTAGTTTAGTCATTTTAATAAACTTTAAAGATAATTTAAAACTCATAAATGTATTATTCATTTCATTTTAGTAATTTTGATTTCTTTAATTTTAAATACAGATTTGATTCGAAGTTTATGTAGTTAGCTGTACTTTTTTTCCTTTTGAATAAATTTTGATATACACAATTTTAAAAATACTTAAAACCGAAGATACTATCGATATACACAATTTTAAAAATACTTAAAACCGAAGATACTATCAAGTGGTACGTATACGTGAGGTCTAGATATATAAAAGCTGAACATGATTAAGCGTTCCCTCGTTTAAATTCATTTTTAATTTGTGGTTTATGTAAGTCAGCTGTTACTTTTTTTTTTTTTTTTTCCTTTTGGATAAGTTTTACATATATATATTAAAAAAAAGAGTAAAACTAAAGATACCAACTTTTTCGGGATTCCTGAGACATTGTATATATATTTTTAATTTCCTACATTTAAATACGACATTACTGAGATTCATATTTCTTCAATTTAAAATCATTTTTGTATTCATTTTAAATTTAATTGTACCTCATATAATCTTACATCACTAGTTGCTTCTTGAATAAGTTCTTTGGTATAGAATTGCACACTTGTGCGAATTTAATTTTACCATCGGTTTTAGGTCGGGGGGTATAGTTTCCATTCGGGTCAGACCAGACTCTTCCAATAGGTGATAAACCTAACCTGAAAAGCGCAACTAAAACCAGTTCAAAGTCTAGTGCAAGCCTAGCCCATCTAAGAACCCTGCAGTCAACTATTGGGTCTTTCATTTTGCACAAGTGGGGCCCATTCTTCAATAGATTTTTACTTGACCCATTAGACGGGTCAAATGGGTCAACTAATTAAGAAGTCAATTAAAAAGACAATGCAACAATTCCACATATCCAGTAGAAAGGGTCAAAATAAAAAAAGGGTTGGTTGGATCTTACAATTTGAGAATGCAAAAGGACAATGCAACAATTCTACATATATCTAGTAAAAAAGGGTCAAAATCAAGATGGCTTTGCTGGATCTTACAATCTGAGAAATATTCTGTACAAAGATCATTCAGTGTATGGCCATCACATCATCGGCTCAGGTCCTGAACACTGGGCCCCACTTTCACAAACTAACGGTCCAAAAGAACCATACTCACGTGATTTGTTGGTGGGGCCCAGAAGATGTGGGCACATCTTAAAATAATGCTCCATCCGTACATATCCAGAGAAGCCTGGAATCACATGCCTGTCCACGTCTGACGTAGCTGTTGTTTCCTTTAAGTAGGTGGAAATCCGACGGTCCCCTTTCAGTTTCATCGAGGCTATGGACCACCGCCATGCCACGTGTCCTATATTTGGTGGCCTGCTCCACCAACACACCATCACTATAGCGATGGAAGAGAACTATGATAAGTTCAAAAAAGTGTAAAACTCTAAAGCGGTACATCTATTCAAATCCAAAATCCAAGCCGTTTAAAATAAATCAGCTTGAATTGTATTGTTATTTTCAAAATTTAGTTCTTTATCCGCATTTGGATTGACCATCAAATTAAAAATATTGATTGACTTAAAATGTGTGGAGGCCATAATGTATCTGGAGATATTTATTTTTGATAGATCTAAATTTTAATAGGCGAGCTTTGTTATAGAGCTTCACCTTTTTAAGTTATGATTTTTCAAAATAAAGAGGATTTGGACTATGAGGGATAAAAGGAATTTAAAGATATCGGTAAATCCACTTGGGAGGTCGGGACCTGCATTTGAAATCTAAATTACTCAAAAATCAACCATAGCTAAAGCCAATAAAAAAAGTTAGGCCAAATTGGCTGATCACAACTCCCTTTATTATTTTATTTAATCGCATGTGTCTAATCATAATTAATTTACTAGGTTAGTAAAAGTAATGTAAAGTCTCCATTTTTCAGACAATGATTATATTAAAATTACACATTGTCAAAATTCCCTCTTCCTTTTTCAAAACAAAGTCAAAGAGCAATTTCCTTTCTCTACTGAATGACAAGAAAAATACTTAAAGCATGTTTGGCAACAGGCGATGAATTCATAGATCTGATGATTATTCGCTACCATTGGAACAATGATTCCTTACTGTAGATTTGTATAGTTGATGATTTCGCATTGATATTGGTTTGTATCCATGCATATAGCTGAGAAAAATAAGATTAGGGGTGCAAATCCACTTAAGTGAGGATTTTCAAATCTTATGGGGGGTGGTCGGATCTGAAAATCCTAACAAATAAAGATTTTAATTCGTTTAAATTCTCAATAATTTACAATTACCAAACATGAATTTACCATAATATGAGGGAAACCGAAAATCTTTTTCCTAATGATTTGGTTGTCAAACATGACTTTAGGGCACGTTTGACAAATAGAGAGGAATTCACTCTTTAGAAGATTCATTTGTTCTGTCATAATCAAGCCATCCTCAAAGAGGAATTTTTTAGGAGAGTTTCAAGTTTGGCAGAAGGGAGGAATCCTATAATGGCAGAAGGGAGGAATCCTATAATCTACACTCTATTTGATCAAGTGGTTATAGTTTTTTTTTTTTTTTTTTTTTTGAATTTTCTCAAAATCCATGAAAAGTCAAGGACTGAGCCTTCACCCCGTAACCTTCCTTGGCACTCGGGAGAATTTAAACGGGCCAGATCTTTAAAATGAGGCCCACAAAAAATAAAAAATAATATTTACAAACTTAGATTTTTTTACACATATCTTAAGATCCATGATGGATCTATGCCTGAAATTTGCTCTCCTACACGATTTTGGTATGCTGTAAATGATGCATGGCTCAAATCATCATTTTGGACCCCACAAGAAAAAAAATAAAATAAAAAAGGGACTGCCTTTTTTATTGCATTGTGTTATCAGGCCGGAGTTTTTTGTTGTTTTCTAATGATCCATAATGAATCTAGATGCCAAAATTGAGACCTCTTAGAGAGTTTGAACTGTTTCAGATTATTTAAATGAGCCCACAAAATCTCAGAAATTATGATCTAACTCTTGGGACATTTTTGTAAAATTTTCAAAATATGTGAAGAATCAACGGTTGAGTTTTGGTCTATCAGCCCTTCTTGGCCTTTTAAACATATTATTACTGGATTAGATCTTGATCATGGGGTCTAAAAAGATAAAAAAAATCCAAATGAACTGTGATTCTAAAAGGATGCCCAAAGCTACTGTTCCTCCGCCTTTTCATAAATGCACAGATCATCTTTGCTCGATGGGGGAGGTCCGACGTATAAAATCTTTGAAAACAAGTATTAAAGGAATCCTATGTATGATTTTCTGACGTTTACTGATTGTAGATTTTCCACTTAAGCTCGGAAAATCATAATAGTGTCAAACGTGCCCTTACTCTTTACACAAAAAGTTAAAAAGATCCCCTAACAACCAACTAAAAACAAAATGCGATCATAATCCGCTTATATTTTTATTCTCTCTTGATTTGATATTTTATTTTATTTTTATTTTACGTAAAAGCCCATTTGATAATTTTATCGTAAAATAAAGACAAAGCAAAGTATAAAATCAATAAAAAATAAAATATATATGAATTATGATGGTATTTTAACTTTTCTTATAAGAAAGTGAAGTTTTTTTTTTTTTTTTATATTTTTTAGTGGAATAAGGAAGTTTTTTTTATTTTTTTATTTAAGAAAAAAGAATTTAAAAATATGTAATTTTGATGCGATTCTTTATCCTAAAAATGAAAGCTAAATTAAGTAAAGTGTCAGATGACCCGAAAAGGACGGGCCCAATTAAAAAAATATTTGAAACAGTGATTCCAGATAGTTTGGATTTGGAAAGTGGGTCCCGGGAGCGAATTCAAGGTCTGTCTCGAAGCATCCGGTTTCACTTTCGGCCGTTTCATTGGCCACGTGGAGGTAAGATCACACTTTGATGGTGGGCCCCATGAAAATCGATGCTATCCATTCATGAGCGTTTTCTTCTTCTCCCTGTTTTATGACTGGAAGCTTGAACTGGAAGTAGAATTTCAATCTCAGAAACCCTAATCCTGAAACCTCGAGATTCATTCCCTTTCCAATCCGTTATTCGTGTAGCAAAAGAGCACGAAAATCGCATTGCTTCAGGTAATCGAAACTCTGTTCGAACTCGATCGGATTCGATTTGATTTTAGGGTTGATTGACTTTTTTTATTTTTACCTAGTAGAGAATGCTTTTGTTTAGTTCACTATATTTGTAATTTCCATTTCTTGAGTCTTGGAAGCGATCTATATCTGTTTCTTCTCTTGATTTGTAGCAGAAGTCCCCGTTTTTTTCAGTAGTTTGGAGCAATCGAAGCTGTTCTTGATTTTATTGATTGCGATTCCACTCATCGAAACTTTTTTGATTCGTAGTAGGCTTAAATTCCTGATTCCATTCGATTATATGATATTGCGTTTCATCTTTTATTCCAATCCACAAAAAAAAATCACAACTTGATGTGCCTAATTGGATTTTGTATCACCATGGCAATTAAAGTGAGTAAGTTGGAAACTAGCAAGAGATGGAGTTAGAAAAGAATGGTAAGTGTACTTATTTTACTTATTCAATTCATTGACATCTGGTTTAGTGGTTTAGTGGGTTTGTCTTAGTGTGTCCAATCTGAGGTAGCTTAGGGACTGGAATTTGAATCATAGAGATTATTTAGTATGGTCAATATATATTAATCATATGGAGTTTTTTTAGTGTTTTTGAATTTACATGCAATTTTGTAAATGTAATGTTATGCAGGTGGGTTCATTTGTTCAGTGATGAAGTAGTCGAATTTTTGTTGTTCACCAGCATAAATAAATTTCCAGTTCTGTGAGATGAGTTCTCCTTCTCCATCCCTTTCACTTAAAGTTAGTGTAGGAGAAGGTCAAGGATTTGTTTTTGGAAGACATATTTGCTTTAAGACCGATTTCTTTGCCAATGGTCTGCTTGGGAGTTCATTGAAAGGGATTAATGGAGTTTGGTTGAAGGAGGTGAAAAGAGCTAGGTCCAGGAGTGGGTGGAGAGTCCATGTTGTTTCAAGGATCAAGAGCGCAAAGAAGCATGACTATCCATGGCCAGAGGATATTGACCCAAGCATCAAAAGCGGGCACTTGAATTACCTTTCTTATTTCAAACCACTTTCGGAGAAACCCAAGCCGGTGACACTTCCTTTTGAGATGCCGCTAGTCGATTTGGAAAAGAAAATCAATGATGTGAGTTTGATGTGATATTGGCTGTTTACTTTGTAAATCTTGCGGGAACTCTTTATGAATTATCATCTTTTCTGATTTACAGTCTTCAAGTTAACTCAATAACATATTGGTTTTGCACCTGATATGCTACAAGGTTTGCTTGTAGGCCCCGCATAGCACATCCATGTCAAATTTAGCTTGCTATTTGTATATATATTAACTTGTTATTTGTATATTATATGTTGGATACACAAATACAAAGCATCTGTTTTTTCTTTTTTGGTTGTGTGTGTTGAAAACAGCAGCTATAACCATTCACTTCAAGTTTTTATGTTTGATGATTGGATAACGGGAGAATGTGAAGGATCTATGTATCCTTAGACAAGGGCATGTATGTGAGCACATGTGAAATCTTTAGTTAGGTGCCATTAGCACAGTTGGAAGCTGCTCATTCTTGCAAACATGAAGTTGCAGGTCTGAGCCAGCTTAACCCACACGCCCCTCTTTTATTATTAAAAAAACTTAGTAGAACCTTGTAGAAGGTGATCATTTATAACCTATGAGGTCTATACAGCGGATACAGACATAGATATAGGGATGGGGTATGACTCTGCAATTTTGGAAATTTAGGATGTGGATATGGATACAACTGTCCTAATTTTTTCTATAGAACATATATGAATTGATGAAATTATCATTGTGTACATTCCTTTCTAATATTTTTTTTTATGTTGAAAAGTAAGAAGACTAAAAGAACTATATGAAAGATGGACTTGGTTAGTAGGATATGCTAAACTTGTACCCTGGAAGTGTCGATGTAGTATCAAGTACGGATATGAATGTCGTATCAGTCCGACACGGAATGGGGGTGTACGCATATCCAGGTATCATAGGTTGTAATCACTTATTTTGAGGTCCTATTCATGTCTTCATAAAAAAAAGTTCCACTTTTATTTAAGAAAAAAAGGGAATCTGCTCGCTCATTTGATTGTGACTTAAATGGCACATGTCGGTGTTGGAGATGGACATAGTTTCAGACATAGAACCTTGGAAAACCTCTGCAATATATGCTACCAATATTTGTTATCAATGTTCTGAATTGAATCACATCATAATATTGTTTAGGGGTCCTAATTACGAATCATAAATTGAATGATTTAAATTCTTAAGATTCATACTTTGTTTAAAAATATATTATTTTTAAAATATACAAAAAAGAAAATGAATCATAAATACTATTAAATCTTTTTCCTATTTTAGATATTAGGTCATAATGTATGCATATTGCAGAACATATATATTTTTTTGAATGATAAATTTCATTGACGCAAGCAGTACAAGAGGAATATACTGACAAGCTTATAAGCCAAAACCAAAAAACAAAGAAACCTAACACCAACCAGAAAAAGAGAGGCAGAAAGAAAAATCTAAAGCGTAAACCAGAACAGGAAAATCCCCTAATATAGATCAGCAACTTCGTTCCAGTTCCTCACAATCTGATTGATAAGAGTAATCCTTAAAAGAGCTATTATCCAGAACCCAAGAGGCGACAACAAACATTATTCTTTCCTACAAAGCATTCCCCTCTGCTGCCACCCCCTCAAAAATTTATCTCCTTCCATATTATCCAAATTGTCGCCAGAAAAGAAAGCCTCCACATCTCCTTTTCTCTTGGAGATCCTGAGGGCACTTCTAGGCCTAGAATAGCTTCAGGATGCAATTTGGGAAAACCCAACTGCACCCAAACCAGTCCACCAAAGATCTCCAAAGAGATTGAGCCATCTTGCAATTCAAAAGATGGTTATCAACCGACTTCTCTTCACACAGGCACATAGGGCGACCATTAACCCTTATAATCCCTCTCCGTTTTAAGTTGTCCATAGTTAGAATTCTCTCTTGGAGTGCCCCCATGCAAAAATTACTACCCTTGGAGGAGCCTTCAGCTTCCAAATACTTGTGATTGGGCTCCTCCTACCAGCCCTTCTAGCGATGACTACGAAGGAGGAGACTGAGAAAGAGCCATCGTTGGAAGCACTCCATCTCCTTTCATCCCTTCTGAAATAAAAACCCTACTCAGGGTATTTAGAAGAGATATATATTGATCCACCTTGTTCTCCTTTAGATTTCTCCTCAAAACAGGGCTCCAATTCCTTTGCTCCCCTGATCCCAATAGGTAACACTGTATCGTTGCCTTCTTATTAATAGCACAATTGAAAATATCCGTAAATTGAACAGCCAGCAGATGATCACCAATACACTTACCAAGCCAGAAGAGAACATTCTCTCCCGATCCAATACGGTATCTGATATGCTTCATAAAGCTTTCTTTAATGGAGAGGATACCCCTCCAAATAGCCGAAGCTTTATAGCTAAGCTAGCCTCCTGAACATCCCACCCTCCGCATGAGACCCCATACTTCCTATCCACAATTTGACGCCAAAGATTGTTTGATTCTACACCTATTCTCCATAACCATTTTCCAAGCAAGGCTTGGTTCATTTGTCTTAGAGGCCTTATACCCAGGCCCCCCTCTTCCTTTGGTCTAGATGGAAGCCCAATTAGCTAGATGGAACTTCCTCTCTTTGCTTCTACAATGCCATAAACTGGCATTTAAGAAAGGATGGGGCATTTAAGAATAGAAAGGTAATAAACTGGGAGATTTGCCGAGGCTGCCTTAATAAGAGTAACCCTTCCTCCAATGGATAAGTAATTGGCTTTCCAACTAGAAAGTTCTTTCTCCATCCTCTCCACCACCTAATTCCAAACCTCCTTTTTAGCCATGCCCAGACATAAAGGCAGCCCTAAATAGGGTGCCGGGAAGTATCCCACCTTACACCCCAAGAAATCTTCTAGGTTACACATCACCTCTTCCCCACTTTTACTCCTATCAGCTCACTTTAGAAGAAGTTAATTTTCAAACCAAACACTGCCTCAAAGCGAAATAAGATTTTTTTTTTTTTATAGAAAAAGGTGACTGTGTATTGAATCTCAAAGAAACTATACCTCAAAGGAAAATTCGATGGCTTTCGCATTCTTAATCTGGTCCTCACTTGCTCCACAAAAAATAAAGTAGCATCAGCAAATTGTAAGTGAGTAATCACCAGAGATGAACCTGCCACTTTAAAACCTTCAATGAGACCTTCTTTACCTTACTACTAAAGGCTTCAGCTACTATATTGAAAAGAAAAGGAGATAAATGATCTCCTTGCCTTAGACCCCTTTGAGCGGGGAAGAAGCCTTTATGAGACCCATTAATCAGAGAACAAAGAAGCATGCTGAGGATACACATGCCTAAATCCACCCCCTCCATTTCTTGCCAAAATCCATTCTTCAGAGGAGATGCTGAAAGAATTTCCAGTTCACTATATCGTAAGCCTCTTCTAGATCCAATTTACAAATAAGCCTTGGGAGTTTGTCCTTATTCCTTGAATAACACATTCATTCGTCACGAAGACTCCATCTAGTATCCATCTCCCCTTCACGAAGGCCCCTTGCTCTTTGGATATTATACCTGGTAAGATCTTCTGTAACCTTCCTGCAAGAACCTTAGATAGAATCTTGTAAATGCTTCCGATAACACTGATGGCCCCAAAATCTTTAACTCCTATTTCCCCCTCCTTTTTGGGGATAAGCGCAATGAAGGATGGTCATATGCCTATCAAACGCTTTCCTTTCTGATGAAAGTCTTCCATAAAAGCTAATATATCCTCCTTAAGAGCCTTCCAAAAGCGCTGGAAAAAATCCATAGGGAACCCATCTGGTCCCTGTGCCTTATCTCCTGCTAAGGCAAAATCGCATCTCTGATCTCATCTTCTTCAAACTTCCTTTCCAACCAGCATGCCTCCTCCCCAATAACATCAAAGACCATATTATCCAAAGTGTTTTTTTTTTTTTTGAATGGTCCATATTATCCAAAGTTGGCATGTCCCATTTTTCGTCAGAGTAGAGAGAAACAAAATATTCTGTTATGAGTTTGATAATCTCTTCCTTCCTCTCCAATCTTTTGTCCCCATCCATATTTGAGGAAATTCTGTTTGTTCTCCTCCTTGATGAAGCTGTACCATGGAAAAAGCTTGTGTTTTTATCAGTTTCCTTTAGCCACTTGCAGCCTCCACTTGATTTCTTCTTCCCTAACCTTTCTGTGAAATTCTTCTTCAAGATTCACTCTAATCTTCCCCTCTTCTATAGAGAGCTGTCTCTCTTCCTTCTTTTTGTCTAATTCCTGAATCTTTCTAAATAAGTCTTCCTTAATTTTAGCCACATCACCAAAGCTTGCCTTCACCCAGTCCTTTATTCTAACCTTCTACATTTTTAGCTTAGAAGCCAATCTGTGACCTGCCCATCCTTCCACTTGTGTTTCCTTCCACCACTCTGCAATCATTTTTGGCAATTCCTTTTCCTCGAGCCACATTAACTCAAAGCTAAATGGAGTCGCGTCCCATGTTTCACTTTTAGAATCCAGCATGATAGGACAATGGTCTGAAACAGGTTTCGGCAAAGCTAATGGATAAGGATGAGGATACACTTCCATCCGTTCAATGGAGACCAGAAATCTGTCCAACCTAGACATTATAGGTGGGTTCTAATGGTTCGACCATGCGAAGGAAGCTCCAGTAAGTTGAAGATCCACCAATGCATGTGAATTTATCTAATCTGAAAATTGATGTTACCCTTAAATTCTGTTGAATGTGCTCATTTCTGATTCAATCTTTCCTAGTTTTACTAAGCCTCATCCCATCATCATACTAAAAATATGTCATATTCTATTATTGAAACCGTAGAAAGAAAACATACTTGCGCAAATAACATTCGTTAATAAAATACCTAGTTCTCAAAGAAAAAAAACCCAATGTTTATTAATAGAGTACAGAATTTTACCAATAAAAATTTTTACACGATTGTATCACAAGGTAACGGAACTAAAGATTAATTGAAAATTTCTCCTACTAGTAATGTCCATATGGATATGATGCTTCCAATACAGGAATTTGTTGAAAAGTAGAGTGTCCTTGTTACATATTCCTTTTATTTCAAGGTGAGTTATGTGGGTTTGCATTAGGAATTATAGTGTCCGTATTAGGGAATCACATATGTTCCTTTGTCCAAATTCTTTTGGTTATATTCATCTAGTTGGGTAGTACTATTATATGAAATGAAAATTAGGTGTGCTGAATTACATAGTTGTATTTTTGGGGGTTGTATAACTAAGACTTTGTTTTGTTGTTGTGTATTGGTATACAGGTACGCAAAATGGCTGATGAAACTGGCCTTGATTTCAGTGATCAAATTAGTTCTCTGGAGAGCAAATATCGACAAGTAAATTCTTAGGGGCTTCTTATTATGCTGCCATCCTTGTCATTGTTGTTATATGTAGTACATATAGAAAAAGAAGTTTTGGGTTCAACTTAGAAACTAAGCTTTGATATGTTTTACTCTTGTCCCAGCTATGCTGGGGTCAGCGACATGAATTATGTATCTCCATTCTGATATATCTCGAGCCAAATCCTCCTTAGGTTGCTATTGTTATGTTAGAATTCTTGTTTGGGTTGTTAGTTGTGACAAAGTTTTACATTGGCTATCTTTGATATGTTTTGTTTATGTCATGAAATATGTACACAATAAACATTTTAAAAAAAGTATATAATGAATGCTCGGGTTTCCAACAATTGACCCTGACATGAAAACTTCACTGATAAAATTAATTAGTGTTTGCAAACAGCAAGTTAATTGTTTCATTGTTGAAAAAGATTCACACTGTTTTTTCTGACACTTCTACTCAAGCTGAGATGATTAATTCGTGAATGTTCTCAGGAAACTAATACCATCCTCTTGACTAGTGGTTAATAAGATTAACTTGTGAATTTCATCTTTTTGAAATATGAATAGCTTCTGCTTCCATTCATTACCTTGGCTAATTGTTCTATACTTTTGATTTGCATTGATTTTGATGACTGTAGATATGTATCCCTGAAATCTTTTTGCATTGGGATCTATATGGTGATTGATTACACCTAGAGGCATGATTAGGAAAGTTATACCAATGTTTTCATTACTGCTGGAGTTTGCAGCTGCATAGTAGTACTATGTTGTATTAGACTCTATTTGCCATAAAATTATAAAAATAAGGACAGGGAGATGATTCCATCCAGAGGTTCTGATGATCTGTACTGTCTTTAGCTCTTGCTCCATCTACTGTTTGGCAGTGACAAAACTTTCTATTAATCTTTTGAGCCCAATCGGCGCATCCTTTTTTGTCTTTTCTTTGTTGATATCTGTTGAATGATGCAAAATGCAGGCTATTGTTTCAATGATAGTACAGGCATCAAAATGCAGGCAGCTGAACTTACATAATTATATTCAATGAAATAAAAAAAGAAGAAAAAAAGTTTGCGTCAGTGCGAACTTCTAAGTTACTTCACCCCAACTTTGTTGAAACTGTCCTTTCAGGCTTTGAAAGATCTGTACACACATTTGACTCCAATTCAACGCCTGAGTATTGCTCGGCATCCTAACAGGCCGACATTTCTTGACCATGTATTGAACATTACCGACAAGGTGCGTACTTGCCCTTACATTTTCTTAATTGCAGTTTTTGTTTTCTTCTACTTGACCGACTAAAGGGAAAAAAATCTTACTCCTTGTTCTGCTATACTTTAAAGTGGGTGGAGCTTCATGGAGATCGTGCAGGTTATGATGATCCAGCAATTGTGACTGGCATCGGAAGCATTGATGGTAAAAGTTATTTATTCATTGGCCATCAGAAAGGTAGAAACACAAATGAAAACATTAATCGCAACTTCGGCATGCCAACTCCACATGGGTATGTTTCTAGGTCTTCAAAATATAGCCTTGCATATTTTGTTAATATTCTAGTGAAAAACTGACTGTAAAATAAAGTTAAATGTTTATGTATAATATTGTTGGCCCTATATGCTCCCTTGAGTTCAACTGATACCACAAAAAAGCTTCCTTTAGTTCACCTGATTTTGAAAATGCTACCAGTAGAGAAACTGATACACCAGAATGCATCAGGGTTTTGATTCTGCGACTATAAGTCGTCAGGAGATTGATCAGGCCCATGAATCTCTTAGGAGGAAATTTGTTAATTATTAGGGACTATTTCTTGTTTTAGTTGAACACGGTCAGGTGTAATCTTCTAGCTTTTTATATGACCCTTTTTCAGGACCTTATTTTTCATCATCTAATTATTGATACTTTGAGTCCCAAAATGTTTGAAATGCTCCAAAGTGGGCCCAAGAAATTTTACTTATACAAGGATTTAGAAAGTTAGATCTCATTTGCTAATAGGCTACTGGGGAGGGACAAATCATGGGCTTTTTAGTTGTATTATTGTATTGGTGTTGGTATTAGAAGAGTCATAATGTATGTGATGGCAATGGGATTCTCAAATACCGATATTAGTTGTTTTGTTCATTGTTGTTAAGCTCCTACGATTCGGGATACAAATCCTATGGAAAAAGATTCAAGTTATTCTAGCCATTCGCAACTATACAATTCTGACCATCTTAGCAAGAGGTTTTGCCTGTGGTACTTGGACTCTGGCTTGAATAAGAACAGCACTAAACAAAATCATTCATATGATTTGCACTCCTTCCGCTTCAGAAGTCAGAAGGACAAAACACCTTGCCACATCATCAAGAGTCTAGGCTGTCGTTCAGTGGGTCACATGATTGGTAATAGCCCAAAAAGTCACACATTCAAGTGGTTTCGACCATCTGATCATGTCTCGCTGATGGCAGTGGAATATTAGGTAGACTTCGGTGATGAAAACTGAAAAAGGGAGGGAACAGAGAAAGAAAGAAAAGTCTTCTCAGCTTAAGGGTAGAGTGTCATTTATTACTACATGCAGCCTGTATGTTGGTAAATGCAATGAAATTTTTTTTTTAGGATCCTTGTAAAAGTAGGGGGATTAAGGCCACGGGAATGTTAGGCATGGCATTGTGAATGAGGAACAGGGAGACGAAAACACTTGCTAGGAAACTATCGTGGTTTCCTTGTAAACTTAAGTTAGAATTGGACATATCCTAGTTGTGGGAACAACTGGCCCTTAGATAAAAGGAAGCTTTAGAATCTGGCAATCTTAAAAAGATCAAGTCCATTGGATGTTGCTGGTTCAACTAAGGCCGTGATATGGATGGTGAACGAAGTTTTTTTTAACCATCCATAATGATCTTTGATTGGATAGCCGGCAAAATTTAATGGGCCTGATTTTTGTAGATGGCCGGATCATAGTCACCTGATTTGATGAAAGGGGATCCAAACTTCGTGCTATTTGAATTGAATAATTGGTAGTTCGATTCACCAAAATTCGAAATTATGGTATGGTTTAGTTCGTCACAGTTCAGTGATGAGAAGGGAAGATGAAATAAGACAATAGTAGTCCATCTCTTTCTCTCCCCCGTAGTCTTCTCCTCATTTCTCTATCAAATCCTGTCCTTTTTACAAGCAATAAATCTTCCACCCCACTCTATCTATCAAATCACTTCCAGAAACCGATTAAAACTTGGTTTGAAAAAAGACGAGTTGTCTTTTCTTCCTCTATTTGACCCATTGAAATATTAATGTAAAGATTTGTTAAAAAAACTACAGTGGGTCGCACCTATAATAAATCTAAGCCAATCAAAATACGTATTCTCATCATTTATATGATTTTGGAGAATTTCGCTATAAACAAGAATTAGGATCACCATAGGATTATTCACTTAGAAAATTAATGAATAAAATATTAAAAGCAATATACTTTTTCTTTACACACTAAATCTGACGGTGGGTCCTCCTTTTATTAAAGCGAAAATTTTCCAACACTAATACTAGCGAGAGACATTTGTATTCATTGATTCAGATTATTTGCAGGTGAGCCACTTTGAATTTTTAGACATAGTGGATGGGAGCCATGGAAACCCAAAATTTTAAATCTCTCTCTTTTCATCCTTCCCACTCTTTTCATTTGTATCTCCTTCTAGAGGAATTTTTTCTCTTTATCATGATGTGTAGATGCAAGTATAGTAGTTGATATCTCTCTCTCTCTCTCTCTCTCTCTCTCTCTCTCTCTCTCTCTCTCTCTCTCTCAATCTATAAGTGGGGCCCATTTATCAAATCTAAATCCTTCACAATTTGCATTCATAGTGACATGGTATTGGGTCAAATTACTTAAAAACTGAGAAGATCATGCACTATTAAGTTGATCAGATATCGAGCACATCCATTTGTTTTTTATTTGGAGTTTGAAACTTGTTTTATTTTGCATTGGTAATTAAATGTGAGAAGTCTATTACTTTATGATATATATATATATATATATTGGGGGGACATTCATGTGCATCCATCCCTCACCATAGGGTGATGGCACTTTCCCTTTTTTGCACATGAATCCCCCTTTTGTACTTCACCCTATGTACTTAAAATCCCCCTTTTGTACTTGAAAATCTCCATTTATGGAAGCATCCCTCAACCTATGGTGAGAGATGGATGCACATGAATATTCTCCTATCTATTGATATAGATGGAATTATATTTATTTCTTTTGTATGATTGGACTTTAAATATCTTTATTTTGTATTCCTTGTGATATGTAAAGAATCATATTTCTTAAATTATATAAAGTTCTAGTGAAATGCTTATATATATATATATATATATATATATGTATATATATATATATATATAGAGAGAGAGAGAGAGAGAGAGAGAGAGAGAGAACTCAACCTTCAAATCATCTTGAATCATATCAAATTTATATGCTCGAATTAGTATACCAAATTGATCGAACTCGAACCGCAAATCAAGTGAATCAAAAAGCGAATTAAGTGAACCTACTCTATTGAATTTCCGAATTAAAGTAACTGCTGAATTGTGAACTACGAACTCGAATTCGAATCTGTCGAATTGAGAACCAGTTAACTGTGGGCTGGATCTTAAAGGCCTTTGGTATTTGGTAGATAAGTGAGCCCCGCAAACAACGTGATTTGTCCTGTCCTTTTTTAATTGGTAATTTCTTTTACAGGAAACTACTCTAGTTTTCTTAGGGGGTCTTTTTTGGAAAGTAGAGAAACTTTGGGAAGCTGTAAGCTGTTACAGTCGTTACTCGTTGCATGACATTGGAGAGTAGAGAAATGTTGGGAATGTTGCAAGTTGTTATATGAATTTGGAACAGAGAGATTTTGGGATGTTACCAGTTGTTACTTGTTATAGGAATTTGGAAAGGAGAGAATTTTTGGGAATTTTGTCAATTGTTCCTCGTCAGAGTAGTGTGTTTTATCTTATTCAGGAGAGCGACACCTCTATGCAGCCTTTGGGTGCCCTTGTGAGCTGGACCCCCTCCAAGATGAAAGTTCTCCTTGCATACCCCCCTGACATCCAACCCCCCCACCTACCACACACGCAATTCATTGGTATTATATTTAAATATGTAATATTTATGTAAATTGAAAGGGAACTCAATTTTACAGCTGATATAGCTTAAACATGATGATCTAATGTGTTGAATGGGTCAGCCTGACAACCGACCAGATTATTAACGGGTCAAAATTTCCAACCCATAACAGACTAATTTATAATTTGGGTTGGGCTAGGCGGGTTTGGTACACATTTGGTTGGAGGATCAAGTCAAATATTGACATACACATCCTATTTAGAAGCAAAGGCATGTGGACTCGGTTATAGGACACCTAAATGCAAAGTGGACTACTTCTTGAAACTCACTTCATCTTTTGGTAGCATACCATGTGTGATACGGGGTCGTGCATGTGCCTAGGGGATTAGTCTTGTTGGGTCAGATACCACGGGGATACACTTGTCAGTAAAAAAAAGAAAAAAAGAAAGCAACTGTGCTTACTTTTTTTTTTTTGCCGGGATACTAATCATAGGATTTTGATAACCATGGTGCTTTTTTTTGTTTTTGCCAAAAGCTATGCGGGAAGTTATAAAAAAAAGAAAAAGCTATGTGGTAAGCTGTACTTGCTTAAATGGCATTCAATATAGATATACACTATACTCAACGTAAGTGCACAAATTTGATGAAATAGTAAAATAGTAGATGCTATTTACTGTTTCTACTTTTAATGTATGAAAGCTGGTAGATTCAATTTAGAATCCACCGCCTTTTTGCCTGCTGTAAGACCATTTCTTTTAACGGTATTTTTCCTGCTATGACCATGGCAAATTACATACTGTTGTATATAAAAAGGAAATACTTATAAAGCTTCTTTCGTGGTATTACCTATGTCCAACCAGGGTTCAAATTACATACTGTTGTATATAAAAAGGAAATACTTATAAAGCTTCTTTCGTGGTATTACCTATGTCCAACCAGGGTTCAAACTGGTAGTTTGCTCTTGTTTTTTGTCTGATTATATTGGATGGAACTTGGAATATTATATTTTCTCACTGAAAGTAATTGGATGATGTTAGTTATCGGAAGGCTTTGCGGATGATGAAATATGCAGATCATCATGGGTTTCCCATCATCACATTCATTGACACACCAGGGGCATATGCTGATCTCAAATCCGAGGAGCTTGGTCAAGTATGTATGTATTCAAATATTATAATTTAATGAAGTTGGAACATGTACAGTGCTATGTTGCATCCATGTTGTATATGAGACCGTTGTTGGTTTCCAGAACATTGATGTAATGAAGGAGCATATTGGATAGAAAAAGTCTCCTTGTCCCGGGTTTTGTCCCGGGACATGGACCGAATGGTCCTGGGGACCGTTGGATCCCCAGGCTACAAAACCCGGGACATGTAGCATTGCTCTATTGGATAAGGAATGTGATGACTTTCAGCTGGAAGGTTCTAGCCCCCCAGTCTTTTGGCCTTATCCGCTAAAGCTTTATATTCCTTGACTATTAAATTATAGTACATGGATCAAAGGATTATTCAATTGCAGAATTTCAATGCATCGTCTGTTTAAAATTGAACCATGGTTCCGTCCTGATGCATCAGAGCCCTAGTGTTCCACTTGTAGTTGTGAATTTTTTTCATGCATAACGCAGGCCTCTAGGGTTGGGGTTTTGCGTTACAAGTGCCGGAGCACTATAATGATCTAGACTATACATGAGGACGCACCTCAAAGGAAACAAAATCCCATGAATATTATTCAAATTCTGAAATTTGAGATCTAATCCCTACAATATGCATATAAATAAGAAAAAGAAACCTTAGGGGCTCAGATTCCTAATCCAATTAGGAAACTAAAAAAAAATTGGGAATCGCTCTAATTACAACTAATTGAATAGAATTAAATACACTTAGCAAAAAAAAAAAAAAAAAACAAAAAACTAATAGCAATTAATTAAAGAAATAAAATTGGACAATCTCTAAACTTTCTTGGGCCTCGTATGTGGACCACGAGTCTCCTTCCAACGGCTCATTTGCACTGCATCAATGCATCCATATTACATACACCTTTGTGATTCATCATTAGGAATTAATTAGGTAGATGTTTGGTTGGTTTCAATTTTTTGCATGCAGGGAGAAGCGATAGCCCAAAATCTGAGGACTATGTTTGGCCTGAAAGTTCCAATCATTACTGTTGTAATTGGTGAAGGTGGTTCTGGTGGAGCTCTTGCTATTGGCTGTGCAAATAAATTGTTTATGATGGAGAATTCCGTATTTTATGTTGCCAGGTATTTCTTTTTTATCTTCAAGAATTTCTAACTGATAAACTCTTTCTTTCTTGAGCAACACAGTAACTGTTTTGTCTTTATTTCGTTGTCTGATTCATAGTTTTCTGACCCATTGTGTTGACTAAGAACTCAGTTTTGTTGGCTTGATTAGGTCACAAACTGATTGACTGGGTTATGCTCCACTCGGTTTGGGTGAGTTATATTGAAAAAAATCAACCCACCTGGTTGACTCATGACTTAGGTGAACTTGCCTTTGTTTGTCCAGGTCAACCAGATCAAAGCATTGTCATCGTTACATATAAAAGGCGGCTGCACATAGGACTTATATTGATGGAGTGGTAGAAGTTAAAATATATGCAAATAGTTACTGAAATTAGAATTTAGAACTTCATTTCATATGAGATTTATATAGATTTTCCATAAGTTGAGAAATGTAAAGTGATATGGATATTATTTAGACCATTTGTATTGTGTTTTTGTGGATTCCTATGCGAAGCTTCTATCTCTATATCTCCAGGTGCTTGCTTGTTATTTCATCCAACAGAAATTCCAATTCTATGAATCTTTTTAGAATGACCATCTCTCATTCTCTCTAGTATCATTCAGATTTTTTGTGTATTGCCCAGTTTTTCATTGATTATGCAGGTTGATTGTTCATGGTTGGCTGTTCACAGACGAGCTGTATCTATTGTTTTTGTTTATATCACCTATGCTGTTAATAAATGATAAACCCAATCCAAGTTATAGAGCTATGCATAACCAAACCCGAATGAAAATTTGCTGGGGATTTTATTCATATTTTACTTGCATGGGAATTAAATTTTTGTGGAGTAGAGTTTGGGGCCTTCAAAGGATGCCTCAAATGTGATGCAGGCCAGACTATTGGCCCCCCTCTTAAGTTTTATACCCGAAGGCTCAAGCCCACAAGGGAGCAGTGAGTCTACATTTATAGTTGCTCTTTCAATACAGCTGATCTTTCAACCCATCTCTGATAAAAGAAGAAATTGGCACCACCCTATACTACACCATCCTATGCCATGTGGAGTGTTTCCTTAGCTTTGGTTAGCAGGCTAGGATAGAATAGTGATTGCTTGCCTATATAAGGAGATGTAACCTTCTCCAATGGGGACATTGAATATGAAGTAAGAATTTGAGTTTCCTCTTGCGATGTGTTCTTGTCTGTGGTGTGAGACCAAGACTTTGATCCGTAAGGATCCCTATCCTAAGCCGTTTGGCTTGAAGCGTAGCCTATTGGCTATCTCCCGCTTCCCTTTGCTGCTTCAATTGGTATCAGAGACAGATGGATCGCCGTTCTGAGGTAACCCAGTATCCCATCTTTCTATTTATTTTCTATCCATCCATTATCATCCCCACCGATCATCACCATCATCCATCATCATCATCATCATCATCTTTCACCATCATCCATCTTTTGTCATCACGTCCAAGCCCCTTCCATCCGCCCATCACAACCATCGAACCTCTCTCCCAGAACCCCAATCCTTCTCGTCAGCTTTCATCATCGTCATTTTCAGCCCATCACCATAACCCCATCACGACCCTACACATCCGAAACACAGAAAACCCAAAAACATTTCCCAAATTTCCAACCCCTAAACCTGTCTACTGCCCAACCCAAAATGGTCCCAAAATCCCTAGATCCATTTTTTTATTTTCCAATTCCCGAATTACCCAACGCAATAACCCATATCCCCAATTTCCGAACCCAATAAGTCCCAAATTAGAACCCCACAACCCTTCCATTCCCTACTAAACCCTTTCTGACAAAATAAGAAAATGCTGGCTGAACCTCTCCGACACCCTAATCTAACCCTATCCTCGGCCAAACGAAACCTTAAAACCCTTTTCACCAAACCCAAACCCAGAGTGGAAAAAAAAGGACCAGAGAAAGAGAGGAGCATAGAGCACAAGGAAAAAAAGGGGTGGGGGGAAGGCGATAGGAAACATACTTGGCACCGTCGAGCTTCGCCGTTGCAGATGCACAGCGCCACCATCATCTCCCACCTTGCCATCGCCTCCCACTACCAACACAACAACTCGTCACCATGGATGAAAATAGCGTAGCGGCCGCTATATCGGCCGTAGCGGCCGCCACCGCTACGCTACGGCCGATTTATCGGCCGTCGCACCTGTAGCGGCCGCTACGTCCGCTACGGGGCCGATACGGGGTGAGAAAAATTCCTATTTTCCAAATTTTTTTAAAATGCATAATAAGACTTATTTTTTTTTATTCTTCTCTCTAAATAACATTTCTACACAACTCTTCTACTCTTTTATATTTAAAAGAACACCAAAAAGCACATGATCTTGCCGAATTACAGTCGATACAAAGAGTTCTTCTCAATGATTCTTCTCTAAGTACATCCTATTAGACACCCCCTTTGGTAGATGTATTTTTTTCTCTAGTTACTCTTAAGTCTTGACTTCATGACATAGTGTTTTCTTTTATAAGTTTTTCATTAGTTTCTAAGTTAGCATAACTAAGCAACATGAACACATGTGAAAAAATGATCATTACTATTATTTTCTATTTATACAGCGATACAGGACCTTATACAGTGAGGGGACGACCGCTACGTCCCCTTACCTTAGTTACTTTTGCAAAAAAAATACTTTTTCTCTCATTTTCCAATATTCTAGATTTTCTAGAATTTTTTCATATTTTTTTGACGATTTTTTCAAATCGCACCGCTACGCTACGTAGCGTTTTGGTGGCAGGCCGCTACCGCTATTTTCATTGCTGCTCGTCACAGCCTCACCCCCGAGGAAGGCGATAGGAAACATACTTGGCACTGTCGAGCTCCGCCGTTGCAATGCACAGCGCCACCACCATCTCCCGCCTTGCCATCGCCTCCCACTACCCCCCTCTCTTTGTTCATTGCATCGACCTGAGGAGACAAGCTCCCACGTGTTCCCCCAGCCCTCCTCTTCACGTGGCACAAACAGGCCCTTTTTTGGGCTTTAGTTGGGTTAGATCCAACCCAACTGAAAAAAAAAAAAAAAAAAAAAAAAAAAAAAAAAAAAAAAAAAGAAGCAGCATTAGCAGCAAAATAAAAAAAATCAGAAAAAAGCAGCAGCAGAAAAAATAAATCCAGCAGTAGTTATACAACAGTCCTAACAACATGTCTACCCTTCAGAGGCAAATTTACAAATCGCCAACGTGATGCTTGTATCATTGAATTAATGGACAGGGTTGAAAGACATCTTCGGGACTTCTCCCAAGCTCCAGGTCCTCAGGGCTCCCAGAACAATGGCAATCTAGGACCTTCAAACAACAATGATGGCAACAATGGACAGGGAGGAAGCGACCACCATGCAATTGTAGACCATTCTTTCAATGGTGAACGATAAGAAACTTGTCGGTAGTTCTTGGCTTTATGCATTGCATATTTGAAGAAACTGATTACGATGAATATCAGGGTCGACGAGACGACGTCACCAAGAAGGTGCGTGTTGATGTTCCCGATTTCTGTGGGCGCATGGATGTGAAATCTTCACCGATTGGATCACTGCGCTTGAAGATTATTTTGAATGGTACGACATGGAGGAAGACAAGCGTGTTCCCTTCGTGAAGATGAAGACGAAGGGTGCAACACGTGTTTGGTGGTGGAGTGTTGATGAAAGGAACACCAATCACAGAAGACCTACTATTAGGACATGGGAGGAGATGAAAGAAAAACTAGAAGACAAGTACCTACCGGTTGACTATGTTGATTCCCTCTTTGATCAACTAGTTGGCTGTAGACGATGGACCTCCGCTGTGGATGACTTCATAGAAAGGTTCCATGGTCTCATGGTTTGATGCAAGGTGTTCGAGACTGATCTTTAGGCTATCTCCAGAGCAAGCGAGGATTGCGTCAAGAGATTCAAAGAGAATTGACTACATTCAATTTTCAAAGTATTGAAGAAGTTCATCGCATGGCAATTCGCATCGAGGATCAGTTGAAGCATCTATATTCAAGGCGTTTTGAAGAACCTCTTCAAAGTAGAAACTCCGATACGACTTATTAGCGGGTCGTTCCATCACAAAATCCCATTCGACGAGTTCCACCCTAAAATCTTAACAAGCAAGTACCACCTCAGAATCAAGCATGGCCGCCTCCAAATAATGCAAATAAAAGGAAGATGGTGTCAATCCTTTGCGGCAAAGGCAGGATATCGAGTGCTATCGATGCAAAGGCAAATGACACCATGCTTTTGAGTGCCCAGGTACAAAGAATCTTCATTATGCCCACAATGAAGAAGATGCCTACGATTCAGGGCATGTTGATGAAGAGTATGAAGTTGAAACCCCATATGTAGAGCAGGAAGTTCCACCTGAGCAAGGAGATCATTCATTCTATCAAACTGAAAAAGAAGGAAAGACATTATTCATTCGTCACCTTTTCATCACTACTGAAGGGGGAAGCTGAAGATTGGAGACGAACCACCGTATTTCGCTTCATGGCAAAATGTCACAACAGACTATGCAATCTCGTCATTGATGGAGAAAGCGAGATGAATGTGGTGTCCCAAGAAGTAGTTGACAAATTAATGCTTCCAATAGAGAAACACCCGACGCCTTACAAAGTCTCTTGGGTGAATGAAGTAGCCATTCCAGTAACCAAATGGTGTTGGGTAGCATTTAAAATTGGTATTTATGAAGATTCAATTTGGTGTGATATAATTCCCATGAATGTTACTCACATTCTATTGTGAAGACCTTGGTTCTTTGATAACAAGGTCCAAAGTGATGGAGATGCGAATACCCATACTCTTTTAAGTATAAAGGTTGCAAAGTTACTTTTCTTCCCCTTAAGCCTCCTACCGCCTCAGCAAAGCAATCAACATTAGTCCCATCAAAGCAAACTGCATCCAAGCCAAATTCCTGCATTCTCTCAATGCGAAAATTTGAAGAAGAAAGCAAAGATCAAGGAGTTGTCTATGCCCTTATGCCACAAGAATTTAGAGAGGCAAAAGATAAGAAAGTAGTTTCTCCACCACAAAAAATCAAGTCCTTGTTGCAAGATTTTAAAGACTTGGTTCCAACAGATTTTCCAAAAGAGCTATCGCCTATGAGGGACATTTAGCATGCTATTGATCTAGTCACAAGTTCCTCACTTCCAAATTTACTTGCTTATCGCATGAGCCCTATAGAACATACATAATTGAGAAAACAAGTTGAAGAACTCCTCCAGAAGGGTTACATTCGCGAAAGCACAAGTCCTTGTGCAGTACCTACCCTCCTAACACCTAAGAAAGATGGTTCTTGGCGAATGTGTGTTGTCAGCTGCGCCATCGACAAGATCACCATTAAGTGCCGATCTCCAATACCTCGGTTGGATGACATGCTTGATATGATGGGCGGATCATCAGTCTTCTCAAAGATTGATCTTAGGAGCGGACATCACCAAATCCGTATTCGGCCAGGAGATGAATGGAAAACAACATTCAAGACTAAGGATGGATTGTAAGAATGGTTGGTCATGCCGTTCGGATTATCCAATGTTCTTATATGAGGGTGATGACAGCTTCTACGACCCTTCCTTGGCAAATTTGTCGTCGTGTATTTTGACGACATCTTGATCTTCAGCAAGTCAAAGGAGGCACATCTTGATCATCTAAGGTATGTAATGCGTGCACTTCGCAAAGAAATTTTTTGCATTAATTTAAAGAAGTGTACATTCCTGAGTTCCAAAGTCATATTTTTGGGATTTGTTGTATCGGCCCAAGGAGTAGAAGCTGATCCAGAAAAGATCAAGGCAATCATAGAACTCTTCTTAAAATTTTCCATGAAGTACAAGGTTTTCATGGACTGGCCACTTTTGAATTTTTATAGGAGATTTGTTCTTAATTTCAGTACCATTATGACTCCTATAACTAATTGCATGAAGAAAGGAGATTTCAATTGGACCAAGGCAGCCACTCGGGCATTTGAACATATAAAGCAGAAAATGATCGAGGCACCCATTTTGAAACTTCCAGACTTCGACAAGGTCTTTGAAGTCAGTTGTGATGCTTCGCAGATAGGAGTTGGCGGAGTCTTAAGTTAGGATGGGAATCCGGTTGCTTGCTTTAGCGAAAAGTTGAATGACTCTCGCAAGAAGTATTCGCCGTATGACCTGGAATTCTATGCGGCAGTACAAGCTCTTCGTCATTGGCGTCACTATTTGATTGGAAAGGAATTTGTGTTTTACTGCGATCATGAAGCTTTGCAGCACATGAACTCATAGAAGAAGATGAGCTCCAACCGTGTCAAATGAAGTGCATATTTATAGGAATTAACATTTGTCTTGCGTCATGAATCAGGCACGGAAAATAAGGCAGAAGATGCCTTTAGTCGTCATTCTCACATTATCACAACAATTTCTGTCTTGGTACTAGGTTTTGAAGAAATTCACAGAGAATATTTTGATGATCATGACTTTGGACGCATTTACAAAGATCTCCTCAATGGTGAGCTTTTTGAGCATCCAAAGTTTACCATACATGATGGCTATCTCTTTCGTGGGAATCAGTTATGCTTGCCAGCTACATCTATCCGTGAGTATGTCATACGAGAGTTACATAGTGGCGGATGCAGTGGACATCTAGGGCGTGATAAAACATTGGCTATTGTGGAAGATCGCTTCTTTTGGCCCCGCCTAAAGACAGATGTTGCCAGAATTTGTGAACTATGCAGAGTATGCTAGCTTGCAAAAGGTCAAAAGAGGAACACTGGATTATATCAGCCCCTTCCTATCCCACATGTGCCTTGGCAAGATCTTAGCATGGATTTTTTCTTGGGCCTACCAAAAACAACACCGAAGGTAGATTCTATTTTTATTGTGGTGGATAAATTTTCCAAGCCATGCTCTTAACACATCAGATGCAAGGAAGATTGCTACTCTTTTCTTCAAAGAAATTGTTCGTCTGCATGGTCTTCCCAAGACTATAGTGTCTGACAGAGATACTAAATTCATGAGCTTTTTCTGGAAGACTTTATGGCATATGATGAAGACTAAGCTTCAATATTCAATTGCATATCATCCTCAAACCGATGGTCAAATTGAGGTCGTCAACTGAAGCTTGGGAAATTTTCTTCGATGTCTCGTCAGAGAACATCTCTTCATGGGATCTTATTTTGCCTATGGCGGAGTTTGCCTACAATAATTCCGATAACAGAACAACAGGAAGATCGTCATTTGAAGTTGTCATAGGAGTCTAGCCACGTCTCCCTATTGATTTGAGTCCTTTGCCAGTTGAAGCCAAGCCTAGCTAAGAAGCTGAACAATTCGCACGCCACATGAAGGACGTTCATGATGAGGTTCGCCAACAAATTACCAAAAGCAATGCGATTTATAAACAGCATGCGGATACTTGAAGGTGCCATGTCGAATTTGATGAAGGAGATATGGTCATGGTGCGAATGAAGCCCGAGCGGTTCCCCACAGGTACTTACAAGAAACTCTACCCAAGAAGTGAGAAAATAAGCTCCAATGCTTATGTGCTTGATCTTCCGCCCGACATGCATATCAGTTCCACCTTCAGTGTCGAAGATCTCACAATTTATCATGGGCATTATCAAGATGAATCATTTGAAGAGCAAGCTATCCGGCTTCCCATGGCTCCAGCTCCCCTCGAAGAAATTGAAGATGTCTTTGACGATCAACCGGTACAACAAAGAATGGTGGTTTTCACCAGTTCTTGGCCAAGTGGAAAGTAGACCTTTTTCTGAAGCTACATGGATCATCGCCGCAGACTTTCAATGACTCAATCCAGATTTGTACGAGAGGTACCAAGCTGATAAGTCACTGGAGTCGATTTTCTCCAAGCCGGGGAGAGTTGATGCAGGCCAGACTATTGAGCCCCCTCATAAGTTTTATACCCGAAGGCCCAAGCCCAATAGGGAGTAGGGAGTCCACATTTATAGCTGCTCTTTCAAGACAACTGATCTTTTGACCGTCTCTGATAGAAGAAGAAATTGGCACCGCCCTATACTGCACCATCCAATGCTATGTGGAGTGTTTCCTTAGCTTTGGTTAGCAGGCTAGGATAGAACAGTGAATGCTTGCCTATATAAGGAGACGTAACCTTCTCCAAGGGGACATTCAATATGAAGTAACTAAGTAAGAATTTGAGTTTCCTCTTGTGATGTTTTCTTGTCTGTGGTGTGAGACCAAGACTATTGATTCGTAAGGATCCCTATCCTAAGTCGTTTGGCTTGGAGAGTAGCCTGTTGGCTATCTCCCCCTTCCCTGTGCTGCTTTAAGATGGGGGGAATTCCAAAGGTGGTATTTTAGCCAAATAAAGGGATCCCATGAAGGCGTAGTCCATGGCTTTAGCAGTAAGCATCGTCTAGCTGTCATTCTCCAATTTGGTGCCAAGGTATTGAATTGTGTGAATCAAGGATTTCCTTGGTGATCTGAAGGAGCAATTGTAGTTACTGCAGTTGGTTTCTCCCAGATATTCCCCAGGACTGTTCTTCCTTATACTTGCTCTCAGTGCACTTTTATGCTTTCGTCTAGCTTGGTGTTGCTTGCCTTGGACTCGCTTTAGTGAGCTTTGCTTCCCCCATTCCCTCCCCCTTCCTCCTCTTTTTTTTTTTTCTCTTACATTTTCCTTATATTGAGCTATTATAAATGTATTTATAAAGTGTTTAAGAATTATTTACCTTCATATCACCATTGGTTTTCCTGGTCATCTCAAGTATCAATCTGGTAGGTGGTTGAGTTTGGTTGACCTGCTAGATCAGAAAACTATAGTTTAATCAACTTTACATGTTGAGACAGGAACATGCCAATGAAAATTAGCAATATTTTTTTGTTCTTTCTGTAGATCAATTATAGTCATAATGAAGCAAATAAAAAGTATTAATAGGTAAGTCTCTGCTTGGCTTCTTGTCGTTTTAGGAGCTGAGACAGTTCTTCCCTTACTTTTAGGATTCTTTTATTACTAGAATTGCCACCAGAAGTCTGAAACATTTATTCCCTTGTTTTTAGAATTCTACTGTTACTAGAATTACCACCATAAGCCTCAAAAATCAGAGAGAGGTGTTTCCTTTCTTGTAGAAATCAGTTGTTGCAGAGAACGGAGGGAGAGAGGGAAAGTTTCTATTGAATTCAACTTTCCAAGCAAGGGTTTCGTTATGCAGCTTTCTTGGTTTAGAATGGGCAAAAATTCTGTTCCTAGACTATTAGTGTTTCCTTTCATCATGTAGAATCAAGTATTGCACAGAGTTTCTGTTGAATTCCTGCATGAGCACTTGTTCCATTTAGTTTGGAGACTAGGGATTACATATTTCAATTTGCAGAGAAGGGTATCATTTTGCGGCTTTCTTGGTTTAGAACAAGAAAAAATTGTGTTCCTAGACTTTAACTGTTTCCCTTCTTGTACAAATCACACATTGCAATTTTACTTCCTCATGTTGTATATCTATAATGATTTCCTATATATGTTTTCCGTTTGTGTAATCTTGTTTGTTGTGAGCAGCCCAGAAGCATGTGCTGCGATCTTGTGGAAAAGTGCACAAGCGGCTCCTAAGGTAGTTAATTAATGTTCTTGTTGAAGCTCCTTCAAATGTGGGTTGTGTTCATTCCTGAATTCTCTGAGATGTTGTTTAGGCAGCTGAGAAACTAAAGATTACAGCTTTGCAACTGTGCAAGCTTAAAATTGCAGATGGAATAATTCCGGTGAGCGTTCTTACCTTTTGCTTCATTTCTCTCAGCACATGTTCAACCTGTGATATACCTTTTATTATTTGATCATGAGCACTTCTTTCAATTGCTTAAATCCACTAATTCTAGTCAGATTGGATATATCACTGTGTTAAGATTTATTAAGCTCATATTTCATATTTTCTGTCGTGATCTTTAACTTCATTGCTTGCTAAACAGTCAAAGTACAATCATGGTGGCATGCTAGATACCTACCCATCATTAGTGCGCTTACATTACTTGGACCTGTTTTCATGTCAAATGTTCTCTTCTTTGTCTCTCAGAGTCTCAGATATAATTACATTAGGCTGAGACCATGATTGCTATCCCCAAGAGCTTAACTCTCTGGTATCATTATTTCCTTGAAACTTGTAGGACAACACAGCTAAATCATGAAGATGATTTCTTCTGTTTTATTTCCTAACTTTTTCCCGAGGTTCTGCCCACATGTCAAATATTGTGTGCAACACGTGGAGGAAACCTTCTAACAGCCTGTGTTGACTTTATCTTTGTATCAAAACCATTATCCATGTATTTAAGGCCTGATTTCTACATTTCCATTACTACCTGGGCCCTCTTTCTGGCCGCAGGACTCTATCAAACTCTCCCACCAGTTCTCACGAAGAGTTGCCCCATGATCATATCGATTTAACATTGATGACTTTGACTAGAAGTTTCTTCCATTTGTGCACTCTCCTTGATGCTTTATACACAAATTGATCCTCGTATTGCATCCCAATTCAGTCAGAGACATGATTCAAATCTTGAGTATTCAGCCAACATTTATAATTTTAAAAAATAGATGGATGCAGAATTTGTAAATGAGAGGAGAAAATGATAGAGAAAAATTGAGAAACTGCAGATGAAGGATAAAGTAAAAGAGATAACGAAGAGAGGTGAATACATTGAGGTCAAAAGCGATAAAACTGAGTTAGAGGGAGAGAAGTCTTGATAGGGAGATCACTGGAACAAATTCTCTAGTGTTTCAATACTTTTAGAAAGGGTTTACAATGTGTATATATTTGTTTCATGAAATGAATATATTACTATTCCAAAGCAAATGAAATGCTATTTTAATCCCAAGTTTCCTAACCATAAATTGCTTATACTTACCATTTCTATATGTATGGGGTGTGCTCTTGTGCGGATGTCTCACACGGGAGACCGTTTGAGACAACCTGTGGGGCCCACCAATCTTGGTTGAGGTGGGGGATTGAAAGGTCCAAATGGGACCATTGCATATATAAAATTCCTGGTCAATCTCCTAACCCCTCGGCTTGTAGCCCTCAAGTTCAATGGTTTAAAATGCACCATTTTTTCCCCATTCCAACACTCTAGTTCATTCGGATTGGTGTAAAAGCTATGGGATCTGTGACAGGAAAAAGGGGGAGGGGGGTGTTTCGTTTGGTTTAGGGTTGTGGGATTAGATTGATCATGTGGCTCCCTAGGTGGACCCATGGGTTGTCTTGCACCATGCGACATCCGCACAAAAGCATTTCCTATATATATATATATATATATATATCGTGTTCATGTTTGATCTCGGAATGTTGTAAATTTCTGAATTCATGTTTGGGTTGTGACAAATTTTTACGCTGGCTGTCAACTTACCTAACGCAACTCTCTTCCTTTACCTGGGCTTGGGACAGGCATTAAAAAATACTGGTGGAGTATATATATATATATATATATATATATATATATAGCGCTACACAACGCCCGAGCGCTTTTTTCTAAAAAACACCCCTCCTAGTTTGGCCCATTAGGATACATGATGATTATGGAAGTTTATTGGATGGAAAGATCCATATGAGGCATACCTACATGCAAAATTTGGAGCCCCTAAGATCATCCTAACCTTTCGATCCATGGCTCTAAAATTTAATGGTTTAGAGGCATCATTTTATTATGATGTCAATCCAACGGTGAGGAAAAGTTGGATGAATGTCAAACTTGGGCTTGTGACTATTCATTGGGGGTTAGTGTGTGTGAAAAGACTTGATTGACGCAATATGGGCCCTATGACAAAAAAAAAAAAAAAAAAAGGGGCGCAAAAAGGGGTGTTTTAAAAGTGGGGCGTTTTTGAGAATTTCCCATATATATATATATATATATATATATGAGTGGTGAAAACTTTATAAATGCACAAAAGAAGGGAAAGGAGCAAAGAATCCAGAGAGCAAGAAACAGCCTAAAAAAAACCTCCTTTTTTTTTTTTTTGAATGGTAACAGCCTCAAAAAAAAAAAACACTCAAAACATGGATCAGCGAACCACTAGGAACAACCAACACCATTAACAGCCGAATACTAACATATCCAGTTGTGAGGACCTTGAGCAACCCCTTTGCTAAAGCGTATGCTTTCCCATTCATTCCTCTTTGGACATAATGAAATGAGAGACTGATCGCGTCTTTAAGACCGTCAATCTCCTCTGACATCTGCCAATCACCATGGTTCTATTGACGAGTTTAATGCCCACACGATCACACCCTTGGAATCTCTTTCAAACTGGAAATAGTTAATCTAATCCCAGTGTCTCTCCCTTCGTACTTATTAACATAGCTGTCATTTCTGCGTCATTAACTGTTCTTTGTATTGAGCCCCAAAAGGACCACAGAGGAGCTGATGAGGAAATCCTGAATGAAAACACCTATGCTTGCATGCCCATGATTTCCAATGACACTTCCATCAAAATTGAGCTTTAACTGCCCTTCTTGAGGCAGGGACCATGATTAAAGGATGGGTTCTTGATGCCTAGGGTCATAGATAACCTTCAGCCAACACATGTTAATTGCAGTTGATAGACCTCCATGAAAGCAAGGAAGTTCAACATCCCAAAGAGCTGCTACTCTGCGCACTTTGGAGCACAAAGCAGCCTCTGATACTGCTCTACTATAAGAACATCTAGTATTCTTCTCCTTCCATAAAAGCCACATGATGGCTACAAATGATGAACCTATAAAGTACTTCTTCCTCTGATTGATCTCAATCCAGTACCAAGCCCTGAGCAGATACTGAAGATAATTTGGCATTGCCACTCCTGTGAACAGAAAAGGGCAGATCACAAAAGCCTCTAATCTCGCCATCATCTCTACCTTAATTGTATTTTGGTCAACAATTCACCGATTCACGTTGAAATGATGGAATCTCGGACCCATTGGATAAATAAGTTGATAATCCACCCAACAGCACTGGTTTTCTAACATTTAACTCCATTAGAACACTGGGAGATAACTTCTCTAGAAGACAAGACAACCACCTTAAGCAAGAGGGTTGTGGCTCCAAGGCACCATCAGATTCTCTCTCTTTTAGCCGTAAGATTGCGTCAGTTACCACACAATTCTTTGTTGCAAGATTCTTTTTTTTTTTGCAGTGCTTACATTTAGGTCTCTCTCTGTCTGTCTGCCTGTCTGAAACTACACTTGGGGATTTTACAGTTTTTTACATGATTTAGTAAAAGCCTATATTTAACGTTGGGTTGTTGCTCTACCTCCCAATTAGCCGCCTCATTTGCATTAACTGAATATTCAAAAGTGAACTTGAGAGTAGCATTCAGCACTGTTGAGCATTGGCAGCATTTTCCTTTTATCATACATCCTGAAATGTGATTTCCTCGCAGCTATTTTACTTATCTTCCTTTTCATTTCCATGTATATATATGGGAGTCGGGAGATGCTCTCATTCTCTCACCTTACTATGAGAGCAAGGGTGGGACCCTTGCATTATATATATAGGGGCTAGCTCTTCTAAGCTGAAGCTTAGCTTATCCTAAGTGCTGGTCCTACAAATCAAAGTCGATTATCGTTGTTTTTTGCATGATGATCGTCTCCAACATCAAGATAAATCCAATCAGAATTGGATTTTCCAGTTCCATTATGCAAAAACCAGATATAATCAACTTTGATTTATAGAACTAGCACTATTCCAGCTTAGGATAAGCTAAGCTGCAGTTTAGGAGAGCTCTGCTCATATTTATGAGGTAATCTAGAAAACGCCCGGGGCGTTTTGGAAGTGAAAAATGCCCCCCTCTTCTACCAATGAGAAGTTGCTCTCGTGTATTCTTATCCTCTTTGGAAACAAATGAAACCACCACCTATTTTTTCTCTTTCCAATAAGATAAGATAGATTGACTTTCCTACTTATTCTCCTTTTTAAAAAACAAGATGTTTGGCAATTATTTTGGTGAGGGTATGTACCAATCCTTCCATTTATTTTCACTGGCTTCAATTTTTGTAGGTGGGCCCTATTTTCAAAAATTCCTCATGAGTCATGAGTCCTAAAAGAAACTGTGTGGACCCACACCACTTAATTTTATAAGTACCTTTGAAACAATATGATCTACTGTTAATAGATGATATACCAATAAAATAAATTGGACCCACTTGTGATTTTATGTGTCAATTGCACCTTCTAATTTTTACATATAAAATTAGTTCAACCCACTTGTACATGAGGACCATATACTTCCCAATTTTATAAGTACCTTTCTAAATAGTGGGATCCATGGTTAAAAGACGATATACAAATACAAAGATGATAGACAATTACAATCAGTTGGACCCACTTTTGATAACAATGTACAAATCATATCCTCTAATCTGAAATATAACTAGTTGGACCCACTTGTAAGAACCATTTATCTCCTAATTTTGTGGATACCTTTCTTAATAATGGGACCCATGGTTAAACTATCTAAAAATCACTTCTTAGCCATGGGGATTTGTTGTTGCTATTGAGGAGAAGAAAAAGTAGGGTAAGGTAATTAATGTTGCATTTAAAGGAGAAAAAGTCTCCAGGAAATCTTCCTCTCATTGGATGTTACATGGGGTTGCTTTGCACATGTGAATTGGCATTATCTCATTGGACAAATCAAAAGGGGCAAAAACTCCCCTTTTTAAGTAGGGAGTTTTTGAGAATTCCTCTATATATATAGGGGGACGCTAGAAAACTCAGAAAACGCCTCTTCCCAACATCCAATGAGAAATAAGAATCAAGATAATTATACGTTGATGTAAGCATCTAGCTTAAGAATCTTATTAATGGCCCATTCCCAACTTCCATTATATCCTCCTTGAAACTAGCTAAATATCCTATCCAATTTCTTTGGTAGTAAATCTTATCTCCTTAAAATTAGGTAATCCAGCCCCTTCAAACTAATTGCATTCATGTGACATATGCATGGAAGCACAACGATTTCATTTCATAGGAATTTTTAATAAATCCTAGGCGGCTAGGCCCCACATGAACATTGCTACTTCACAAAGGCTTGGATTCTAATTGACGTGGCCCACCACATGGCATTAATCCATAGAAATTCATAACCCAATGATATGCATGAAGCCCTGTATATTCTTTGATGACATATAAATCCATAGGCCCTACACGGGAGATAATAACTTCACAAAGGGTTGAAGCCTACTTAAAGTGGCCCACCTCATGTCATTAATCCATAATGATTAACGTTGATTCAAGGAGATATGCATGAAGCCCTTGGATCTTCTTTGATGACATTCCTATAATAAATCCTAAGCCCCACCTGGGAGATTATTTCTTATAACCAATAAAAAAATTATTTGTTTCTCAATTTTGAGGGAAGGAGTTATCCAATCATGTAACTTGTGAGGTGGCATTATATATTATATATATATATATATATATGGGAGGTGCTCCTATGAGAGCATCTCTCACCTTACTATGAGAGATAAGGTGGGAGCCCTCACATTCATATCCAATGGCAATGAGAAAGTCTACTTGTCCCGGGTTCTGGACCGAACCCGGGACGAACTCCCCATATGGGGCGCTGGATCCCAGGAGCTCTTGGGATCCAACGCCCCATATGGGGAGTTTGTCCCGGGTTCGGTCCAGAACCCGGGACAAGTAGCAGGGCTCAATGGCAATAACTTAAATGTGAGGGCCCCTGATCGGACCCCAAGTGTAGGGTGCGATTATAGTAATAAATTGGTAAGACCAGGTCGATCCACAGTGAACAATGTAAACTAAGATTCTTTCTCAACTTGTACCTGCCCTAAATTAAAAATCTAATTTTAGCCTAAAATCTAGAAAAGTACATTTATCATTCCTATTTTAAATTAAAATTAAATACATTTCCAAAAATAAAAATTCTTAAATCTAAAAATCCTGAACTAAAAACAAAAAAACTAAAATTGCTACAAAAGAACACACAAGTTAGAACATCAATAATAAAAAGTACCAAAAATAAAAATAAGAAACTAAACTAGAAACAAAAGAAACCTAAGTTAGAAAGTTAGTAATGCAATGCATGCCATGAGATGCTGAAAATTCTAAGTCTGGAAAACTAGTATGTATGGCTGTTTTTATGCATGGTTTTTCCTAATCTAATGCAACCTAAAATTGAGTTTAATGGCTGGAATTTAAACTATAATGATGCATGAATCTAATGCACTTTCCAGCAATTAACAAATCTAAACAAAATTGTGTGACATAGTATTGTAAAAGGTGCAGGAATTAAAAGTGAGGTGCTAAAAATAAGGGCAGTGTGCATAAATCAAAGATGGTAAACAAAACTGAAATATAACAGTGGTAAGTTGCTTCTCTTAATTCTTCTCAATTGAGGGTCCAAGAAAATTAGAGGTGCAAACCTAAGGTCCTATTCTTCAACTTGGGTTGTCAATCCAAGTTGAGAATGATAAATCTTCACTTTTTAATAAATAAATTTCAGACTTGGAGTTTTAAACTTTTCTTAATCAACACTCTTCAACTTCACATTGTATTGCCTCAAAAAATACCATGTATCCGTAGAAAACAAGGTATATTGTGAGGATGCTAAGGTGAGTTGTTAGTAATTATTCCAAGCCAATTAAAAATATTTAACCAAAAGTAAGAACTAACCCTATTGCAAAACTAATATCAAGATTCACAAGAAATTAATAAAAGAATTAAAAAGAAACAATTTTATTAATTCTAGTATGCAATTGAGTACATAAGATTGAGAATTAAAAACAAAAATACATACTAGGATGTTGAGAATCCCTTTCTAGTTGAAACCACAAGGTTGGTGGTGTGGCATTTGGAAAGAATCCCCTTGATGAATTGAGATGGAAGGGCAAGAAAGGGAGAGATGGTATGAAATTCTCTAGAGTGAGAGGTGAGCAATTCTCAAGTATGAGAGGAGATGGATGCTTATGCCTTCAATTTATAGATTTTGGCTCTCTTTCTTTCCTTCTTTGCTCCAAGTTTGTAGCATGCAATCTTCTTTGTATGGCAAGTCCCTTCTTTGGCCAACAAGTCTTCAAAGAAATAGCAAGGTGAGTGAGATTTTTTTTTTGTGCTTTCCATGTGCAAAATTGCAATCCCGAGTAGAAATTATAGCATCAACTTCCAGAGGCCATATCTTCCTCGTTTAGCTCCGATTGACACAATCTTGGGTTCTAAAGATATCTACTCGAAAAGAGCTTTCCAACGGCGTATAGATTGCACTAATCTGATGGCTGGATTAAGAGTTATGGCCATTTTAATCTTGCTGCCTCTGAAAAAATTCGAAAATAAATATGCACATATGGAATGTTAATTGTGCAATGGGGTGTGTGGGACCCATGTGGACATCCACAGGGATCTTGGGATCTTTTTTTCTTTGTTACTTGACTCCTCTTCCATCTTTGATTTGCTTCCAAACTTCTTTGATTGACTAGTCAACTCTTTTAGCATACTTTCCTTTCTTGAATTTCTTTCTTGATTTTTGAGTTTTCAAACTTAGTAAGAATTAGATCTTACCAAATCTGAAGTTTCCTTTCTTGATCTTGAAATCACAAATTTAGCTTTCCATTGTTGACTTTTCAAACTCTCCAAAAATACTAAGATATGTGGGTCCACCATGAAAGATGTCATACCCTTGATTTCTCTCAAATTTCACCAATGTGGGTCCCATTCTTGATTTCTCCTACACAAATTAAAACAAATGGATTCAAGAATAATTCTATGTAAGGAATTTAAATGGACGATGCATGGGACCCTACTTGATGCACCCATAATAACCGACTTTCCAAAAATAAATCTCCGAAAATAGCAGGTTTCATGAATTTATGCAAAAAGTGTGATTTTTGAGCAAATTATGCATGAATGCACTACAATGGACTCTAAATGCATAAAAACATGATTTGACACTAAATAAAGCTCTTTAATATCAATAAGCCCTTCAAATAGTCCAAAATGTGTGCTTTTCAGAACTCATCAGCCCCACCTTATCTCTCTTAGTTAGGTGAGAGATGCTCTCATAGGAGTATCTCCCTATATATAGTGAGATAAGGTGGGGGCCCTCACATCTATATCTAATGCCAACAACTTAAATGTGAGGGCCCCCACCCCTATTTCTCATATAAGGTGAGAGATATCTCTCATAGGAGTATCTCCCATACATATATATATATGTATATATATGGGGGATATTCAAGTGCATCTATCCCTCACCATGTGTGGTGAGGGATACCCCTTTTGGAGAAGTTTCAAGTACAAAAGGGGATCTTTCCATCAAGTACAAAAGCCCTTTTGTACTTGAAACTTCCCCAAAATGAGTGTCCCTCATCACACATGGTGAGGAATAGATGCACTTGAATATTTCCATATATATAATCCTAAGCTGCAGCTTAGCAGCCTTAGCTTATCGTAAGCAGAAATCGTGCTGGTCTCACAAATCAAAGCGTTTGTTGCTATCAAGCGTTTGTTGCTTTTGGTCAGCAAAACCCTGTCCTTGTTACGAATCACAAAATTGCTATAGTAACATGCAAACCTTTCGTATCATCTTAATAGTGTTGCCCCTCTTACAAATCACACATTGCTATTGCAACACCCAGACCTTCCGTCTCATCCTGATGGTGGATTGATTTGAATCGTTTCCTACTGATGGATTCTCCTGTGCCCATCAATCAAAATTAGTCCTTATTATTTATAGCATGCATAATTTCTTGATGCAAACTTCTAATCCAGTGGGCCCCACCATGGACAGGGATACACTGGATTCACACAGATTGGCAGTCATCCGATCTTGGCCTTTTTCTACACTGTTTATTTTTGGAACTGTTGAAGATATTCAATTTTGTGGTCTTTTAAGTCATCCTCCATCAAGTATGTGGTCTGTCAAATTGATGGTCTAGTTGATCAGACCATGAGCCCCACTCCAAATGGGCATTATGCTTCTTCACATGTTCTAAAGCATCTGGAATAAAATTCCTTGCAGATGCGATTTTATATATATATATATATATGTCACATTCACCGAAGTATTATTTTTTCCGTTTTGGCTCCTAAACTGGTTTTATTAGCAAGGAAATCTTTATGCAAATGATATCTGCTTTTGGCATCCTGTCAGGCTAGCTCTGGTATTTCCGATGTGTTATTATGACCATTTTTTGTTTTTGCTTTGATTATGTTTTAAATCCTTGTTATTTATTGCAGGAACCTCTTGGTGGTGCACACACTGATCCGTCTTGGACTTCCCAACAAATAAAGCTTATGCTACTAAAGGCCATGGATGTAATTGCTAAGCTTAAAAATTTCCCTTTCTTGTTCAGAGAAAATTCCTACTTTTATTTTAATCTATCTAATTTTATATACTCCATGTTTTTTACACTCGATGTTTTTATTTTTTATTTTTTATTTTTAAACTTAATGGAAAGAACATGATGTCTCAATCATTTTTTTTACACTCCCTGTTTGTTTGCAGAGTAGAGTAAAATGAAATAAACTTGAGTGTCAAATCAAGGAAAAAAGATAATGGAGGGAGTTGGTTGTAAAAGACAAAAAAGCTACTTTTAATTGCACAAAAATGACCAAAAAAGATGCTTTAAAAAGGCAGAAAATGACAAAAAAATACATATAAAAAGCACAAAATGACAAAAAAGGGTGCTTTTACTCCCAACTCCCTCCACTTTTTTTTTTTTTTTTCTTCTTGATTTGACACTCAATTTAATTTTACTTCACCTTACAAACAAACGGCCCGACACAACCTTTTTCTTTTAAACCTTGCAGTTCAGTGAAAAACTGAGAAAACTTCTGTAAATTTCTAGGGTTTGACTGGACAGACTTGCAAAATTTGATCACAGTAACTGAGAAGAGAAAAATGCCTACTCAAATAAATATAATGATGTTATTGTCTATGTGTGGCTATCCTTTCGTACATGTTCTGTTACTTAGGTTGTGGATTCGGGCGGTGAAAGTGGTACTGGTTAATTTTCTTGGAGAAGTAATTCATGCATTTACACTATTTTTGAAATTGTGCTTGTTTTAACAAAAAGTTGTAAATCTAATAAAAAATCCTAATCTTGATTTTGCTTTAATGGAAGATGAATCAGGTCTACTTCCAAAATGACTTCACCTTTTGAGTTGGATGAAGAAAACAATGCAGTTTCAGATAAAACTTTGAAGCCCTGTTTTCCAATTTTGCAACATTGGTCTTTTCTTCTGTCAATTTGAACAACTAGTATTTGGAAGAAAAGATGACCTAAGATTCCAGAAAGAAAAAAACAATTTTGATCTCTTGAGCATTGCTTTTATGACTTTTTGGTTGATTTCAAAGAAAAAGACCATTGATTGAGGAGAACTCAATACCAATAACAGCTTTTTAAAACAATTTTATGTTCTAATGCATTCTGGATTGCTCTTGAGAACTTCCTGCCACTCATTCCCTCGTAAAACAATTGTACTCTTGATGAGTTCAATTGAAATTTAAAACCAATATCGTCATTCGATAGATACTGGCTTGCTTTCAAAACTCATTCCCTATGCTTTCCCAGTGGTAAATAATTCCTTCATTCAATTCAGGAGCTGTCAGATATGGATGCTGAAAAGTTGCGCCATCACCGCAGCCTCAAATTCCGGATTCTTGGTGGCTTTCAGGAAGGCGTTGCAGCAGATCCTGAGAAGAAACGCAGCATGAAGCCATCTGATGTCACCAATGATTCATCTGCATCAACTGCCACCATAGAAGCTGAGATGGAAAGGCTAAAAAAGAACATAAGCGAAGTCAAGGGCCTGTCATCCACCCCCATTTTCTCTGAGGAGGCAGTTAAGAAACTGCGACAAGAAGTCGACAAGGAGATGACCAATGCTTTTATTTCTATGGGCTTGCAGGAGGAGGTGAAATCCCTTCAAATGGAACTGTCCAAATCACCTGATCAGCCCCTTAATCCTATATTAAAAGGAAAGGTAGACCGGCTTTTGGAGAAATTTAAGCATGGTTTATCCCGACCTGGATCATTCCTTGAGTTAAACCAGAAGCTAGAAATGCTGACCCAGGTTGACAGGCTGGTTGAGTGGCAAGCCAAAAGGGAGCAATTAAAGAAAGAGATAAACCAGAAATTTGAAGCTGAAGCAAAGCCGAAGATGGAGATTTTAAAGAATGCACGGGAAAGGGTGGCAAAAGGAGAGTCATTAAATGAGGATCAGATAGCAGAGGTCAAACAGGCAAAGGTGGAATTGAAGGGGATGTTGGAATCAGCTAATTTGGAGTTTGTGGGGCTGGGGAAGAAGGCAACGTCAATTCCAGGTCTGGCTGAGAAGGAAGGGAAGATCAACAAGGTGACATTGGAGGAGATAGAGAGAACAGTAGAAGAAGCACAGTTGAGAGGTAAGATAGATGCGTTGAAGGGGAAGATTGAAAGTGGTTTGATTGAGGCGGCAAAGGAATTGAAAGAGGAGATTACGAAGACAATAGTTGCAGTGATGGATACATCCTCCCTAAAGGATGAGGTAGAGGAGAGTTTAACTTCACAGGGTTCCGAATCACTTCAGACAGTACATGTAGAAGGTAATTTAGGTGCTGATAATGGCAGGGGGTGAGGCTGTGTTGGCTATCTTGTGTTTTATTAAGTAGTTATTTTTTATTTATTTTTTTTTTTACAAAAAACTATTCTTCTTATATACATTGTAGTGATGGAAAATGCATGCTGTTGCCTTTCTATTAATGAAAAATTGAGACTGGAAATCACAATTGTAATCTATGAAGAATAGTTTTGAGTCAAAGTAACCATGAAGAGTGAGGGTATAAGTACTTTTTTTCTCCTTTGCCTGCCTTCTCTTCTTATTTTGAGTTTTTGATCATCCATATACAAGTGTGGATTAATCCAAGCCTTCCAAATCCTAAATTCTATTTTGGATGGAGCATAGCCCAAAAGCAACTTTGGTTGGATGCTCTTAACCATCCAGTTTTGCCCCACCACCACCACCACCACTACCATCATCACCATAATTTTCTTAGCCTCGTTCCATCTTTTTGGGTCAGCTTTAAGTATACTACCATATAAATAGAGAGGAGCTACATCATGTTATAGTTTGTCTCGTAGTGATGGAATGATTTCTGCTGCTGCTGCTGCTGCTGTTGATGATGATTTTCATAGCCACACAGGGCCCTTTTTTTTTCTTCCAAGATTTGGTTGATAAATTGATTCCATTTAGGGATGGAGATCTGAAAGGGGCTTTAATGGAAAGGGCAAAGGACAATTAAATTCCTAGGATTTAGTTTCACAGATGATTGCTAAAGTTGGACAATCATTTCGAATCAAACATGGGTTATTTGGGTTGTACCTTGTAGATCTCTGCCTTAGTCCTCTAGTCCCTTTGATTGAAGCTCATTTGTAAGAAATTCTAGAAAAGTTTAAGAAGGAATTAGGATAATTTGGAGACACCCAATCCAAGTTGGTGCTTTGGTTGGTTGCATTTGGGATTGGCCGGGACCCAATTACAGCCTATGAACAATCAACACCACAATATGTTGTGCCCCCTACGTAAAATTTAGCACTTTGCAGGTGAAATTTAACACTAATAGGATGATCGTCAACACTTAATCGTCTTTTTTCTATAAATGAGCATTTTGTAAGCACTATACAGAACATACTCTACAATTCATCATCTTCCAGTATCTATCATATGTTGCTTCTTCCCTTGCTTACAAATTTCTTATCCTTTATAATTTTCCTCTAATCTTTCCTCCATTGCCTCCTGTTGGAAAGATGACTAACTAGAAGACAACATTAGCCCTTGTTGTTCCCACGCTACCAAGATGCTCTTATTTCATCGAAGGTTTTATGGGAGATCTCTTCCAGGCTCTCATCTATTCCAGAGCATATACGAGCAGACACAAGCATCAATGAATTGAGATGAAAAAATGTTAAATGATCCTTCAGGCAATGGTGTTGGACTCTAGACCAAGCGTCCTGTTTGTGCGACAAGAGAATTCTACGTTGAAGAGGAAAATTGTTGTAATTTTTCATAATCCTTTGTTTGGCGTGACGCATTTTTTTTTTCCCGATAACAAAAATAGCATACCTATAGATGCTAGGGTGTTGATAGACAAAATTCGGCAGTCCATGAGGTGTTTTTGAGCATTTCATTGGAAGGAAACAAGCAATTTGCGGTTGTTGATTTACAAGGGGTTGCTTTCACAAATACGCGAAAAAGGCCGGGATTGTGACTTGACATAAAGAAAAAAAGTAAATTAACACTGAAGTACTCACATCTCCGTCTATAAGAAATTGTGGGACAATTACGCATATCACCCCGTAACTGCCGGAAAAGGTGTAATTACCGCAGACACGCGATAGTCAGGTTTAACACATGTTGTACGGTAATTGTCCTTGTAGATAGTTCACCTTTTTTTTCGTGAAAGTTGGTACTGGTTTAACAGTCCATCTTGTAGGAAAGTGATGAATGGTTAAGATCACAATCAGAGAGTCAGGTGGACCCTTTTGAAATCCATGGTGGAACCCTTTTTTTTTTCTCATTCTATGTGCAGTATTGAAAGTGGTTCTCACCTACCCACTACAAAGAATTCAACAAAAAAATTTATTAAGAGGAGACCTTACCAAATCACTTCTTCAAATCCAGTGATCCTGGTTTGAACACGATTTTATCCTATATCTCAAAGTAGTTAATTGTTATGTCAATCATCTTGCTCTTAAATCTGCACTGATTGAATATAAATTTTCTAACTGATGGATACCATTGAATGACAACTCAATAATTTAGAGAAACTAATGCCTGTCATTTCTTGAAAGATCACCCTCTGGCTCCTCCTTATATCGGTTCAATATGGCAATTAGCACTTGGTCATTACTGAATCCTGGAATCTAAACAGTCACGTGCCATGGACCATTGACAAAATTACACAAACAATTTCAACTTTTATGACAAAAACTCAAAAAAATCCTGGGCTTGCTTAAGTGCTCATGTGAATTGGAAGGCAGATAAATCTGACACTAATCCAACTATTATTCCCTATTGACTTGAATCTTTGACGAAGTGTACGTTAAAAAAACGGCAATTGAACTGCCAACCCAAGTGTTAGAATTCGTGGTAAGGCATGCCCCCTTTCCACGAGGACACCACACTGGTGAAGAAAGCGACTATATTAAAGTCCGATGCCCTAAAATAAGGGATTGAAATGATTTGAGTGGTGTGATATTTGGCATCCCCTAATCTGCTTCATTCCTTTCCATCCCTTTGTAGATCATCGTACATTAGTGGGCCCCACAAGAAATGGAAAGTACTTTCTGAAAACAGAGTTGGAGATTTTTTCTTCTTTTTGTAAATTAGTCCTCCATTCCATGTATTCCAATGATTTTACATTTCAATGTGAGAGAGTCCATGTGTTCCAATGCCATGTATTCTAATGATTATACATAGGGTTGTAATCGGTTGGTTCCAGTCCGGGTCCATGTTAAACTCGGAATCGGAATTGTTATGGGGAAGGTGGAACCCGATCCGGAACCATTTCGGAATCGGTTTCTTGGCTCCGAAATCGGAACTAGAAACCATATATGGAATGAGTTTGGATATGGGTCCGGGGTTAGGTAGAGAATAATATTAAAAAAATATAGTTTTTAGGAGAAATTTTCGAGAATTGAGGTAATATGCCGGGTCTCGGGTCTACGGGTCCGAACCAAGGTGGAACCGGACGGTGGAATCGGACCCGGACCCATTTACTTATCGGGGCCTAAATAAGGACTCAGAACCGGAACCTCCGGATAATCGAAGAATTGAGTACCCATTTATATCCCTAATTATACATTTCAATGTGAGAGAGTCCAATGATTGTACATTTCAATGTTGAGAGAGAGAGAGAGAGAGAGAGAGAGAGAGAGAGAGATGCCAATGTCTTTGGAGATAAGAGTTAAGTGAGATTAGACCGTTGGAAGTCCACATAAATGACAATCTTCATTGCATTAAATGATTGTAAAATATTATTCCATCACCAGTCGACGTCCTTCTTATGTTTACCTACCTCAATGATTCATTAACATATGTATTGGAGAGAATAAGAAATTGATGAAAGACAATGACAATGTATGTGTATGTGTGTACGTCACCGGGAGTGCAAATGACCTAAGATGCAAATATTTATATATAGTTGGTTTATAGATTTGGTAGAGATGGGTTATAAGATTATATTTAAAATGAACATGTGCACAAATACTGTAATTTGTATTTCTCATTTCTGAGTAGTTTGGCTGTTTTCATTTTTCATGAATATGTACCTTATTTTCAAGTTATAATGTGGAGTACATTTTCTCTCACTCATTTCATGCTCTTTTTTTTGTTTTGTCCATCTATTGAGTTGAGAATCCTGCCTCAAATGAATGAGAGAAAGTGTGCCTTCTCAACCATACTTTAGGTCTCAAACTCTAAATTTCTTGTTTCCAAGTAGAAATCCTGTAACGCAATCTAGGACAAGTTTGTATAGTGTTTGCAAAGACTGTTTTGCTGAGTGCTCTGTTTTTTATTTACTTTTGTGGGTTTTTAATAGATTTGAAAAAATCAAATTAAAAGAGTTGATTTTCTTCATAAAAAACTATTTGTACCGAACGATAGAAAACGAAACTCATGAAAGATGAGGACACCTTTTGGATTAAACAAGCATGCCCCAAAGTTGGCAATTGTTTGGCAGAATCTATCATACTCTTGCCAACTAAACATCAAGAATTTTCGATGTTTAGCATGAAGGTGAGGTTCATTGGCTCATAAGAGAGTAAAATGGACGATCAAATCAAATTTATTTAATATCAAATATTATCCATCAGTTTGACTTTTGTAAATAAGATGGTTAGGACTTAAGAATACCCAATGGACTGATTGCCATGAAGGCCTTAGCCACAACATTTGTAAGGTATCAAAAGATGGTACTTGGAACCAAGTCATTTGCAAGTTTGATTTGATCAACAATGAAGAATGATCTAGAACAAATGGATGGTTGGGATCAATGATTGAACTGCCTATATATATATATATGGATAAAATGATATTTTTGAATTTTATGCATTATAACTTAAAATGATATTCACACCAGGGTTAAAATTTATATTCACAAATTCTATGAATTGTGACTTATAACAATATTTGCTGAATATTGCCACTTATTAGAACAAGCTAAGAAAGCATTACATACACACACACACACACACAAATATTGAAGCCATAAGTACTATGACTAAGAAAGCATTTCTCTAGAACCCTTTTGTTCGCACTAAAATATATAGAAATTTATGGTCAAATGTGCTCTACAAAGGATTATGAAAAAAAAGTGAGGCATGAATAATAAGATGTGAGGGGTCTCTTTATTCCTTTTGGGATTCAAATTCGCGACCGGTTGACTTTAATATTATATTAAATTTCTTTGACTAACCATTCATACCAAAACCTCAGGTGTTAGTAGATGCATCATAAATACTTTTCAATAAAGGAGATGGTAACATAGATGAGACCTTAACTTTTCTTATATTTGAATCACTAGGGTAATGATTGGGTATTCATATCCAATCTTTCCTTGATTCACTTTCCTTCAAAGAGAACGCTATTTTATGGTCATTTTTGTCTATTCACTTTGGTCTTTACGCTTTACGTCTTCATAAATTATATTAAAAACAAATATCTTATCACAATACATAATTGTCAATGAGAGAAGACACACTATTCTTAATGGAAGGATGTCTTTTACCATAGCCGTTTTTGATCAAGATAATCAGAAATGGCAGGAAAGGGGGGGTGGGGGGGGGGTGGGGAGAGAGAGAGAGAGGCACTTGACATTGTATCTTTAGCATCACAGCGCTTACCACAAATAAACATTTTAGCTGCAGACTTAGCACCTTGATTAAAATAGTCATAACTAATCTTCCCAACAGAGCGTTTTCTGTTTTTTTAAGGTACCAATAAGTACCAGCTTAGCATATTAAACAACTTAGCTTATGAATAATCAAAACATTTAGGTAAAAGTCACCTAATTCTCATTTCTATCTTCACATATTGATTCTAGAATGTGCCTTTTGTTCCTAGGTTTGTAAGAAAATACTATTAGTAGAAGGTAACCATACAACCTCAGCAAGAGCCAATAACTACTCAAGATGAAACCCAAGAAGAATAATTCAATATGTCCTTATTATGTTATTCAATTTATCCTTTTGATGTTCACAGTCACACACAACACATACACTGAAGCTTTGACTATACGTAAATGAAGGTGACAGAACATATATTTCCAATGTTCAAACCCACTCTATCTCCACAAACCCATAAAATTTTTACCCTGTTTAATCAAAGAACTACATCATGGGTCATGGAGAAATTACTGTAAACCTCATCATTTGACAAAAGATCGAAAATCCCTCCTCCAAAAAATTGACTTTCAGGATCAAATTGTGAAGCTAATTCCCCATATACACCAAATTCACCCGTTGATGATCCTACCACATGTGCTAGTCCATGCCCAAAATACTGTCCATCCACATTCGACGCATTCGAATTCGCCATGGAAGTAGTTAGATCAATGGGTAGATTGCCGGATTGTGTTGTGTTTCGGGGATCAAAGCAGTCGATCGATAGCCATTCGGAGAATAAAAGCTTGGGGAGAGGGTTTTTGGGTGTGTCTTTGATGGAGTAACAGTCTGAAGCCTGTGGGACTGATTGATCAGTGTCTATGGACCCTTCCAACTGTTCAAGAGACTCCAAATTTGAAAGATTGGTGTTGGGTTCTCTAATAAGTGGTGTGCTTTCTATGGTTTTTGGAGTTGAATTGAGCAATGGGTTAACGTTTACGTTGGATTCAAATTCCTCCATCTTTATGACTTTCTTCTTGAGATAGGAATTCCAATGGTTCTTTATCTCATTATCTGTTCTTCCTGGCAAATGCATTGCTATCTGGGACCACCTGCAAGATACCAAAGCTCATTAGCTTAATAGCTGGCAATATTGCTTTTGCTGATAATGATCAACTAGTTGACAATACCTATTAAGTGGACTTTTATCATTAGGCTCCATTGGTTTTATAATTTGGGAGGAGAGGTCTGATGTGACAGAATTTTAAATTCATGTCTCCTTGATTCTGTGTTTGGCAGTAAGAGTGATTTTTAAAATTTCACCAACACTCTTGAGAATTCTCCTTCTGTACTTTTTTGAAGTGTATCTTTGTCCATTGTAGAATTCATCTGCTGTTGTGAGTTCTTCTGTACTTCTTTTAATTTCCACACCAGTTTCAATTACTAGAGACTTTAGAGCATGTTTGTGTCAAGCTGAAATTCTGCTGTTGTCATGGAAAAGACTTTCTCTGTAGGTTTAAAATTTTGCGGTCTGATGCAGTCCTTTTCTGTGCATAAGGAGGGAGAATTTGACCTACTCAGTCACTGATTCCGCAGAAAATCATTTTCCGCGTGATGGTGCTATGGGTGTTTAGTGGTTTTTAACCTCTTTTATGCAACTCAAAAGCATGTTTGTGCTTGCAGTAGAAATGGAAAAAGCAAGATGCTTTTGTTGTAAATTTTTTTTCAAGCACTAAGAAGAATAATTTTAATGACATGACACTTTGAATGTTCAAGCCAAGCTCAATTTTAATCCACTCAAAACCCATACTTAGGACAAAGGCAATTTGGCCATTTCACTTGAGAAGTTATTTTGACCAAATTACCCTCAGCATTTTGGATGGGATTCCTTACTTGTTGCCTAAGAGGGAATGCAGGCCCAAGATGGTCTCTTCTTCTTCTGGGGTAAAAACTCCACGCTTCAATCCTGGCCTCAGGTAATTGATCCAACGAAGCCTGCAGCTCTTCCCATTCCGTTGCAAACCTATGCACACAAAAAAAACAGGGACATGGGTAAACTCAGTCATGTCAACAACTTCAAGAGTAAGAAATGGTAATTCTTTTTTCCTTCTTTCAAGTAATTCTCCAAACAATGTGATCCCCTGCAGGTGCCCTCAATGCAAGTAGAGACCGAACATGTGGGGGTATGCAACAGGTCCCCTTACATATATCCGAACCCAAACCGACACAAGCACCTTGTCCTTATGATGCCCCCCATTCAAATAGATTTATAATTTATGATACCAAATTTTACTTGTAGTAAGTATTGCGAGAGCTAGGTTTAGAACTGTTGTTATTATTTTGGAATCTAAAAGTAAATTTGATTTACTTTTCCACTAGCTATCACCAGTGTTACAAAAGTATGAAATTCAAAACGCGCCGGCCTATTTAGTTTTAAGCATTTAGTGATATGTTGCGTAGAAATTTTGGAAAATCCTAAATGCTGTCCACCAACAAGTAGAATTCCTAGTAGTAAAAAGCGAATCTTACATTCCATAATTCAAAGAATTCACTTGGCTAGCTAGCTTAGCAAATTTCAATCACCTAAATTTAATCAAAGAAGATCGAAGTTGCGATTTTTCAAGGACAACTTCTATATAAAGAGAAATATTGCTCTCAACCAAATAGACTCTAATGAGTGACATGCAATATGTAAACTAGTCATTAATGGAGTAATGGGATTTAGAGGCAATCAAAGCTTGAACATATCCCAAACTCGACTAAGGTCAAAATCTAAAAATCCACGTCCGCTCGAATTTGATATATCTACTACCAAACATGCCCCTAATAGAAGTGTATCGGGGTGGGTCACCCGATCAACGAGACCCATTACTGCTACCCCTTATAGTCATAGAAAGATGATCCATATCAGAAAGGAGGAGGAGGAGGAGGAGGAGGAGTGATGAAGGTACACTCACCGGCCTTGGTTGGTACGGTGCTCCAGCAGCCATGGCCATACTTGAGCACATAGTTCCTCAGCCGCTGGTCTTCCTCAGGCGACCACAAGCCCTTCCTGTACTTTGGCTTCTGCCCGTCGCACTTCTTGCAACCCATGTCGTCCGGTGGCAGGCGATTGGGAAGATTCCAATAGATGTGGACGGAAGAAAGGAGCCGTTGGAGCCTTTCGAGGTTTGAAAAAAGAGCTTGTTCTGCAGCGGAGTTTGGAATAGACAGCGTCGGGTTTTTAAAGGCCAAAGAGCCTCTCAAGCTAAGAGGAGTCGTCGTCGTCGTCTGCTACAGTTTTTTGTTAATGAAATTACGAAGCTGCCATGGAGTTTGGAAAGTAGCTGGAAACTGACGATTCTGTTCTGACGTAGAAAGCCACAACAGTTCATATGAGCTGGGCGAGTTGGCTAGCTCTTGATGGCTTAGCTAATAACACAGGCTCGGCTTTTGAACAAGTTTTTTTGTGAAAGTGTGAGCTGTGTTGTGAAAGGACATGCACTTTCATGGGGTTCTTCTCAGTAACTCATTACTATCTACTTTCTCAACCACAGCTGAATAAATGGATTTTGGAACATGGGAGTGCCCGAGGTCTGAGTCGAGGATTGGAGATAGCGATGTAAATGGATTTCGATTCTTTGAATGCTCAGAGGTTTTGGTCTATTAAAAAAATAAATTTGGGTTCTTATTTAGGGTCCAATAAGTAAATAGGTCCGGGTCCGGGTCCACCTTAGTTCGGACATGTGGACCCGAGACCCGATATATTACCTAAATTTTCGAAAATCTCTCTTCAAAACCATATTTTTTAAATATCATTCTCTACTTAGATCGGGACTCGGATTCAGACCAGGATCATATATGGTTCCGGTTCTGGAGCCGACAAACCGGTTTCAAAATAGTTCTGGGTCTGGATCCCGTTCTACCTTTTTCTTAATGGTTCCGTTCCGGGTCTACTATGGATCCGGATCGGAATCGACCGATTTACAACCCTAATTGGAGACTGTCCAATGAGTCTAATAGGATAGGTCTAGGTTCGAACTCAGATTTTGGGTTTGTTGAACTCATGCTCTAAGCATTAGGGCCTGTTGATTCTTGTTAATATGATATATTTATATCTGATTTTTTCCTGCAAAATTTTAACCTTTTATTATATTTGAACAGTGAATGTCTAAAGAGAGATCTTTAATTGAAAACAAGCCTCCAATAAGACTAGAGCCTTATTTGGATGTCAGCTTTTATCTGATTTGAGTAGGGATGCAATGGGTTGGGTTTAAATTGGGACTCGCCTCACCCTGCTCCTATAAGGGGCGAGTTTGGGTTTTGTTGCTATACCTGCCCTGGCCCATATATATATAATATTTATTTTTATTAAAGTTATAAACAATACTCATGTGGTTCAAATGGTGTTGGGCATCAACTTACTGCATGTGGGGAGAAAATGTGGTGTATTCGATCTCTACAGATTCATTTTCGTGCATTTCTATAATTTAAAAAATTATAACATTTAAATCTGACTTGACCCCAATCCAAACAGGTGGATTTGGTATCACATACCAGTGATCTGTCATGGGACGAGTTTGGGCTTACTGTAACCCCTACCAAACCCGCCCTGTTGCCATCCTTAGATTTGAACCCCTGGGGAATGAGCATGCTTGAACCTCACATATTTCTTCTTGGGTTGGTCGAAACTACAAATTATGATCTAAGCTTGGTATTGGTCTCAGAATCTTCAGTCCTCATTAGGCTCATACTCATGCCTCATAGGCCAGCAAGAATAAGGCTCATTGACAATACTAAGTGCTTGTTTGTTTGTATATATAGGATTTGAATGCATTAGAATTCATGGTCAAAAGGAGCTCCATCGAGGGATTATTAAAGATTTGAGGGGGATGAAGGTTATAAGATACCAATGTAGATGTAACTCTCACTTTCTTAGGATCTAAATTATAAGGACGCGTTTGTGTAGATCACTTATCAAGTAAACATGAGAGAAAATCGTGCATATTCCTGCCGACATGTAGGCTTGATGTTTGGTATGGAAGAAAATCATCGACGAAAGTGGCCTTAAACTTCTTACTTTTCCTAGAAAGTGAAGATGTTTTGTTTTTACCCGTGAGGCTGGACTTGAGTGTCCGCGAAAGAGGAAACACGTCCTCTCTTGTGGCTATATTCAAACCTGTCCTTTGCATAATGTTTCAACGTCCATGTTTCACACCACCTTGTTTTATTATTTTTATTAGAGAGAAGATAATTTGACCGATATTTTCGAAAACCAACATATGTTTCTTCAATTTTAGAAATAGAAGCATTACAATTCCTAAATATCCAATTATATAAAATAACATACCCTTAAAAATAGATTAGGGATGCAAACAGGATATTCGGTTCTTTAATTATCTGGAAGTTTCGACTCGTAAAAAACTGGTTTGGAATTTATTTTAGGTTTCAATTCATAAATCCACAATTCAGGTTGTATTTGATAAACTGTCCGGTTACGGATCCATATAGGTTCCGACCTACATACCTAGGACACAATATACGAGTATTTAATGTTATAAATTCTACTTTAAAATCAACTTCGGTTGGTTATTTTTATGTTTAACATTGGATATAATAGATTTGATGTATTGTAGTAAGTTGAATGATCTTTAAAAAATAAAATAAAAAGAGGATGCAGTAAACTAGAATATTAGATCTCAGTCTTTATTTGGAACTAGATACACTTATCAGAACCGGGTATAAAACCAACAAAACAGATTCTCAATAGGAATTGGAACCATCACTGGAAATGATTTCAATTTTGGGTCCCATATGATTTCGGCCCAAAACCGACTTGTTGACATCCCTATAATAGATCATTGCATTTTGTTATGCTCATTGGAAAGTCTAAAATCCTCAATTATTGATGATCTCAGGCAAGTTTTGGTCACTCCTAAGTCCATTAAAAAGGACTTATGCTTGATAATGCTCTCCCATATTGAATTAATCCTTATCCAAGATACTAATCTCTAAAAAAGAATTCCGAGGATAAGATGGAACAAGCATTTTTTTTTTTTTTCCCTTACAACATGATCATGATTGGTCCCACATCATTGGAGGAAACCCTCGAGAAGTGGCCACGTGTTGGACAGCATGCACCTCACAAGTCATGTCTGTCGATTGTCCCGTAGTCAAGCGTGGCCAGATCAGTCAGTGAGCGTGATTTGGGTGGGCCATGTCACTGACACCCCATGTGCTTCTTTGATTGGTGGACACGTGTCATTTATCTTGTGCAATAGTAATAGATGATTTTTTTTTTTAAAAAAAAAATTGTGCATTGGTGGTTCATCCCACACACCAGTCTATCTAAAATCTATGCTTGTCAATTTAGTTCATTGAAATGGATAAAATATAGAGCTTTAAAAGAAATTTAAGTCCAACGGATTGAGTTTGGACAATTATTTGAAAGCCAAGCTAAAATAGGACTGAAAATGAGTAGAGCACGCCCAATCTAGGCCCGGCTCGGCCCGCACTCAAGGTTATTTTACTAATTTTCATATATTTTTCTGAAACTGCCCCCCATGACGGTAAAAAAATGACTAATTAAGAGGGTTATTTTTATAACTTCGCCCTCATAAATTTCCCCATAAAAAGCCTTCTTCCCTCAAGATGAAGATTGGTTTAGACACAACCTAACTAGTGATGATGATTCATACAATACAATGATGAGAATGCACTAATTGATCTTTTAGACATATTAAATGAAAATAATTTTTATTGAGTTCTTTTAGCCATTACTTGACCAATATATGATACTCATTTCTATTGATTGTTTGATTTTCTGTTGTCATCGGAAAATATATATATATATATAATTCCGTTATGTTGCTTGTTGTATTGTATTGCTGGTCCTAAGCTCAGAAAAAATGAGGGTTTAAAGTCCGACAAACAGTATATGAATAATTAAAGAATATTGATCTTATGTTCAAGATTGTGCTAAGCCTGGGCCTAGCCTGGGCCCAGCCCGAGTCCACAGGGGATGAAATTTGGCATAGGCCCATTCAATTTAGGATTGGGATTGGACTATCCCCGATAGGCCCGTCCAATATTCGGGACGTGATTGGACAACCCATACAACCCATGCCCAGGCCCATCCGGTCCCATTCGCAGGCCTACTAAAATCCACAGCTCCATTGAAACTCAATTATCTTTTTTTAATGTTTTTTTATTAGTTTGTATTATGTGTCATAACCCTATCCTTTTTTTAGGAAAAATATTTTGATAAATACACCTATGAGATCTTGAAGATAAAAATATTTAAATATGTGGTTTTATGGTGTTCTAACAATAACCCCGAGGGGTAGCTTAGTTGGATTAGGACCACGTTTTGCATCTGAAGACTCAAAGTTCAAAACTGCGCTACCACATTAGAGCTAAAGGGAGTTTACCTGGCTCCCCTTCGACCCATAGGGACTATTCTAGCACAGAGGCCTGAGATCCTTTATAAAAAAAAAAAAAAAAAAAGTTGTTCCGACAATAAACTAAAACTTAAATTACACACTGCATTTGAAAATTCAGTCGGCGAAATCTTTTTTCTTCTATAGGTTCTAGCCAATAGTTCCTAATGAGGTTTTTCCTTATAGATTTTATAATTCTTAGTGGTTTTCGATTTGAGAAGATTTGAGTAATTGAGTTTATCAACTCTTTTATGTTAATTAGTAACAAACCTCAATGACGAATCCTAGTATGATTGAATCATTGAGCTCTCATGCCTAGCTGGGAGGGTACAACCACTAGATAATTATTTAAATGATTGGTTGTATGAGCATTAAATGCCAATGCAAGTGACTCGTCCAATCAATCAAACCAACTCTACCTTTATCCATTCTTCAAGCTTCCACATCCTTCTTAAACTAACATGCCAAAAGACGGTGAACCAATAAAGGGTAAAAGGCCGACAGTAGAGGAATCTGAGCGAGTCAACTCAGGTATTTAGTAGACCAATTAAGACTCAACCCAAAAATTAAATGGGCTACCAAAAGTTAGACATGATTAATCAAACCCGACCCAAATCTCAAACTGGCAACTAAAATTTGGGTTAACCCAATGAGCCATGTTACTCACTTTGTTTTTGGTAACTCAAGAGGCTAGGATCTTGAGACTCATGATATGATTCATACATATAAGGTGATGAGAACACACACATGAGAGGAGAGATAGACACAATGAAAACTCACATACATAAGGTAATGGAAACTCGCAAATATGATGATACATAGACACAACTTATACATATATGGTGACGTAATCGTCGGATAAAATTGCTTTATGTGGTGAGGGTTCATTTTAACTCGTCTTGAGAAGTGAGATTTGGCTCTAATCCAAATTTGCACACTTGGTCTTTGATCAATAATATGAGTTTAGTTCAAGCTAGGACAAGTCAAAATGAACCCTTGATCACAAAAAGAAATCCATCCAATGACTACATGAAAATGTGCATTGATGTGGACCATTCATCTAATGGTCCACATTCAGCAAGAAAATCTCCAACTCTCCATTCTCAATTGGATTTAGATGTATTGTCAATTTAAAAAGTACCTACCAAATGAATAGCCTAATCAAGCCGAGCCAAGCCGAGCCGAGCCGAGCCATGAAGGTCAGCTTTCCTCCCTTCCAACCGGACAGAATAGCGTAATCATTAATCAATCATTGTCAAGAATCCTCCTATAATTTCCACAAAATCAACTTGTTCCTTTTCAAAGTTGCCTGTATTGGTGCCATTTAAGAAATGAGCAGGAATCAAAGAATAACAAGGCTTCTTGCAGTGTATCACGCGTGCATTGTTGGCTTAGAAATTTCAAGGAAACGGCCTTGTCGGTGTGCCGAGCTTTATTTGGCGTTGGTACATGGCCACTCCTTGATGAATTTTGGCTCCTTAATTTAATTAGCATTTGTTTCACCCTCAGATTAATTTCACCAAATTTTGAGACAATTACCATACGGAAGGAGTTAAAGCTGACAATAGCCCCAAGAGCAGTCGAAAAATATATATTTATCGTATAATTGTTTCATTTGTAGGATATCGCAATAGGATATCTCACAATCAGAAGCGGGAAGACTTAAACGGTCCGTTTTTTTTTTTTTTTTTTTCCTTGATTGTGGGATCACCGAACCACCATTCAAACCGTTGGATAGCTGTATGAATGTAAGAACTAATATCGAACCAAATTTGAACCGTTGATCTATCACGGTTATTTTAGATCAACGGTTCAAATTTGATACGATATTAGTTCTTACACTTATACAGCTATCCAATGGTTTGGATGGTGGTTTGGTGGTCCCATATTCAAGGAAAAAAAAGGACTTTTCAAGTGATGTGATATCCTACATTCCTAACTGCGATATCCTACAGATCGAACATATATGTTGCGGTAAATATATATTTTTTGGCTATTCTTGGGCTATTGTTAGCTTTAACACATTTCGTACGGTAATTGTCGCTTTTTGGGCACTGATGACACATATGATTGATATGATGATGGTTCAACTCTCACAACAGGATGGTGATTTTGATTGTCAAGGATTTTAGGGCCAACTTTGTTCATGTATGGCCCTACATTCAGGGACATGCCTTTTAATGTCTACGCATGCATAAAATCATTGTCAAATAACATTTGAAAAGTTTTTTTTTTTTGGGGGTCTCTACTAATGCCTCCAAGATGGGTCGGCGGAGAAAATTTAATATGATAACAAAACTAACCGACTTGCTGCTAACATGTGCGGGTCACAAAATATGCACTTGCTGGATTCCACCTGAGGGTAAGATTGGTTAGCTTAGGTAATTTAAAACATGAAAGTGATTTATGTTACAAATACAGAGCTTGCAGAACAAATGGGGTGCAACAGGGAGCTGCAATGTACTGAAGCTGATCAATCACAATGAATGGGAAAACTTCTCACTAAATAAAGAGTTGGGAATATTGAAGTAGTTTTGGTTTGTCAATGCGATCTCCTATTTGCTAGGTTTGATAATTATCGATAATTATACTCTCGATCTGCTAACTACTTTCAATATTATTCTCACTGATCCTTCCACATGCTTTAATTAGAGCCTGTTTGTCAAAAGTGCCTAATTCTTGCTTAGAATTTCACACATACCATTACACATTTTTGATAGTAGACCAAGACATATTCAAGGTCCTAAAGTAATATTGCCATCTAACAATGACTTTGTTTTAATTTTGACCAAGAAATTTTTATTTTTGACCACTTTTCTTTACTAACTAAATCACTGTTTCAAATGATAAATGAGCTAAACAGAGAAGGTATTTATATGATAATGATATTACTTTCCTATGGGTAATGATGCATGGGCTGTTTTGTTATTCCATTGATGTATGTGCTCATTTATAGAGTCCATTGCTTGAGAGTTGAGACTGATTCTGTGGTTTTAGCAAATCCTCTCTTTGTATTTGTTATTTTTAATAGTATATTATCTGTTGCTGCAAATTGCAATAGAATCCTAATCATTGAGAAAATAACAAAGGACTTATTTTATTAAACCTTTAGGACAGCAGCAAAGCTGATTGCTTGTTCTATGAAACTTTCTTATGCAAATTAATTAAGCTTTAAGATGATTTTAATGCTACAAGAACATCTCAACTTTTCCATACATTTGTCACAACCCATGGAATATGGGTCCATTCCATTATATGGATGGCATAAAGAGGTGGCTATTTTTATCTTATAGTGGGTTTGGTAGTTGTTTCAACATAGTTGTAGTGTGTATGCACAAAGATCTTCCTAGAGCCTGGTTAGGGTCTTGGCCGGTAAGAATGATTCCATTAAATTTTGAACTTACTAACATATTGATAATAGTATAATATATATAAAAGTAGGATTTCTTTCTACTAAAAGGGATGTGTCTCTCACATATTGCATGAGAGACTATTGTTTTACCACTATATGAGACCTATGATAAATTCAACCCCTTCACACTCACTAATCATGAATCGTTAATGATGGAGATGTTGCTTAAAGGCCCCATCATGGAAAAGATGATTTGTTAGATTAGATATCCCTTAATGATAATTTGATCAAAGATAATGAAAGTAGATGATGAATATGGAGTAAATAAACAATATGAAATTACTGCTTTTGATCGATGTCCTCCGTTGTTCAGTGGGGCCATTCTATTGTGGATTGCTAACCTAGCAAATCTTAGATTTTATAGTGAGAAGTGTGGTATTTAAAGTTAACAACGTCAGTATCTAGTTTCAAGAAATCTATAGTTGAGGCTCTAATTAATATTGAATGAAGTTACATTCTTATTAGTGCTTAATATAGTAAGAACTAAACAGTAATGAGTCAAACATAAATTCTTCCCTAGCAAGTCTAAGAAATGCATTCCCAAAGTTGGTTAAAATTAAAGAAACAAAGATGAAGTTTATGGAAGGCTATCACAAATAATCACCCTTTAATGGAAAATGAATACCCTACTATTAGTAAATCAAATCCTAAGAATATAAAAATCCCATCAACATTTCCCCCTTATATTTTTCTATTTGTTTTTGGGGGTAAAAGGAGAGATTTTATTCAATGCTAGAGAGAGAGAGAGAGAGAGAGAGAGAGAGAGAGAGAGAGAACTAGCTGAAGAAGCATCTTACAAAATCATCCAGGCAGACCATCAAACTATTCTTTGTCCAAAGATAATTTAAGATCACCAACCGGGTTTCACATAGGGGGAGTGTCGAGGAGTGGGATCCACCTGACGGCAAGATTGAGAATTATTTATACTGTCTCTACTAATGTCCTGAGATTTTGCTAGAAATGACCAGCTAAAGATATTTAAGAAATAAGATACAGAAGAAACTGAAGTAAATTCTTATTGTACTGAAAAAGTTTTTCATTTGTCGGCATGAGGCTCATTGGCCACATACCCATTAAGTCCATGACGTTGCAGTCAATTGTCTAACTCATGAAAGTAAATTCTTCTTAACTTTAGGCACTTTCAAGAGCTAAACTCTTAGAAAATGCTGAAATTATACATTACCAATATGTGACATGATCTCAAGTGATTTCCCATCACCAACAAGAACTTCATGATCACTACCATTACAAGGCTGAAATGAGTAAAACATATCTATGGGTTATTAATTTGGTATCCTAAATCCATTTTGTATCTGATATAGACATTTCTGCAGTGCCAACTGCAACCACTAAACGATGGGGCCTCCTAAAATGTTGGAGTGCATCAAGGTATATACACATAATAAGGATCTATAATTCCTCTATCTCTATCAACACCATTGATTTGTATCTGGACTTTTGGATTAGTTTTTCTTCTTTAAATGATCAAACTAAACCGATTCCTTATTTTTAAGTAGTTTGTGAAGTATAACAACATATATATTGCATTCCATTGTTTGAATAGTGGCACTTGCATTCTAAATACATAGAAGCTTCTAATGTCAACTAAATCTGTTATATAACACACTATAAAATACCACCTGTCTCTCTTATTTAATTCATTTTATTCTTTCTAGAAAGGGGGAGGAGTTTGGTTTCCTGGACTTCATTATTTTGCTTTCCTTCTTTATTGTAGGTATTGTCTCTCTAAGAGCCTTGTAATTTTCTAAAGCTTCGTTTGTGATTTGGAAGTGACTTCTTGAGTATGTTCCCATCTGAGTTGTCAGGGACCACGATTCCTCTCTCTTCTGGAGTTAGAAGTCCTAGTATTAATCCTCGGTTCTCACATTTTCAAGAACCGAAGGTTGAGTTCACTAGTATTAATACCTGAGGGCCACATGAGTTTTACCCGGCTTCTCTCTAGCCTCGGATGGATTAGTTCAGTCCAAAGGGTTGAGAACCCTCTATTAACCAAAAAAAAAAAAGGGAAGTTCGGATGAAAGTTGAATTTCAGAAAAAAATTAAGATATAGAGGAAGTCTTATATTATAGTTTTTTCAATGAAAGTATTCAAACACATATAAGGACAGGCTATACTCTTATGTTTGTACAAAGATGAACCTGGTCATACATCCACCGGCCTATACTCCAATATTGTGCATACAGCCTCCTTGATATACTTGGATGAGAAGAGACACGCTTGCAATTATTTATTGATTTATTTGTGTTGGTGGGTATCATTTTTTTTTTTATTGTAAATACTTATACTCATTGAGGTTTAGGTTTCATAGTTCAATAATTCAAGAAGTTTTTTTTTTTAAGAGGGCCCGTTTGGCACTTTACTAGGCTAGTAAAAATAATGTAAAGCCTCTACTTTTCAGATAAGGGGTAACATCAAAAGTATACATCTTCAAGGTTTGCTCCTTTTTTTTTTTTTATAAGTAAAAAAGCAACCCCCTTTTGCCAAAAAAAAAAAAAAAAAAACTCACTTCTTATACAAAAAGTTAAAAAGATTCCTTACTAATCTACTAAAGACAAAGTACCATCATAATTAATCCCATCATATTTTATTCTTTCTTAACTTGATACTTTACATTACTTTTACCTAATAGTGAATTGCAGGCGTGGGTATGCCTACAGCTTTGGCAGTGTCACAAAAACTGTTCTTCCAAAATTTTTTGTCATGAAAAATTTCGAGAAATTTTTTACTTTTTTTTGTTCTTTGTCAACTTATTTCTAGGAAAATGTCATGGAAAACAAGTTCAATTAAGTAATAAATGCACAAAAATAAAAATAAAAATAAAAATAAACATTACTGTTAAATATGAAATCTTATGATTTTTTTTTATACTAATTCTTATCATTTTATTTTTCTATTAATGGAATATTCACATGATACTTTGGACTTGCCTTTATTTTAGATATATCACCATATGATCAAGAAATCGCCTTTTTTTTTTTTTTTTTTCCTTTTCCTTTTAAGTATCAAGATTACCCAAAATATAACAGATAAAAACAACGGTGATATTAGGTAGATCCCATTGAACAACATAAAATCTTATACATGTTTTAAAGAGTAAACACTTTTTTTTTAATCTTTCCAGCAAAAAAAAAAAAAAAAAAAACACTTTCTTTAATCAGGAGTGTGTGTGTGTATTATGTATCTAACCATAAAAAATTCCTATAATAAAAAAAAATTATACATAGGTTCATAGAAAAAAAGGAAGATAAGATAAAAATGTACAAGTATGTCCAAGAAGAATTAAATAAGTAGTAGTTCAAAAGGAGGAGGATGCTTTTACCTAACATCCTGTTCATGACCCCTCTAGAAGCAAAGCAACGAGAAACACACACCAACACAGCGATTGGGCACACAGATTACTTATAATAGGACTTCAACTAATATCATCTCATTATTTTATTGCATTCACTTCATTTTCAAATGCTTGTAGATCTTTCATCTATACACACGCTTAGCAAAATGAGTGGAAGAATGAGAGAAAAAACAAAAGGAAATCACAAGGACAAGGACACTAGTACACCGACACAAGAAAAGTCCAAGTAATAGCAAAGGACCATATGCTACACAGCAAATGATTTAGTCATCTATGGCCAAGACTAGGAAACAAAACAAGTCATATTGTGTTTAAGCAAACACTCTATTTCTTCAGATCCTTGAAAATGTTGGCCTTGTTTTATGAACTTTTTCCAAGTGTTCTCACTAGTGAAAAAGAAAGATTCTGGGATCTCTCAATAAAAAAATAATTGTTATTTTTCTTTGTTTGTAGAGGAAGAAGAGGTAAGAAGTAGGTTTCATGGGTATCTGTTTTTCTTGAGCAGAAATCTTAGTGATGAAGACGGAGAAGACTAAGTTAAGTAAGAAAAGAGTGGAGAAGAGAAATAGATTTTTGTATAGAGAAAGGCTTCACTCAACTAGGATCCTGTTTGATTTTTTTGATGTGACTCTGTGTTGTGAGAATTCAGATGAAAAAAAAAATAAAATAAAATTTGAACTACAGTTTTAGAAACTATTTTCTCAAAATTTTCCAATGTACAAATCTCCTGTTTGGACACTTTGGATTTTAAAATTTCGAGAATTTTATAGGTGACAAATGGATATTTAATATACATTTTCATTTTCTCATGACTGTGTGCAATTTTTATTTTCATCTGAACATCTACGATGTAGATTCAAAGCTCTAGACAACCAAGATTTTCTTCACAAACTTTAACAACAGCCACAGTAGCAGCAGCAGCAACAACAACAACAATAATAATAATAATAATGTCCTGCCAAATTTTTTTATTTTTTATTTTTTATTTGTACTTTTATTTTTGTTATGATCAGTGGGTGTGAAGGAATATAATGCCAAAATCTTGACAGTGGCATAGGTGTAAGTAATTTTAACAAAAAGGTTTTCAATTCAATTAATAATAGAAGGGGACTCTATGAATATGATAAAAATAAGCAACCATTAAAATGGGATATGTGGTGTGTTTGTAGAGCTCATTGTGCTCATCAAATTCTAAAGAAGTTACATATTAGCCATCCATCAAATATCATGTGTTCAAGAGTTATTTGATAGGTGTTAGATCCAACACCATGAAATGGTTGTTTGGTATGTAAATTGCAGCATCATGTAGTTCATTAGGGATATGTTCTCATCATGATACAATGTGGACACAAAAAAAAAAAACCTCCTCAGAAACCCATCTGAGAAGAGATTTTGTGTCAACTACCCCCTGGCCCCAAAACCAATAATTTATTAATAATTTTTACAAACACTTTCCAAAGAGAAAATAATATTTTACCATCGCCATTCCAAATTCATAAAAAAGAACTATCTTAAGCAGAAAATAAGTCTTTGTCAAGTGAGAGAAGGGAAGACTTTCAAATGCTTGAACAATAAGCTTGCATTGGCCCAATGAAAAGATTAGTCTATAAGCAGTTAGCAGTTAGCACCAACTCTTAGCACCAACTCTCATTGAATGTGTAAAATGACATCTTAATCAAGTAGTTCTATATATTTCTAATATCAACTGATTTGGCCCAAACTGTCCAATCAAGTAAGTGGTCTTTCTTTCAATCCTTTCTTGCCTTAGTATTTTTGTAGGACGATCTAGGGATACCAAAATATCATAGTCGTCATTGGGTGGTCGCACCTTCCAAGTCAGTCTGTTTTCCTTTTAACTACACTAAAAGTTTACAAGGGAACTGCTGAATGAAAATATTGAATAGTAATTATATTACCTCCAGAAGCACCGACATATTGGTAAGAATAGTTAACCGGTTGAGAAGTCGAATTCAAGGAGAAACAACTCAATACTAACTATGCTTGTTGGTTGAGGGAAGAAGGGGGGTGGTTTGGTTAGTCAATATTAGAGGGGTGCATTAATCAAAGGTGAGTCCAAATAGACCCGATAGAGCTGGACTGCATGTGCAATTTTCTCATCCGAAAATACTTCTTGCATTTATATTATATTTACACATTAGCATAATATATACTAGCACAACCACCAGTGCTTAGCATGGTTGCATTATAAATTGAAAAATTCTGACATTGAAAAAGGTTGTATGGAGTACTTCTTTCCATCCATTAAGTAAGTTGCATAAATGAACATAAAGAGAATTGGACTGAAAGTGAGTAGAGGAGATGGGGTATAGCAGGAGACTTAAAAAAAGAAAGAAGTGGAGTTAAAGTGGAGAGTGGGTGGTTTGATGAGGTAAAAATATGAGTAGTTTTTTTTTTTTTTTTTTTTAATTTTTTTTTTTTTTTGTAAAACATTTTAATAAAGAGGATTAACTATCAGTCAAAATTATAATTGTATGCCAAAATTAAAATCCAAAACCTTCCTGCTTAATATATAATAATAGTTCGGGCACCAAGCCCAATTTGGCAGTTGAGCCTTGAGGTCTGACCTGATCAAGACCCCATCCAGACTTCAGGCCAGAGCCAAACACCCCCATGAAAAATTGGTTCTTATTTGAGCTGGGGCATGCGGGCCCAAGATTGGCCGGGCCCAAGTTTTACCCCTAGGCCCTTCAACAACCCAAACTCACAGTAAGGATTATTATTTGAATCCAGCTATTAAGGCTCTAGATCCATATTTAACTGGATTAAGTTCTTTTCCTCGAGTTTGGATTGGGCTTATGTCTTTGCTTTGGTTTTGGATCCAAAATATGGGATCCATGTTAGATTCGGATCCCAAGACGGATCTCTACCTATAAAAAACGCATCCCTCTTCTCTCCCCATTCAGTTTTCATGTGTTATATCACCTCATCAAAACTATGTTGTGTCAGCAACATGAATTCTATTTTTTCTAAAAACTCTTACGCTTCTTCGGATCTATCCTTCCTAATTACATCCATGTCCTATTTAGCCTACTCCTCATCGTTGATGAGCCATCATCTAATTTGTGAATTCACCAAGAAATTAAACCATAAGAACTTGGTGGATTTCTTTGTACTTTCAATCTTGCTCCTCACTTCACCCTACCAAACACCTTCTTTAAAATCTTTCTTTTTTATGAATCTGAACGTTTTAATCATTACAAATTAGGCAAATGGGCCCACAATATGCTTCTAACATTCGGATCAATATCTAATTGCATTATAATCTTATTACAGGAGAGAGAATCAGTTGATGTGTATTTGACAGGATTGTTCATCACATATGGAGACAATTTCTATACTCTTGATCTTGTGGAATATTATACATGATAAAGGACCTGCATTGGAATATTAACATTAAGTTATGAGCCACCAGATGTTTCTACCAAAAAAATAGAGAAAAGGAAGTCATAAGCCTACCTTCCAATGCAACTGTATCAGGCATAATATTCAAGATTTTAGTAACTGTGTGAGTCCTTTTCAATTTCCAAGTTGGTTTTGGGTTAACCCAATTAATAAATGTGTCAAATACTGCCTAAGTCTATTTCCTGCAAATCAACATGAACCCAACCTAACCCGAATAATATACACACGAGCAAAACACGCCCTCGCTTATTGCGGGCAATATAATTTATAATATAAAAAAATAATTAGTAATTTTAAATAATTAATTTAAAATTAATTATTTAACTATAGATCTATAACCATATATTTATAATTTATAACCATAGATCTATACAACGTGTTTCCATATAGGTTAGAAAGAATATTTTGAGATCACATGAGAAACCATTTTTTATCTAAAAGTCTAATGTGTAAATAGATATGTTGAATGTATTAGACTCTATAAATTAGATGACTAAAATCGAAAATTTCTCCCAAATTCCTAAAATCTCTCCTTAAATTTAAATTTGAGAGTTTGAGTTTGAGTTGGATAAGTTACTTGAATTGATTTGATTGATAGAGCTTATCTCTTGAAATTGATTTGAGATCTAATTTCTCAAATTGATTTGAGATTAGAGTCCAATTTTGCAATCGATAGCGAAATCGGACTCCAATTTCGAAATGGATGCCTACGCCTATAATATATATTAATTGGCCATTCAATTTTACTCAAAGACACGCACCCCAATGAGTCAGGTTTCAAGTTGACACTTTAAACTTCGAGCAAAGTTCAAGTTGATGTTCCATAATAGACCCAAAAATAGTTTGGGTTCAGGATGGGATGTGTCTAAACTAATGCTACCCAATTCGAATCAGTTATTAGACATTTGACATGTCTAAACTAATTCAGGATTTGGGTTGATCTTCTTTAGTTCGGATTGGGTGGGTTCTTTTAAAGAGAACCTAACCTGACCTGTGTCATTAGACATTTGACATGCCGATTGATCTGGATTCCTACCTGATAAATGAGGGTCGAGGCTGGCCCCTTCTAGTTATATGTTGGTTTAGGTTGACACCCTGAATTAAAACTGTTCATGTCAACATGGCCTGTACTGGACCTGACCCAACCCACTGCCAATACACCAAAGGAATCAAGTGTCCTGCAACTAAGGGAATGTAGCTTTTACTAATCTGCCAATTTTATACATAAAAAGTCTTCTTGTACCAATATAATAGAGTGATTGATTTATGATTGAGTATAATTAACTTAAACTATGATCTAAAGAGTGATTAGTGGCCTGACCTTGAAGTGTCCTCTCTCTCCCTGTTGAATACTATCACTTTCAATTTTGGTGTCGATCGCGATGCTTTAATAAGAGAAACATAAGGGCCCTCAAAATCAACAAGAAAATCAAAATCAAGCAAAATAAGATAGCATTGAAATAAACTAATATGTTTTCATTAAGGATTGATTGAGCTGTTACATTAAAGAATGAAAAAAATTGTGGTCCATTATAGTCTTAATCACATGTTTGAACTGTTTCATTGACAGGACACAGGAGTGTAGTCTTAAAATTGGGAAATAACATATAACCACCTGTTTGATTTACAATCACAGTTATAACCACATGTTTTTTTTTTTTTTTTTTTTTTTCACTTTTAAAATTAACCATCTTTATTAAACTAAAGAAATCTCAGTTAACCACTCTAACTTGCAACCAAAAGCTGGTTTCCTATTGGTTTGCAAAATATGACATATTTGCCAACTTATTGTTAGATCAGTGGCAAGCATCTGCCCATTCATTGTGTTGATCAAGGATCGATGCATGGCAATGAAAACATAACTAATCCAAAGGCGCATGTCTACAATGTACAAAAAGAAAAAAATATCACATAGTTTACGACATAAGAATAAAAACTTTCTGAGATTTAATTTAATCTAGATTCAAATGAGAGCTTCAATCTAATGACCTTTTTTTTATGTTGTCGCACCGATTTCATTCAAATGAAGTTAGATCTTAGGAAATTCTCATCAAGAGAAAATGTATTAGATTCATTAATTGATGAAAAACTGAAGTGTTTATAAGCCATGGGACTGGGAATGGACTTCTCTACCTAAAGATCAAAAGGGCAGTCTGATTAGGCCGCTTTTAGGTAGGGCCGTCAATCTTGTCGTTTTATCGAATTCGGGTAACGGGTTAATGAATTCGTGTTAAAATCACTTCAATCCGTACATGACCCGTTAACTTAACGGGTCAAAAAATCCAATCCGAACACGACCCGTTAATTTAATGGGTTACACGACCCAACCCGTTAACCCGTTAAGTAATTAAGTCATTTCAATAATTAAAAAAAAATCCATACATAAGGAGAAAAATATATAAGCCACATGAAATATTAGTGAGGATCTCGAGCAGATCCCACCTAAAACCCCACTATAAAACAAGAATATAAATTAATTCTAACTACACTTAAAGACTACATTTTTTTTTATCGGGCAAAGCAGGTTGTTAACGGGTTACTGGTTTAATTTGTACACGACTCATTAACTTAATGTGTTAACGGGCTAGACCTGTTAATTACCCGAACACATTAAGAGCTCACCCGAACCCGTTAATATCGTGTGGGTCCGTGTAGTGTTAACGTATGGCATTTTGACAGTCTTATTTTTAGAGCTTATTTGTGTAATGTCATCACTACGGGATCAGAAGCCAGAGAATCCTATCTCACACAGAAAAATCCCACAACAAACACAGGGATTTTCCACAGAGAATGTCCTCCACAAACGTGTATTAAAGAAAACATCCAAATCCAGAGAAGCTAGAAGTGTATTTTTCCTGGCCCAAGTGAATACGAGTCAACAGGAAGTGTACTACTGTAGGAAGTTTACAACTGGAGTGAGTTCGGATTGTATTTGATACGTTTAAACCAAAAATCACCATATTTTCAAGAGGACCGCATAGCGCAGTGGATTAGCGCGTTTGACTTCGGATCAAAAGGTCGTGGGTTCGACTCCCACTGTGGTCGAAAATCTTTCTATTTTGACCTTGACCTTTTGGACTGGATCCATATCTATTGTACTAATAGGTCCATTTGTTAGGCCCATTTTATCTGCAATCGATTTTTTTCACCTCCCCACCCTTTTTTTTTTTTAAATGCATGACTACCAACCTCTTTTGGAAGAAGTAGGCCTAGCCTTTGGGCCTATCCCATCTGGAATCCTATCATTTGGAAAATACAAGCAATTCTCCTTAATCGGTGGTGGACCCAGGATTTTTCATTTGAGAAGTGCGAACCTTTATAGGTAGTTTGGTTTTGGAGGCAAATCGAAGATTTTCATGTGGATTTTGCGGTTGGACCCATAATTTTTATTTGATCTTTTGAAGCGTACCGTGGTTTAATGGGTGCGACCGCACCCGTGTGGTTGTGCCTATGTCCGTCCCTGTCCTCAATGTATTCTATATTGATAAGAAATTTTTTTTTTTAATATCGATCTGATTTGAGTAATCATGAATCATTAAGAATCCAAGCCATCTGAATATCATGGCGAGGTAGATAGATGAATGGCCCATTGGTAGCGGTGTTCGTGTTCATGGCCCGGCCCAGGGCATATCCATGCCTCACCCCACTTTAAAAGCACAGGTCCGTATCCAGCCTAAGCCTCATATGGGCAGTAAATGTCAGGCCCAAGCCCACCCATTTAGTCAATTGGGTTGCATCGAACCTGGTTTTTATGAGTTCATGTGCTTTCTAGCAATCATTTCGATAAATTATCACTAAACTATCAGCATTCCTTATTTCCTTATTCGAATTTCAAGCTACGCCAGGCCGGGCTTTGGGCTTTCTGTCCACTTAATACTAGCCCCCATCCAATATATTAACAGGCTGAGTTGTATATCCAAACCCGCCCCATGAGCACCCCTACTCATTGGTGGATAGCAATTCTTGGTCTGACTGCTAACCTTAACATAACCTGTCATTCAGGGTTGAGGGTTCGAATTAGCATTTCTGGCTCGTTTGGTTGGGCTCGGGCCGACTCCATTTATTCTATTCAACTTGTCAATCCAACCAAAACCCACTTTAGCCCGATGAATAGCACTATGACCGGGCCTTCCAACCAGAATAGAACACAACCTGTTAGTTACTGGTTTGGAGCTGAACCTACAAATGTTACAATCCGATTAGACCCATGCCATGTGAAAGAGAAGGCACGCCTTTGGCCCATCCACTATTTATTCCTATCATTTGGAAGATGTGTCAATCCTGCTTAATTGGCTTCTATTGATGTAAAACTTGTTAATGTGATCTTCAATATTGAGTAAAATAAAGTTTGGTAAATAGACACATTTCATTAGGGGTGAAATAGGGTTGCAAACGGAACGGTTTTGGATCGGAATCATAGTGGACTCGAACCCTTTTCTAAATAACGGTTCCAGTTCTAGATCCGGTTTTGACTTGGAATCCGTTTAGTTGCTTCTAGACCCAGTTCCGTTAGAAAAACTCGGATCCGATTCCGAAACCAGGTTCACCTAGAGGACTGGAATCTAGTTCTAAAATCGATTTTAATTTATCTTTATTCTTCATTTTTCTTAAAATAAACATATCATTTAGCTTATAACAATGCATTAAGTTTACTACTTCTAATATTGTACATAAAAATGTCAAAAAAAGTTGATTTTAAGGTACAATTTGCAATATCAAAGACTCATAGGACGGGTCCTAGGTCCACGGGTCGGAACCTATATGGACATGAACCCGTTTACAAATCGGAATCTAAAATAGGTTCCAGACCCGATTTTTTACGGTTCGGAACTTCCGGATAATCGGATAATCAGATACGTGTTTGCAACCCGAGGGTGAAAACCTCTGATCTGAACCACCTACTTTATATGAATCCAACTCGGCAATCACATTTCAAATAGGTCCTTTCGTTTTAAATGAAAGTGGGAGAATCTCCGGTTGCAACTTATCTAAGGATTTGGCTCAGAGTAAATCAGAATGGAGGAATAAAATTCATGTCGCCAACCCCAACATAGTTGGGACTAGACTTTGATGGCAATGGTGATGATGGAGGAAATTTTTTTTACGGTTTAAGGTTTAGTTTGCGTTGGGTTCATATTTCTAACCCATTTGATAAATAAGTTGACTTTGTTGGGTTCAAGTTGATAGTTCAATCTGATTAATGATAAACCACTTATTACTTACCTAGCCCTGCAATTCGGGTCGCAGCAATATGCATGCTCCAATTTCAAATTATATGCAAGATTAGGTTAAAAGATTTCTTCTGCTTGTGGGGTAAAAACTTGATCAACTTGAATGTTACCAAATTCTTTCATAGTCCGATATCCTAAACACAAATACATCTGGATTGTAACATGGCCCATCATTTCTATGGCTTGAAATTGTAGATCTAAATCCCAGTCTCACCTATAAATTACAAAGAACTGTTGTCTGCCAATTACAATTTGGTGATCCAAATAACACTGCTAACAATGAAAAATTGACACTCAAACATGACCATTTAATAATCGGATTAGAAATGTCGGGACCCAAAAGAGAACCCCCTCACACACAGAAAGACAGCCCGCACAAGCAAGAAGTAGTCCTACAAACGAGAAATCCTAGACAGTCAGGTGAGAACTGCCGCCACTTACTAGTGTGGTAAGTGGCTGAGAATGAATTTTTTTTTTTTTTGTAACCCAACCAAAGGGGCAGGTACCCAAGAGAAAGCCCGCACACACACATAGGAATGAGTCGGGAAGGAGTTCTTCATGCAGACTGATGGGTGATTTCATAGTCTGGGTCGGGCTGGGATGAGATACATCCGGCCCAAGCTGAATGGGCCATAAGGGCCTTGCCCGAGCCGGACCTGGGTCAAGCGTGTTGGCCCGAGCCTGCTCATTTATTAAATTGAGCCTAAGCACAATTAATACTAACAAAAATGGTATAGAGGTTATAAATTCAGATATATAACAATCCTTAATTCAAATAAAACTATACAAATAACAGTAAAACAAATAAAAGTATATTATTCATATCTAGTCCAAGTTACATTATAAGACAAAAAAAATTACAGGTACAAACTTGGGTTGTCTGCAATAAAAATAAAGAAAATTTATTGACTCCACTAACCTAAAGCACTTAGTTCTAGCTATATCTCTTGTTAGGCTGGGTTGGGCTGGCTTTTGGGTTTTCTATTTTAAATCCAAGCTTGGCCCAAACTTAAACGGGCTAAACTTCTAGATTCTATCCTACCCAAGTACTAAAACTATGGTCCAAAACCAGCCCAAAGTGTGCTGGGCCCATGGCCCGCCAATTGATCAGAAACCGAAGGGGATTTCGACAGTATGGATGCTACTAGGGATGTAAATGTGTACTTGATTCTCCGATTACCCGGAAGTTCCAACTCGTTAAAAACTAAGTATGAGTCTTTATTTAGGCCCTGATAAGTAAATGGGTCCAGATCCGGTTCCACCTTGGTTCGGACCCATAGACCCGAAACCCGACATATTACCTCGATTTTCGAAAATATCTTAAAAAAACCATATATATATATTTTTAATATAATTCTCTACCTAGACCCGAATCCGAATCCAGACCCGTCTCATATATGGTTCTGGTTTTGGTTTTAGTTCCAGACACAAGAAACCGGTTTTGAAACAGTTCCGGGTCCTGATCCGGTTCCACGTTCTCCTTAGCAGTTTACGTTCCGGTTCCGGTTTCACCATGGATCAGGACCGGAAACGATCCGTTTACAAACCCTAGATTCCGCCCTTAGATCTGACGTTTGTCCCAAAACAATTAAAATTTAAATAGTTTCTATATAGAAATGTCCGTACAAAAATAGTGTGAATATCGTAGGGACTTGAAATATTATATTGCATAGTAATATATTTGTGATATCCATAGCCCTAGGATATATTATTGCATGAACCTCTTTGCGGGAATTTATTAAATTTCAAAAGATTGATGATATTGCATGAACAACTTTGCGGGAATTTATTGAAATTGGTAGGGCGAATGTCGGATCTGAGGGTCTGAGGGCGGGTGCAAGGGAGAGGCCCAAACTGAAAAATTGGGTTTGATCTGGACTCCGATAGATGTGGCCCACCACACCAACGGCCACGGATTTTCTTAAGGAGATCAGTTCTCACTGTCCTCCACGGCTATGTCTTCACCCCACGTAGAGCAGAAAATCTGCAGTCTCTTGCAAGATTGCAACTTCAAACAACTTAAACAAATCCATGGCTTCATCATCACCAACTCCCTCACCCAAACCATCGAAATCTCCTCCAGATTCCTCCGCCGGACAACCGAATTCGGCCACATGGACTACTCCGAGCTCGTCTTCTCGAGCATTCGAGGCAAATGCCACCCAGAAATCTTCCTCTGGAACAACATGCTACGAGGATACGCTCACAACGGCCCATCCGAGAAATGCATCCACCTGTTTGATAAAATGCCTGAAAGAGGACTCGAACCCAATAGGTACACCTATCCGTATGTTCTGAAGGCTTGTTTGGATCTTGGTTATGAAAGAGATGGAAAGAAGATACATTGTAGGGTTTTGAAAACTGGGTTTGGTTCTGTTTCTTCTGTTTGTAATTCAGTTTTTGATTTCTATATGAAGAGTGGAAGTTTTGGTAACTTTGGGGAACTGGGTCATGCTAGAATTGGGAAGTTGGATGATGCAATGAAGGTTCTCAATGAGATGACTGTGAAACCGGTGGAATTGTGGAACCGGATAGTCTCTGGGTATGTGGATATTGGCGAAGTGGGATATGCGAGACGGTTGTTCGATGAAATGCCTGAGAGAGATATGGTCTCTTGGAATTCAATGATTTCTGGATATGCAAAAGTTGGGGATGTAAAGAATGCTGAAGACTTGTTTAGACGAATGCCGGAGAAGAATGTTGTATCATGGACGGCAATGATCGGTTTGTTTGCCAATTCAGGAGACTTTAAAGCAGCAAGAAGGATTTTTGATGTAATGCCTGAAAGAAATGTGGTTTCTTGGAATTGCATGATTTCAAAGTATGCTCAACATGAGAAGTTCAAAGAAACATTAGATCTCTTTGTTCAGATGCAGTTAGAAGGTGTGGTTTCAGATGGCTTTACGGTCGTGTCGGCTCTTTCAGCCTGTGCCCATTTGGGGGCTCTGGAGTTTGGGAAATGGATACACTTCCATTTGATAAGAGATGAGCTTCACTTGGGAGAAATAGTAGGGACTGCCTTAATAGAAATGTATGCCAAGTGTGGAGATATTGATAAAGCTTTAGTCCTTTTCATTAAAATGTATAAGAAGGATGTATTCTGTTGGAATGTAATGATCAAATCGGCAGCAATACATGGAAGGTTCAAAGACGCAATTGACTTATTCTCGACAATGCTAAATAATGGATTTATACCAAATGATTTCACATTTACTAGCGCTCTGTTTGCTTGTAACCATGGAGGTTTGGTTGACGAAGGTGGAAAGATTTTTGATAGCATGAAGAGAGATTTTGGTATTGATCCGAAGATGGAACATTATGGATGCTTGATTGATTTGTTTGGCCGAAATGGCCGGCTTGAAGAAGCTCATTTGCTAGCAAGGGAAATGCCCTTCGAGCCCGACATTGCTGTGTGGGGAGCTTTGCTTGGAGGTTGTAGAGTGAGAAGAGACACTGAATTGGCTGAGAAAGTGATGGAGAAGATAGTAGAGTTGAGAAGCAATGAGTCAGGAGTTTATGTCCTTCTGTCAAATATTTATGCATCGGCCAGTCAATGGCCTGAGGCCCAAAGAGCAAGGGAGAAGATGGAAGATGAGAGGATATGGAAGAAAGCTGGATGGAGCAGTGTTCTTGAGGCTGATTCTGGAAGTTAAAAGGAATCTTCTTGGAGAAACATTAAACCATACTAGAAGGATTATGGACAAACCAAGGGTATCCTTCTGCCTTGAGTTCTGTTAATTTGGAGTGTCATCCAGTGTTCTAGCCATTCATCTGATGGCTGCATCTTGGTTGGGCCATGCCTACAACCTCCCTGGTGGGACCATCCAAAGTAGACCACAAATAGAAGGTTGGGATTCATTGTAAAGAAGGTTTAGTATTGGAGGATAGGATCATCCATATGGACTGTTTTGGGAGCATGGTTATTGATGAAGCCTATCAGATCACCAGAGCACAGGCTAAAGACTCAAGTAATATGGTCCCAAAGGTTGTGATAAAAAGTAAACAAGATGTTGCAGTTGTAGCCCATCAGATCACAGGATGGGTGTAGTGAAGTTTGTGGCATGAATGTTCTTTCAATCAAAATAATCAAAGTAGACCACAAATAGAAGGTTGGGATTCATTGTAAAGAAGGTTTAGTATTGGAGGATAGGATCATTCATATGGACTGTTTTGGGAGCATGGTTATTGATGAAGCCTATCAGATCACCAGAGCACAGGCTAAAGACTCAAGTATTATGGTCCCAAAGGTTGTGATAAAAAGTAAACAAGATGTTGCAGTTGTAGCCCATCAGATCACAGGATGGGTGTAGTGAAGTTTGTGGCATGAATGTTCTTTCAATCAAAATAATCACCCTACCTGCAGGACACTGTTTTCATTCTCGAAGATTGATTCTGTATCAATTAGAATTAAAGGATTTGAGATATACCTCCAAGGTTGGCATCTTTTGCCTTCGGTTTCTTTCACAGATAACAAAGAAGCTATAAGGGTTATGCTATCATATTGATGTTACAGCAATGCCATCGAAACTCTGCAGGTAAGCGTGCTGGTCTAAGAGTAGTACTAAAATGGTAGATTTGACCTCTTGACAAATTCTGCTGTTACTCCTTTTCCCTACATAGTCTACTGAAGAGGAAGGTTAGAGTTTAAAGTCATAAATTCATATGAGATTTATTGAAGGCGGGAATTTCCTGTCTTCAAGCATCTTGTTGTATTGATCTTTATCAAGTCCTCTTTTTCATTTTTTATTCATATATGAAAAAAGCCTTTTATTTCTAAAAAAAAAAAGAAAGAAAATTTTTTTATTGAGACTTCATGTGACAATGTGGTTCATTCTTTCTTTTTTAAGTTTCTCTAGTAGTCCAATGAGTTTCCTTCCATTCTACTGAAAATGTGATTAATTTTTGGGCCCGTTTGGATCATTGTAAATTGATCCACGTAACTCAGTTTACATGTAAATCAGGGTTCATGCCTTCGGATGACCTGAGCTTCCTGCAACTGACGCTTATTTTTTGGGCCAGGAGTGATACTTCCAATTTGAGAACCCAAGGATCGACCGACCCCTGAGTGTGTCTGCAACTGACAGTTGATGTGTTCTTTTCTGTAACTTTGAGTTACCTATAGTTAGATTTACAGGTAAACTGAGTGCAGTGCAATTGACTTCCAAGGATCCAAACTTCCAAACTGACTTTGTTACCTGGTCAGGCTTCTTATACTTGTTTAAGATTGATGGAAGCATGTTTAGTGCATCATTCTAAATAAGATCCACATGAGGGAGAGCAGTTCTAAGGCCAGTATAGACCACATATCCTAATCTTCTCATTCCCAGAATGCCATGATCCTTGATGGACATGCCCCATGGCCATTCAAAATTAGGTGGCAAACGAGCTTAGTATTTTCATTATATAATGGTGCTCCTCATATTGGGTTGTGGACCCCCACAGCTGGCATAGCTGGGTGACACTTGTGATATCCAGCCCCACTCATGACTCAACAAATGATCAAGCCAGATTTTTGAGCTACTGAATAGCTGCAACTTACTCCCATAAAACTAGTCAATTAATTCATCATTCTAGGCCCACCCGACCCATTCAGTTGGCCCACTGATTAATGGTCTGAATCTCACAATATTTGATTATGTAGGAAACCTAGGGCTGTCAATCGGGCTCTCGTATGAGGGTATCTGGCCTGGCCCGGCCCAAGAAAATCATGGAAACTGAGGTTAGTCTAGGGAAAATTTCTGCAGGCCTTCTAATTTATGGGCCGGGATAGGACGGCACCGGGCTGAGCCAGCTTATTTTTCTTATAGTATATATATATTTTTTATAAATGTATTAACATATTGTTGATTACTAAAACAGCCCTGTTTTTCTTCCTCAACAGTCATATAATAGGGGTATGAAGGTATTCCAAAAGAAATTCTAAGAATGATACATTGGGTGCCTCAGTAGTCAACACCACACCCCTAAACGTGGGAGGATAAGACAACTTGGTCCACATCCATTCTAGAGGTCCCACTCCTCAGATTTGCTTTACTCCATAGGGCTTTTTTTTCTCTTTTCCTTTCTCTTCTGTTTACTTTTTCAAGATTTTCAATTGGGATCTCAAAAAGTCTGAGTTCTACATGGACCCAGAATGAGCTTGAACCCCAAGTAACCTGCTGAGCTCATCCTTGTCACAGAGTTCTGTGACAGCTCTTGTGAGGCCCCTCATTGGATGGATGCCACTTGTCAGGGATGGAATACTTGGAAAAGTGGTCCATCATGAATCCACTTGATTGGTCATCACATGGTGGGTCTCACATGGTTGGAACTAATGATAAGATGGTGAGCTATGTAGCTCACTTGATCGTCTGCAATATGTTTGTGTACATTCACATAAACAGAAAAACTCTACTCAGGCTTCAAAGTTCAGACCCTAGAATGAGCCTGGTCCTGAACTTTGACAACCAAGACCAAAAACTGCATTTTCATGTGGGCCAAGACATCTGAGCCTGGGTTTGGCCCCTGACCAAGTTGCACTCCTTGTCTCCCATTAGTGACTGGCCACAATGTGTTCCACTAAATGATTAGGAGCACACAGTAGTTCAGACATCATGTGGCTAGCCATCCTGCACACCACCAAAAATCTATGGTGTGTATAACTTGGGCACCTGATCTGTTCTCATTTGCCTGTTGTCCTTCTCTGTCTGCATGATTTCTTGCAGTCCTTTCAACTTTAGGGCCACATGGTCGAATGAGCTTTGGGTATTTCTTTTTTAGCCTTTATCCTTTATTCTTGCAAGGGAGACATGATAATATATCATGGTAAATGCTTAGAAGGTTCGGACCCAAGTGGATCTCATGCCACTCTACTCCACAGGCACATGACCCTTTCCTTAAAGGCCGCTCTCTCTTCTCACTTTCTTTTGGATGTGGATAGTCCTTTTGGTACAGGTGGACAATCCAATCAATAGATTTTGACCAGTGCTAGCCTAGAGTGTGGTCACCAAGTCTACTAGATTTGACTTTAGTTTACAAAAAATTCAGCATGAGTGCATGACTATCCCAAGTTACTCAACTCAAATGTCATTCAATAAGCTCAGGCAGGCTGGATTTCTGAACTATCATATTTGTGTAGCTATCTGCCTGATCTATCCACCCTGTGTCTGTGACCCTGGCATGATCAAACCAAGTCATATCACATGGGCCATGGGCGGCATTAATTGTTTACCTGAACTACCAATCCAACCAGAAGATAGTAGTGATTCAAGGTTCAGGTTGACCCTTTTTATTTTCCGATTGGGTTTGGATTGACAGTTTTGAACCACTTCATAAATGTGCTGGGTTCGGGTTGAATCCACCTTCTTCTTATTGGACCGCTAACAAGACTCAAGTTCACCAATTGCATGAGTATCCACCAACCCAACCTGAACCTGGTTTGTTAATTAAGTATTAGGATGACACTTGTGCCTTCTAAACTAAGTTCAAATCAACATTTTGACTTGATTCATTACAAATTATCCACAGTGCCCGTCCCTGATCTAACGCAACACCTACTCTAACAGGGACCCCTCTTTTAATGGAATTGGACCAAACAACTTTGTCAATTTTATGGTACAAATCTTTCATGGAGTCCCATATGCGTAAGAAGTAGTAGCCATACATCATACATTTGTCAATTTTATGGTACATATCTTTCCTATTTCCATTGGAAGTCAGTCCTCTATTTTGGGTCAGACACTCCATTTGAGTCCTAATAAAGGCTCATCTTGGCAGCTATTAAACTGGAATAGGCCTGAGTAGGATGGGCGAAGACCTGGCCCATGCCCATGCTAGGCTAGCCCATGAGCAGCACTAATAATTAGCAGAATCTGATTAAATTCATGGTCCAACAAAAGCTATCCAAAGTTCAGTTTGTTCACCTTCTTTTTACTAGTATTTATTTATTTGATTTTTACCACTGTATGCATGGTTTTAAAACAAGGTTTAGGAGACTATGAGTCAAAGCCAAAACCTTTCTGTATTGGCCAATGGACAGGTATTTCAATTATATTGAGGTTTATTTCAGCCTCCTTTACTAGAACAAACAAATTCTAAAAATAATCATAAAATGCAAAAAAAAAAACTTTAGTTTTTTAATATCTTTAGAGATTTTCTCAGATGCAAATAAAATAGTACTAAGGGTGTGGTGAAATTGGATTTTGATTACATTTTAACTTTCAGACTAAACACATGAAAAATCTATATCAGTGATGGCAGAAACTTAGATGAATTCAGTCATGGTCAACCACTAAATTGGAATTTCTTAAACTTTTATTTAGATTTCTATTACTGTGTCTGATTAACCACTAAAAGGGTTATATCTTAGAATGGTCTACTAGCCATTATTACTTGATTTATTATTTCTCTTCCTCTTACGTCATCTCATTCAACTTTTCTGTTTATTAGGTATTAATGATGCTCAATAAATGATGCTATCCATTTTATCTAAACCTAATTGAAAGATCTCCAAATGATAGCTTAATAATTAGGTAAAAAAGGGCTTTCTTTAAAATTTGTGAGGTAGGTATATAAATAAACCAAGTGGAATAAAGGAACTATATATAAAAGATAGTCATGATAGAAATCTCAAAAGCTAATGCTATTCTATTAGATGAAGTGATTCATGGGCCCTTACATATGAAAGTTTAGAAGTAAAAAGGGACCATTCCTTACTTTTATCCATATTCCATGCTAATATGATTACAAACATTATCATTTGCTTTCTATAGAATTTCAGGTTAGTACCTTCAGCAAAAATGGTTGGTTTATCATCTTAGTCACTCTAAGCTGGTGGATTTTGTTGTAGGATCTTGACCACCCAACTAATAGAAGATTTTCAGTTTGTGATTCTTTAGAAGAATGACTTCTTAATTGATTATTGTAAGGATAGATCCTAAGGCAATTGGGTAAATGGGGTCCATGGATTTTTCTTTTAGATATGAAATTTTCTCTGGTGGAACCTTGTACACCTGAATTAAACTAGATGGATCATGGTTTAGACAATTGCCTAGCTAATTTGGTTGTGTTTTGTTCTATGATAGAGTTTGTTGTGGTGCAATGGCTCTCAAAAGAATGGGACTCCCCTCTCCTATTAAGAACACAGATTTCCTACAACTTGGGGTTGCTCATTTGATTAGTAATCCCGGATGACACTGGACTACTAAGGGATTGAACTCTAGATATGCCACTCTTCCTATATATGTGGGCTATCTTGGATCTCAACCAAGCAATTTGAAAAGGTCGACTTAACCTACATTCAATCTAAATTATTTTATAAAGCAAATTTTAGGACATAAATAGATGAAACAAATTTAACGTATCAATTAAAAAAAAATCTAGCTGCCCCATTATAAGTAGGGTGCACTTTTAATAACTAAACCGGCCCTTCTGCTCCTTCCTTTCCCCATTATTTTCAAACTACCTTTGTAACAACCCAATAAATGAGGTGGGAGAATGTAGTGATCTGTCAAAGGTCGAAGTATCCATCTCACAAGTCACAAGTCACAAGTCACAAGTCACAAACCACAAATCACCACATCTCTCAGGTAAAAGTACATATATCTTGGCCCGTTTGGTAATTTACTTTTAAAATAAAGTGGAGTGAAGTGAAATAAAAAGAATGAATAAAATATAAGTGAGTTATGATGGTATTTTGTTTTTAGTTGTTTGGGATATAATATTTTTGACTTTTTGTATGGGGAGATGGAATTTTTTTGTCTTTTAGTGAGTAAATGTAGTTGCTTTTTGACTTTTTTTGAAAAAGATGGAGGGAATTTTTTGAAAAAGTGCTTTTGATGGGATGTTTAATTTGATTTCACTTCACTTTACTCTATTAGTAAAATTACCAAACACGCCCTAAAAGAGAGGGATTCTTATGCAAATAACCAGCCTTTTTTTTTTGCTGATAACTACCTCAATTAGTCCAACAATCTCAATTAACTATTATAAGACGGTCAACGCATTGATATAATCCGATATATTTTGTCATAAAAGGATAAAAATACTCTTAAACATAAACTTGTTTTGATTAAATCTACAGTGCTAACAAAATGACAATTAGATCTCATATAATTTATTCTTTTATATTGGTTAATTTATCAGAAGTCAGTCTTTGACTGCGGATCAAAGTGGTTGATTGAGTTTGTGAGGTGTAAAAAGGTTCATTTTGCAAAACTCTCCTTCCCCACATCTGTAAAAAGAAAAGATTAGATAGTAATTTGTAACATAGTCTAAAAAGAAATACAACCCATGACCCAAAGGAGGGCTCCACCTCTACATAAGATTCTAAGCATCTGGTTCCCCTCCTAACATGGGCTTGTTTCTTTTTTGGGTAAAGAAGGTGAGGGTAAGGTAATGATCCTTTGGCTCTCGTGGGACCCACATGGAGATGGAAAAAAACAGCAGTTGCTAGTTAGTTGGTGGGTTGCCTGCCAAGGCAATGCTTGTATGTGCATGGCCTTTACTTGTTCCCTTTTGTTACCATAGTTCTTTGATGAAAGGAGGAGAGAGTGAGAGACTTTTGTATAGATATGGCTGCACCCTGAAGCTTCAACCCACGTGTAGTTAATGATTTATCTGTGGTTAAGGCTCCTACCATACTATACCTCAAGACCAAAGCATGGATCTTTTACCAAAAAAAAAAAGACCAAAGCATGAGAGAGAGAGAGAGAGAGAGAGAGAGAGAGAGAGAGAGAGAGAGAGAGAGAGAGAGAGAGATGTGCTTTAAAGCCAAGTAAAGAAGGTGGGTAACCACCTCACGGACCAGTCCTCACTACTCACCCTTAAGGTAGGCCACACCATCATCTTCCTGGGTGCCTGTCACTGTACCCCACATCAGCATCGCTTGCACGAGAAGCCCACTTGCAGGAGGACCTAAATATCTAAACCATGCACCCACTTCCATCTTTTTAACCTTGATGTATTTCTTTGTTTTTGGTAGATCTTTCTGTCATTCAGTTGAGTTACATTGCTCGGTTTGTGGTATACAATTTACTTGGGCCTTACATTTTGTATATGTGGGTCCCACTTTAGATGATCAAACTATTTGTGTGCATCCCAGAATTAAAAATGAAAAAGAGAGTGCAGAAAATGTAGTCTGGGTGAAAGAATCCAGAGCCAACAATCTAGGCCCTAATCCACACTGAACTAATTAATCAACCCACGTTTCATCAGTGATTATATACATTGAGGTTGTCCATATGCTAATTCTTAAGCTAAAGTTTCCTCCCTCTTATTGATTCAATTCTTCCCTTTTATAGGGTGGGATTTATGAGCTCTGTTTACATGCCATGTGCCCCATAGAAATTCTATAATTTTCATCATTTTTTAACCATTAACCTAGTTATTTCAGATATGAATTCTCTCATTCACTCGTCGTCGTCGTCATCATCATGTAGAAACCTTATCCCAACTATTTTGATGCTAATCATATGAATTTTGTTTCATCCATCTTGTCTATTCTGGCCCAAATTAATCTTTATATAGTCGCACTTCTATATATCTATCCCTACTACTTTCACTTATGTTATCTTTGACGTCTTTTTCCTTTTTCTTGAGAAGCCATCAATCGTAATTTTTTTTTTTTTTAATACGGATACTATTGTCGACTTGTATTAAACATGTTGACATCATCTTATCCTATCTTTTAGGGTGCATTGGTGTGATGAGAAGAATATGAAGTAGAGATGAAGATTATTTTGATTTTCCGTGCCGTCTTTTTCCCAATTATTTAGGGCTTACTTTAGGATTGGTTTGTATAACACTACGGAAGAGAAAATACGGATTCCTCTTACACAAGAATGCCTTTCCGATGGGAAAGGTTGGACTCTTGTTACTTATCTTGTGCAGAAAAGATCTCATAAAAATAGAATTATTCACCGAGGGTCATTTTGCACCGAACAACAAATATAGACTACGTGAAATATAAAGAGGTCTTATCTTTCCGAATCCGAATCCACAGAAAAAGAATAGCACAAACGTGCACTTAGAAAGCCATAAAGTGGAATCCTCCGCTACACAAACGCGCCCTCATAATTCAACATTTACTGTTCAAAATAAATATTACAACACTTCAAAGCATCTTTCATATTCATGACATTGATTCCCAAGGCACAGAGACTGCTACAGTTGTAGGGCATTAAAGAGATGCCCTTAGGCTAAAAAAGCTGGTAGGTACACTTACTAGTTGAGTTACACAAGCACATTAATTGATTGTGGATAGGCCTGGATTTTATGTTTCCATACGACTTCCAAGACCAATCTTTACAATTTAGTGGGGTCCATCCTTAAAGACTAGTCATGTGTCAATACAGCTATAACCTTGAGTTTGATCAACAATGCATGTGTGGGGTGCTCTCTTTGAGATGATGGTGCAGAAGAGCCATTTGATGTGGTGAATTCAAGTGCAGAACATGAGTGGAGAAAACTCTCCACAGTGTGAGGAAAATCTTCACTTACAGAGCATAATGGAGAATACAATAGAAAGGGCATTCCATGGACGACTTTTGATTTAAATTTTGATCTTTCATTTGAATGTCACAACAATCTTAGTATATACCACTAAAAAAGTTAAAGAACAACTTGTGGAGGTCAAATTGTTTATTTATAGCATGCTCTTGATTCAATGCTTATGATCATCAAATCAAATTAGCTTGTTGTAAGTGCAGAGAGTAACATGTATATTGTCAACCCAAAAGCAATGTATTCATTTACTTGAGACTTTCAACCTAAACCCAATCTAGAAGCCAAAGGGTCAACTTGCATGCCATGTAATTATAAAAAGATCAAGTTCCGGTTGAGTACATTGGTGGTGTATGTTCAATGAGTAAGATTGGGTGGATTGGCAAGTTGAATAGCATAAATGGACTTATCAACCTGAACCAAGTCATTTCTTAATCCAGTAAAAAAATATTAAATCTGAACTCAGTAAAAAACCATAAGGGTCAATCCCAAACCCTAGATTAGTTGGATAATCTTCTTTTTCTCAAAAGAAGAAAAAAAAGAAAAGAAAATTATGTTCAAGAATCACCAACCCCTGATTGGCTCATTAGACGGTTAAAGTGATAGAAACCATGGTTGTAAAGGTCAAAGAACAAAAAAGGCTAAATTTTTTTTTTATCACCATAAAGGGCATTTGTTTAATTTGTTAAATAAATCTTATCCAAAATACTATGCTTTTAACAAAATAAGAGTGAAAGTGGTTGTTCATTTGCACTCATTTACATATGTAAATATTGCATATACTTGACATTTACGTGTAGTCATGTTTGTTTCCGTTCATTTGCAGATCACATATGCAAGCGAGATGTAAAAATGGTGATAAATGAAGTTATTTTCATATGAAAGATTTCACGCTAAAGTATTACATATCTTGGTTTTTTGGGTCAAGAGGGCGCTAATACAAAGTATGCTTAGGACTGGTCCGGTAGTAAATCCATTCACTGCCTTTTTTTATATACTCTTGTGGGCCCCAAATCTTTAATCCGAAACATTCAAAATTTATAAATCCAAATTATTTAGTTCCATGTCTTAAAACACTCATAGATTTTCTAAATCTGAAGGTTTTACATGTTTAATATGAGTCGTTGAACTTTTATTTGTGAAAATAGTGCTTCCAAACTAACAAGATTTTGTTTTTCACATGTGTAAAATTTTACATATGTAAACCCTATGTACTTCATGTCCCATGTATTAAAACAAACAACCCTAGGGGTTAACAAATAATTAAGGACTTTTGGACGTTAGGCTAAAAGGTAAGGAATATAGAGTGAATTTTCTTAAAATTAAGTGTTATCCAAATGTGAGATTGTTACATTTCACAACACATAAATATATTTTTCTAGCGTCCGAGACGTTTCTCATGAGATTTAAATTCTCAATCGGTTGGCTATAGTGTAATATTAAATTTTACATTTGCTAACTTATTCTACCAAACCCCTTAAGGTGTTAGTAGTAGCGGCAGAAATACTTTTTAATACCCATTGGCTGGAACCCATTTTTCATCTATGGTTTTTAAAAATTAAATTGTTTTTAAAATATTGACATTTTGTCCTTCTAGAGAACTCACATATCAAAATTTTCTTAAAGGGTTGATGGTAACATGAGAAATTATAATAAAAAAGCCAGAAAGATACGGGTCACATGAGAAAAACAAAACAAGAAAGAAAAAAAGAAACCTTTATCCAGTGTGAAACGGTTGGCTACCCTGATGGGACTGTTATTTAAAGAAAACTTAAAAACAAAAGAGAAGAATAATCCAACTGCTATTGTATCTATGTGGGCGTTCATGAAGATACTCACCAGGTGGGCTGTCCTAATCTGCATTATAGTAATTGGATCCCAATTCCCATCCCTACCAAGTACCAAGTGTATCCTCCAAGTTTAGATTACTCCTCTTCTCCTTTCTTTCTTACATTGTTAGTTAAGACCTATTTTTGTAGATGGTTGATGGTGACCAACTACCACTTTGCTACCCCCATCTACTCTTGCTTCTTGGAGGATCCACCCTTTCAGATTTTGAGGGGCCCACTTAGGATGGAGTCAATTCTCAGGAGCTGACTTGTAGGCTTAGTGAACCCTTGATGATGAGATGTTAGGCCATATATCACAGTGATCAGATAATTTGTATTCCTTAATTTAAGAGTTTTCACTTACAAGCAAATTGCATTATGTTTATATGTGCATGTGGTTCAGCTTATGGGGCTCACCTAGGAGAATTCTTGAGTGTTGGGCTAAGGGGATGAATATCTCAATCATGGTAAAGGGTTAGAAAGCATATTAACCCAAATTAGGTTAACCTAACCTTTCATTTAATTACTTTAGATTTTAATGGTCTTTTGATTTTTTTCTTCTTAAATATTCAATCCAACATTGGATAAAGATCGAACGAGCATAAATTGGGCCTGCTACAAGGTCATGGGGAGCAGTGACTATGAAGGGAGTGCACTAATCAAAGATGAGACCGTGTGGGCCTGTGGAGTCGCATATGGATTGAGTTTGTCTCGAGAGAAAACTTCTTATTAGAGAAAGTTTTATTAGTACCAAATTTACATAAGTAATATGAGGGCATACAAAACCTGCAAATGTTAAACCTAGTTGAGTGCTAATTCACGTAATGAGAGGTCTATTGGTCAGACTTTTGCCAAACTCTTATTCCCATTTGACTTTTTTTTTATCCCAAAAGTGGTAGTGATGATCTCAAGTGGGCCCCACAATGCTTGTGCTATGTTACTAATAGGATGGTACTGCATCAACCTTGTAATAAAGAATGCTCTTATTGGAGGTAAGCAATGGCCCACAGGCAGACAACACAAATAATGAAACAAGTCATTGGCAGCTTCTTTGGGAGTTGACATTCCTTTGATTGTTATCAGGGAATTTAGGAAAATTCCGAGCTGTTGAAAATAAATGACCTCTATACATATCGAATTTAAAAATATTTTTATTCCAATTTGATTAGCGGGTCTTACCATATGAAATCAAAATATGATTATCATACTTTCAATCTTATGGTAGGATTAACCTACACTACAAATAGGATGTGTTCATTTTAATCACATCACCTTAGATGTTTAATAGGAGTGCTTCAGTGTGCTAGTTCTGCTATTTTTCTTTCAACATGGATTTTTCAAGCAGACTCCTTTGCTCGATACTGCTCTTGGGGCCCGCGGGTAAGATTCCTATTGACTACCATCTGCACGTGACATGCACGTGTTAGGAGAGTTTGGGGGAGTGGAAGAGGAGACAGATTGTTCTGTCAGGAGACTCAGGTGTCAGTTCTATGTCAATAAAAATGCATAAAAAATTTACAAACTGGCCCTTAATTCGGTAAAAGTGGATGATTTAGTTGGATTAATTCCTCCGGACCAAGGAAGTCAGATAAATACTTTTGTGGCTCCTAGTTGCTAGTAATAGTGAACTCAATCTTCGATTTCTAAAGAAGGGGGGAATCGGGAGTTGATACCAAGACCATTTAGCTCCAGAAGAGAGATGAACCGTGGACCCTGACCATTCAGTCAACCCCTTGAGGTTAAAGAAACTATTAATAGAGTGGAAGTGTTTTTCACTTCTTACTTGGGAAGAGAAAATTTAATTATAAGCTCCAATCACCTGTATTTTTTATAATTAAAACGACAACCTCTCTTGAATGTCTTACACAAGTCATGACCTCCATTGTATAAAAATCTTGGTACATCAAGATTGACATGCAAATGATAGGTCAATTGTTTCCCGGTTAATGATACCTCATATGGAATCAGATGGGGAGAGTCACATGTTTAACTTGGCATGTTGCCATCTCTACTAACAAAATTGGAATCTGAACAAAAGAATTAAAAGGAAAGTCAGTGTGGGTTCAGTGGTAAGACATCTTCTTTTTCACCCGAATCACTAGGGACTAATCCCCCATTGCTGCCACATTAGTTAGAGATCGATTTGCGTAGCGTGCATCGGTAGTTATCGTCACAAAAAGCAGAAGGTAGTTAGTTGAATTTGTAGAAAATAATAAGGTGGTTGTAGCATGTAGATTTTTCATTAAAAATTATACTTTCATTTTCTACTTCATTTTTTCATATGATGTTTTACAAATGATCAAACCTGGGGGTGTAGTGAACTGTTCAATTCCACCAAGTATGGGTGCAAGATTAAATTTTGCTTAACCATGATCATATAAAAACTAAAAGAAAAGTTTGTAAATATTTTAAACTTATCAGTAATGTCAACAGATTCTTCAGCCAAAAAAAAAATGTCAACAGATTCTTATCAAACCTACTTTGACCGGATTGTCCAGCCTGTGTTTTTAAAGAACTTGTTTTCTCCAAGTTGTTCATTTAAGAATGCAAAGAATACAAGGATAAATGAACCATAGGGTCATCTCCCATTTTTAAGGAAGCACATGATCACTAACCTCTTTTTAGAAATCTAAGCATTTACTTCACCTAACAGACAGCTAACCATGGTCTGCCATTTTTGAGCTTGGCTTAAATGAAATTTATTGGGTTAAATCTTACATAAAACATTTGAGATTGCTGTCTTGGTTTGTACAAACAGAGACTGTAAATATGGCATTTCATGAATGAACACACCATAAAATGGATCCCTAATGTAGTAAAAGCTCACCTTTTTAGAGTCTGGATTTTCTTTGGTTGGCACTCAACGGATTCTTTGAGTCCATAATTCCCACCTTTAAGATCTATACCTTTTGAGTTTGCTGTCTTGCCTCAGTCTATGATTAATAATCTTTTTTATTTCAATGAGAGTTATGTTCAATATCAGGTTGATTAAATAACCCTCCTGGAGAAAAGTTTCCCTTGATGATAAAGTAAGGTGGCAAAGTGGTTTATGACCAGTTTGTTTGGAGGAACTTTTGATTGAAATACTGTACCGCTCCACCCCATTCCCATTGTCCGCTTTGGCCCACGGGCCTTATAGTTTTGTTTCTGTCAAAAGGCCTCATGCAAGGTAAGGGTGTAAGTTCTACATATAACCCCATTCACTTTCCTTTCTATAGTCGATGTGGGACTCTGGGACGTCACAAATACCATCCGTCCAATGTTCTTAATAGCAATGTCCGTTGCTATTTATGAAACATTTGAAATTCTTTTTGAGATTAGTGTAATTTCAAAAGCTTAACTTTGTCAAATGTCATTTTGGGTTTTGAGTTTTCTCTAAACCTTGGGTTTGCTGAGATACTTTAGAATTTGAAAAACCTATTAGGGGACGACATTTTGAGAATTTCTTATTTTCCCAAGAAGAAATTCTTAGAATTTCTGCAAACAAATAGGCCCTTAAATATTCAACTAACTATTTTTTTAATGGTAAAACTATAAATATTCATTAAGAGAAAAATAAGAAAAGATAACTTGCTTTGGGGATAAAAACCACCCTACCTTTGGTCATGCCTTTAATCCATGTAGTGTGGTTGATATTAGATTGACAATTCAAAACCAGAAATAGCTGAGTGTTCAAGTTAATATGAAAAAAGAGAAAAAAAAATGCACAATTAAGATGATTTAGAATATTCAATGGAAGAGATTATTCTAATGCTTTCCCATGGTGGTGATAACTTTTTTTTTTTTTTTTTTTTTTTGTACCTGAGCCAACTTCCGCTATGAATAATTGCTATTGATGAGTTCTAGTGAGTTCTATCTCACATGTTTAGAAATTTGTTTTCTCTTCTTCGTAAGTGTTGTATTCGGCTCGAGACAGGTGCAGCACGCGGGAGTACATGTGACATACTTCGAGAATTACCTTAAGCCATGGTAATTCGGGATTAGTATGTGACATCACACAAGTAGGAAAGAAGCCTGTAGATATGAAAAGAGGTGGCGTACTCAGAATTTGAACCCGGTGTAGCCCTTCGAAAACTGTAAGGAGTCATTGCATCTTCACGTCGGATCCTTTCATATGGATGATGTCAAACATTGAAAGATGAGCCCCACCAACTCAAAAAATGATTATGGACCTTATAAACAAATAAACTTTAAGGGACAGACAATGTCACTAGATGCATGTATTTAAAGTAAAAGTAACATAAAAGGGACGGACAATGTCATTAGATGTATATATTTAAATAAATAAACATGAAAGGAATGGACAATGCCATTAGATGCACATATTTAATTCTGTACAAGTAGCAACCAGTTTTTAATATTTTCGATCCTCTAACGCTTTGGTTAAGAGAAATCATGAGCTAAAGGATTGAAGGTTTTTTTTTTTTTTTTTGTGAGGCCACTGTGCTAAATTTTCAAGTCGTTCAAACTGAAGTATGTTGCAAATATTTGGGGCATTTCAAAGTTTTACTTCAATAGAACTTAATTCAATTCTAAGGGGTAGTTCAGCTGGTCTAAGACCACGGTTTGCAACTTTCGAGCTGCCCCAAGACCACGGTTTACTCCCCAAGGTTGTAGGTTCGAAATTGCACCGTGCAACCCAAAGGATTGAGAACTCTCCGATAGCCTAAAAAAAAAAAAAGATCTTATGCATAAAATGAATAAAATTATTTGATTACATAAATAAATAAAATAATCTTAAGCATATTCATTACTCGCTACTTTTTTTTATCAAATCTTTGATCTTACAATACAAAACCTATGTTGAAGCGAAATTTTACAATATCCATACAAATGGATGGGTGAGCATTTATTTTGAATGATTCAAATTGTAATAAAATGAGCCCCACTACAAGGCTTCAACTAAGGATTTCTCCAAGTTAGAAAAGAATCATAGGATCTGGACTCTTTTATTTCTTCTGCTTGATTTGGGTGGTATATGTCACTTGTAAATAATGTTAAAGCGTTTTTGTACTTTCTTTTACAATGATATAAGTTTACCTTTAACATCAGGACAATAAAATAGACATCATCAATAGATGTACATAAAGTATGGGGAATGATACCAGCTGCTTTCTTGGCAGGTTCCTGTGGCAGAGGTATACTCTGATTTGAGACCCACCTTTGATTGAGGCAAATTGATCAATCCACTGGGGTACATTACCATTCTAGAGAAGTTAAACCAGAGTATATTGAACTGGTGATCTCATAAAATTTGGATAAAACAAAGGGTGTTCCAGAGCAGTTGAATCAGATTATATTTCCTTCATCACCATATGACAGCAGCTTGTATCCTTTCATTTACATTTTATCTTGGTGGAGCTTCCCCATATTAAGCCTTTTGGTGCTTCTTAGAATTTTTGAGTTTGTGGGGCTGACCAACCTATCAAAGAAGAGGGCTTTAATACATACTTAGAATTCGGATTCTACGAGGCTTTAACCTAGAGAAATCTTGAGTTAAAAGGAGTGGAACTCCACAGTAGGACCCATGTATTGAATTTGAACCATATAAATGCCATCTAGGTATGTGTATGTATCCTCAAATTTTACATTAATTCGAGATTTTTCTTCCATCAGATTTAGTGTTGGATAAATAATATGATTAACACAATTTTACGCATATTCATTATCACTTTTTTTTTTTTTTTTTCCAAATGGCCAATGCAACAATGTTACAAACCCGGATTGAAATAAGATTTGAAGGTACCTTGTATACCTGGAAGGCATTTATTTTAACGATTCAGATTTCAATATGTGGGCCCCACTGTAGACTCTTTTAATTCAGGATTTCTCTTAGTTCTAGCAGGACTCGGACTCATTTATTCACCTGAAAGTGTCAGATCAATTAGATGTTGCTGTTTTTTTTTGTGAAACAGATAATGATATGTCTATTCTAGCTGTTCTAGCTGTTCACATTGTGTCCATACACAAAGAGAGATGTTAGTACTGTGAGAATAAGGGGTGAGAGACCTCACATTTCGGCAGTTAGCATTGGATATGAATGTGAGGACCCCACCCTTCTTCTCATTTTACCATTAAAGTTACTCTCATAATAGGAGCATCTCCCATTTCTATAACCTTAAATTTTGTAATCGTATGGATTTCAAAATCTTCATCTATTTAGAAGACCAATCTTCAATAATTATATCAAAATCTTTATGATCCGGATTCTTGCACAAATGGCCAGCAGTACGAAACATTATGGCATGAAAGCTAAGCCAACCATCAAGTGGACCCCACCTTCAACTTGCAAGATCATATTTAAGCACTTGAGTTGAGTAAGTGGCGAATGGAATGGTTTCGGATTGGAACCATAGTGGATCTGGACATGGACCTGTTTCTAAATAATGGTTTCGATTCCGGTTTTGACTTGGAGCCTGTTTTGTTGGTTCCTGATCCGGATCTGGTTCTGGAACTGGGTTTTCTTAGAGGATTGAAATCTAGTTTCAAAATCAATTCTAATTTCTCTTTATTCTTCATTAATCTTCTTAAAAATAAGCATATCATTCAGCTTATAATAGTGCATTAAGTCTATTACCTCCAATATTGTATATAAAAATGTCTAAAAAAGTTGATTTTAAAGTATAATTTACAATATCCAAGACTCATATGTCGGGTTTCGGGTCCACGGGTTGGAACCTATATGGACCCAGACCTGGACATGTTTATCAATTGGAGCCTAAATTGGGTTCCGGATACAGATCCATTTATAAATCGAAACCTAAAATAAGTTCTAGACACAGTTTTTTATGGGTCAGAACTTCCGGGTAATCGGAGAAATGAATACCCGTTTCCAGCCCCAGTGTTGGGCTATATTTTAAAAATGTACTCAACCATCTGGTCGAACCCGGTTTGTTGCCTTGCATGGTTCGATGCCACCTACTCTTCCACTGGTAAAAGACTGGTCAAAACCACTTAATATTTTATTAAAATGACAGCCAGTCAGTGTGAAGTTGTGAACCAACGCTATTATATGCATTTCAAATGATCAATCTAAATCCCTCATGCACGCTACTCTCTTGGGAACTCCCGCCAGACCAAATCACCAACTACTTCTTACCACCAGTGTGACAGTCAAGAAATTTTGCTGGCCCCAAATACATTATGTAAAATTTGGCCTACATATGGACTTTTACCATCTAATGATTCATGGATGTAACCAATGTAATAAGTAAATTATATCAATAAGTTAAAGTTTAAGTTAGATAACCCACATTTAAATTGTTCGAGTGCTAGTGGGTGGTGTCGTCTATTCAGGATTTTGCCAATGATCAACCGTAAGGGGGGACAACGGGTTTCTCCTCATAAAAAAAAAAAAAAAAAAAAAAAGAGAATTTAAGTTAAGTCAAAACATGTGGGTTGATCTTCATCTTGAATTAAGAAAAAAGATATGATTAAATTAATAATTGATTTTGAGATAAATGATGATAGCGCTCGCTTTAACTTTCCGGGTAATGCATTATTGGTTTGTCTCTTAAATAAAAGCTTGCTTCAATTGAGATAAAACCTACTGTTAGATTGGATAATCATGACTTGATTGCTTTTCTTTTATATTTGTATGCTTCTGATCAAACAGTAAACATTTCTCATGATAGATTTTTTTTTTCTCTTTGAAAACCCATCAAACCACCCATGGAAGTTTGAATGGACAGTGTGAATTGCATTATCTGACCTTCATTGCAGAAAATATTTGAAATTCTCAAAAGATGATCATGAATTGTGGGATTCAATCATTTTTTTTTTTTTAAATGACAATGGATGCATATTTTGAATGGTATAGATCAGATGAATAGGCTAGTGTGTCCACTAGATGCAATGGACCAAGTGGGTCCCAGAAGCATCCCAAGACTCTCTACTTGAAACAAATTTGTCTGTGTCTTCAGGGCAGTGCTCCTTTTTATGCTTAGTTTTCCTATTAGCTCTGTGAATCACCTTTGGCTTTGGGTTTTCCTGTCCTATGTTATAACAAGCCACATCAATATCAACATCAACGTCTCTAAAGTGGGGGTTATTATGTCATTTTGGTCTAACCAATGTTTTTAGTGATCCACACGCAATCATAAATCATATATTAATCTGTCTTCATCCTTTATTATTATTATTTTTTTTCAACTTTCAATAACTCCATATTGTTTGTGTGCCTTAGGAATTGTGAATTGACCTCATGCCTAGAACGACACATATTGGGCCTACAAGGCTATTTTTTTCAGGGATCCAATCCCCCTGCTCCGTCCAAACAGTGGAGTCCTTTTTCGACGAATCTGGAGTCGTCACGGATCGGATCGGGGTTGCTCTCTTTCCTCCGCCTCCCTTCCGCTCCTACGCGTGTTATCCCTTGATTCGTCCAAACAAGGCAAGGATCCGGATCTCCTGTTTCGTCCAAACAGGGGAGCCCTTTTTCGACGAATCATGGGTCGTCACAGATCAGAGGTTGCTCTCTTTCCTCGGCCCCCCTTCCGCTCCCACGCATGTCACCCCCTAATTCGTCCAAACAAGGCTCCCCTGTTTGGACGAAACAGGGGATCTGTTTCCTTTTTTAAGTAATTTGATAAGATGGGTCCCTCAGCCATCAATGGAGGATCTCTAAAAGCTGTTCTTGATGAGAAGAAAGAGAGTAAACATCAAGCTATTCTATTTTTAATTTCTAACAATCTCATTTACCAAAGAAGAAATGAAAAAACCCCAAGGGGTAGCTCAGTTGGTCTAGGACCACGGTTTGTACATGAAGATTGTAGGTTTGAAACTGCACTATCACACTGGGGTTACATGAGAGTTTGCCCGGCTACCTTCTGTGTCCGGAGGGATTAGTCCAATAGAAAGGGTTGGGAAGCCTCCGATAGCGCGAAAAAAAAAAAAAAAAAAAAAAAAAAAAAAAAAAAAAAAAAAGAAGAAGAAGAAGAAGAAGAAGAAGAAGAAGAAGAAGAAATGAAAATAAAGTTTTTCAAACAATCTATTTTGTAGTTCAATAGGCAGCTGATAATCAAAGGATTATTAGGAGGTTTTTAGATCAAAACACAATAAAATGGGGGAATCATTTTCAGACAAGTCTGACCTACATCTCACTTTTACAAATTTACTAAGGTCATGTTTGGGGTAAGAAGCTTACTGGTTTTCTTACTTATTTTCTCTAGGAATTGTCTGATCGTAAATTCTCAAAGACTTGGGCTAATAAAAACCCTCAACTTTTAAGTCCGTTCTTCTTGATATTTGAAAATCTTCAATTTTACAAATTTACATACAAATACCAATTTTCTCAGCTATATATACTTATATGTAACGATATCGATATGAAATTCTCAACTACATAAATCCCCAATGAAAGATTCTCAGAAATTTCTTAGCTTTTCTTGAAGCACTTGGGCAATTATAAATCCTAAAAGATTTGGACCAATAAGTATCCTGAACTTTATGTCCAATCTTCATGAGAATTAAAAATCTTCAGTTTTACACATTTGCACACACCAGTTTTCTCGGCTATATGTACCGATATGACCAATATCAATATGAATTTTTCCAACTATATAAATCCTTAACCCCAATGGGTAACTCAGTTGGCGTAGGACCACGGTTTGCACCCGAAGGTTGTAGGTTCGAAACTGTACTACAACACTGAGACTACAGGAGAGGGGCTATGGGAGAGTCGCATATTCCTGACTAGTTTGGTAACATGCCCTATGATTGGATCATGCATTATCAAGTTGGCCTGCCCCACCAAAGTTGCAAGCATAGCCATAGGATGTACAAAATTAAGGCCCACAAGAGGAGACTGTACATTTCCTTGGCATAGGATCCCACAATTTTGATTCCTTCCTTATCACTACAGTTTTAAAGAAGGAAGCTTCTTAATAGAAAATAATTTTTTTTTAAGGCTCTTTACCCTAAGTTACCAACTTAAAAAAGGTCTGCTCAAAAGAGGAAAAAAACAAATAAAAAGAAAGAGAAATAGGAAAAACAGACAAGCTCTCTCAGATCTGCTTGACTGTTCCTTTCCTAGTTTCTGATTCTTATTCCACCATCATCAGCTCTGTGTTTGGTGACTTTGACATCCAAACACTCTCCATATCTTCCAAATACCTCTCTCTCTCTCTCTCTCTCTCTCTCTCTCTCTCTGCAACACTCAACAGAAGTCATCTGTTCATATCTAAAGATCATAAGTTCAGCTGTTCATATCTAAAGATCATATGTTTTCATCAGTTTCCTAGACTCTCATTCCATCTCTTCTCCAAGAATGTTGCATAATTGAGAAAAAAGAGGAGAGAGAAGGAGAACTGGAAAGGTCTCTGCTTGATTTTTCTTTTTTTATGTTGAGTGAGAAATTTGATCTTGTATAGGTTGATTGGTCATTTTTTTTTTTTGCAACAATTGAATCAAAGATCCGAACTGGGTCTTCTACAAAATCTCGAATCAATGGACAGAAGTTGAAATAAGCAACCAAAAAAGCGATCTTTTTTCAATTGTCATTGGATTTTTTACAGACCAACGGTCATTTTCTGGCATTAACATGTCGGAGAATTCATACTGAGGAGAGATCTGAATTGGGTTTCCGTCTAAAGAAACGAAGATTGGAATCGTTGGGGAGGTGGGAATTTTCTGGCATTGTTGCATTCGAAAGTTGTTGAAGTGAGAGCTGAACTGGGAAGGTCTGAATTTATGGAGATATGCTCAATTGAAGCACTTTCTACTCTTCTTTCCCGTTCTTACATTTTTTTGCCCCTCAGATTTTTTTCAGATTTTGAATCTTTTGTGCAGGTCACGAGGTTTTCCTGCATTGGAGTGTTGGAAAGTTAATGAGGGGAGATCTGGACTGGGTCATCTTTGGAGGGGCTAAAATCTTCGAATTGACAGAAATATGCTGAGCTGAAGCAGAGAACAGAGATGTTCAGGGCGGCGAGATGGAGGGCGGAGAAGAACAAGATCAAACTAGTATTCAAATTGCAATTCAGGGCAACACAGGTATACTACTGTTATTTAAGCACTTTCATTTTGAAATTCAACAAATGGGTCTGGTGTTTTCATTGTCTTTTACATACTCTGTAATCAAATTTGCTGTTTGATGCTGTACAATTATTACTATTCATGCATTTCTTGTTTTCTCTTAGGTTTCAACAAAATAAGCACAAATTTGCCTTCTTTTTTGGTTGTCTTATCGGATGTGGGTCAGTCTAGATTTTTGTTGTTGTTGTTTATGAACGAAATTTTCTGCACATCATGGACAATGTTGGCTCCAGCTGAGAGTTTAACCGAAAGTTGGGGATTTTCGCAATGTAGTTGGTTCATGAAAGATCTGCAGTGGTCTGATTTTCATAGTGGAACTGACTTTTTTTATTTCTGTTATCTAACCCAAGTTTTTGTTGTGTTTGTTCCCTTTTACTTGTTGAATTTTCATCTTTCCTGATGGGATTATCTGATTTGAGTGAGATTATGTACAGAGCACTGGCAATCTTGGCAATGTGGTGGGGTTGTGGAAAATCTGTAGAGGTCTGATTAAAACTGAAATGGGTTGATTTTAATTCTCTGTTATAAAAACTGAAATGGGTCATTCTTAGTTCTCTGGCTGATTTTTCTCTGTCAGATTAAAGGACCCATCCTAGGGAAATGTTGAAATAGCATGGTTAGACAATGAAAGATCTGCAGAGAATTTCCACCAAAGTGCAAAATTTTCATTTTTATCTAATAGGAGATGGATCACAATCACTCCTCTTTTCCTCATTTTACTGATTGGATTTTTTATAGTATATTTGTTTTCCAGATCCAAGCAAGGATAAAAGCTTAAATATGGAAATCCTTGTAATGTGGTTGGGTAAGTAGCCATCTGCAGAGTTCTAATATTGCATTACTTGTCTTCAGGTGCCTCAGTTAGGATGGGATACATTGATTGTGGCTCTAGTTCCTCTCGAAGTTGGAAAGCCGACAGTGAAAACAGAAAAAGCTGCAATTCAGGATGGATCCTGCCGATGGGAGAACCCAATCTATGAAACAGTGAAATTGATACGGGAGCCTAAAACTGGGAAGATAAATGAAAAAATCTACCAATTTTTTGTTTCCACTGTATGATGTTACCATCCTTTTTCCTTTTTATTTATGCAGTCAATATCATGTTTATTGTGTGCTAACTTTGTGGGGCTTTCCAGGGGTCATCAAAAACTGGTTTTCTTGGAGAAGCTACAATTAATTTTGCAGATTATGCTGAGACAATCAAACCTTTGTCTCTTTCGCTGCCTCTTAAGGCTGCAAATTCCGGGGCTATTCTGCATGTAAGTGTTTTCAATTTAAGAATACATAAAAATACCAGGTTTACATGCTTCTCAAGGAGATTTCTATCTGCTGTTCTGTGTCATGGGTTAACTTCTGATTGACATTTATTATTTCAACAAAACTTGATGGAATTCTAAACGTATTGTAACTTGGTGAAGTTTAATACTTTCACATGCCACTCTTTATCTTTTCTCTTCCATATCTATGCTTCCATAAATATGTTGCTTCAAAGTCACATGTTAGGATAGATCATTTGGCCACAGAACTAGTTCTATTATCAGATAGACCTGATATGTCTGGAAACAATTGGAATGACAAAAGAATATCTTGCAAACATCCAGAATCAAAGGTATTTGCTAGACATTTGTTATTGGGGATTGGCCTAATTCTGGGGCAAGATGATCTACATGCCTAATACCTGGCTTGGAAGTGAAACCTGTTAATTGGAAAGAATGATTCATGATATTAACAAATCAGTGCATTGTATTCCACCAATCGTTGTTTTTGAGTCATATATTTGTTTTTTGCCAGGTTACAATTCAGAAAATTCAAGATGCTATTGATGGAAGGTGGAAATGAATTTTTATTTTTCATTTTTTAATTCTTGCAATTCAGTTCTGTGACTCAGTATCTAATAAATACATTTTTTTTGTGATTCTACTATAGAGAAGTGGAAGATAATGGAGATGTGATGGTTAGATCGCATGGCAGGACCTTACAGAGTCAATTAAGAAATTGTGATGCAGATGAAGACCACGGACTTTCAAATGGAACTGGCAACTACAATTCTACTGAAGTAAAGTTCTATCTTTGTTCGAGTACATAATATCCTTGAGTTTAGAGTTCTATCTTTGTTCGAATACATAATATCCTTGAGTTTGTGTGTATTCCAATTTGTTGCAGGTTTTAGAACTTCTTTCAAATTGGATGATTACCTATTGCTCTGTGCAATTGGAGGCTAGGAACTCCTAAATAATTAAACCTTTTGGTTATTCTGCTAATAGAATAACTCTCAAACATAAGAGGGGGAAAACAAGAAGAAAGAATCAGTCAGTAACTAAAACAGAGAGTCAAGCACACCTAAAGAAGTACAGTAGAGTAGTCTACCAAACAACATTATTTCTTTGAAATATAGGGAAATGATTTGTTGTTGGGACATACATATTGAGGTTGTCAAATATCAATACACATGGCCAATGCACAGATGAACATGATCTGGACTGTTCATCTACTGCCCCGTTCATCTACTGCCCCAGTGTGGCCCTCTGTAGGACATTAACATTGTCTGATGTCCTAATAATCAAAATTGTCCTAACATTGGATCCTTTTTCTCGGCATCCAGTTCTGAATGTCAAAAGCCCTTCAATCAGCCGCAAGGATCATCTGAGCTGCATTGACTTTGAGTTATGTTCCATGTCCAGTATTAATGCCAACAGATGAACAGTTTGGATATCATTTTTCTTCCACTTGTGAATGTCATCAAATTTGATGACAACAGATGATTTTCCCAAAAGAAATACCACCTCCTTTTGACTGTAACACCCACATATTTTTCTTCATAATGCTGGCTTTATTCTCTAGAAACTTCAAAGCAATGAATTCACTGCAGTCAACATGATCTCTATTGATTGGAATTTATTTTGATTACATTGAGATGCCTTCTGACATCCAAACCAAAGGCTATTCCTACTGAAGGTTCATAAGAATCTAAGGTTTTCTATTTTTGATTGGACGCATGCTTTTTGAAGTTCATAAGAATTTTAAGTTTTTGTAAATTTTAGAATTGTCATTTCATTCTGCATAGATCATAAGGTTTCATAGATCTCTGGATACTGATACCTTTTTTGTTACTTTGAAATGTTAACTGACGATGCAAATAGCACATACAAATGAGTTGACAACTAAAAATAGAAGCCATAGTAGTATTCTCTTTCTCCTACTAAATTCATAACTCCTACTCAATGTGATTTCTGCTTCGCATGCTGGAAAATTCAAAATAGAAATGATAAGCATCTGCTTTACAAAGCATTTTAACTGATTCTGCTTTATTTACTACTATGTATTTTTTAGTTGGTTCTGAGCCAGTAATTCTGAGAGTCAGTAATGGTGTTATTCTACTATTTTAAGAATTTCTATGCTGACTCTTCATTTTGCATATGTTATGTCATAGAACGGCTCATCTATTACACGCAAAGCAGAGTTGAGCATGTCTCATGACAAAACAGTCTCTCAACATGCAGAATCTAATGGCATCCTTGGTGCATCCAGTGGCTCTGATACTATATCAGCATCAAGTTTGGAGACCACCTCAGGACAAGATACTCCACGAGGACTTGGAATGAAGGGTAACAATAATACCCATCAAAATGCAGCCAGCTTCCTGTCATTTCTTAGCAACAATGGCACATCTAAAACACCAACGTCAAATGCCATTCATTCAGTTGTAGAAGTCAGAGAGCATAGAAGTCCGAATGCAGAGTGGTTAGTTAGTTCAGCCCCAGATGAAAGCACAGATGGCTCAACAAACTGTTCTGAAGACATCCTTTTGAAAGAAAGTTTGGATATTTCCATTGAGAAACTGAATAATGAGATTGCTGTTTTGGCCAGACAAGCAGAAGTGTCAGAGTTGGAATTACAGACTCTCCGAAAGCAGATTGCAAAGGAGAGCAGGAGGGGAAATGATCTCTTGAGGGAAGTTCATAGCCTGAAGGAAGAGAGAGATGCACTTAAAAGTGAATGCGAGCAGCTCAAAGGCTTGCAACAGCATACTAATGCTGGAAGGGGTTCGAATAGGTTGCAGTTAGAGAGTGGCGACCAAAGGTATAAGCTTGAAGAAATTAAACAGGAGCTCAATTATGAGAAAGACCTGAATGCTAATCTCCGCTTCCAGCTTCAAAAGACACAAGAATCTTACTCTGAGCTAATTCTTGCCGTGCGGGATTTGGAAGAACTGTTGGAACAGAAAAATAAAGAAACCTCTGAAATTGTGGTTGACAAGAGCAGCCTGCATCTACACCAACCTGAAGGCAATGGGGAAGTCCATGAAGTGGGTTCTGGACATGAAAAGGAGGAAGATGAGGAGCAACATGAGTTAGAATTACTAATTACAGAGCATGGTGATGCCAAACTGGAATGTTCTCTCCAACAGAAGATTTTAGATTTATCTAGTGAATTGGAGGTGTATAAGAAAGATAATGAAGAACTAGAAACTCAGATGGAACAACTTGCTTTGTATTATGAGATTTTGAAACAAGAAAATCACGATATGTCTTTGAAGCTCGAGCAAAGTCAGCTGCAAGAACAGCTGAAAATGCAATATGAATGTGCATCTTCTTTGGCTGTTATAAATGAACTCGAACTCCATGTTGAGAGCTTGGAGAAAGAACTCAAGCAGCAGGCAGAAGAATTTGAAGCTAATCTTGCAGCTGTGATGCATGCAAAAGTCGAGCAGGAACAAAGGGCTGTTCGTGCAGAGGCTGCATTGAGGAAGATAAGATGGAATAATGCTACTACAGCTGAGCGGCTTCAGGAAGAAATCAACAGGCTGTCTATGCAAATGTCATCGACATTTGAAGCGAATGAGAAGCTAGCAATGCAAGCACTAACAGAAGCAAGAGAACTGCGTCTACAGAAAAGTCATCTGGAAGAGTTGTTGGAAAGGGCTAGTGGAGACCTTGAGTTGGTGAAAGATCGATATGAAGAAAGACTGCTACAGCTTTCAAACCAAATTGATTTGCAGCAAAAGCAAACAGAACAGCTGCTACAGGGTCTTGAAGATAAGTCCAAGGAACTTCAGAGTCAAAAGAAATCTGCTGAAGCAAAGGAAAATGCCTTCTCTGAAGAAATTGTTGCTCTCCGAAATGAGATGGAGAGACTTGAGGGAGAGAAAGCTGCTCTTTCTGAACAGGTAGAAGAAAAAGAAAAGCTGGAAGCTGAGATCAAAAGAATGAAGACATCACTAGAGGAGATGGAGATTTTGTTGCAAAGAGGAAACATGGAAAGAAATGCGCTGGAGAGTGAACTTGCTACACTGAGAGAGGAAGCAGAGAAACCACTGAAAGAATTAAATCAACTGCGCCAGCTGAAGGATGAAAATGAGTCAACGGTTGGAATTCTGCAATCAGAGGTGGAAACCCTTAAAGCTCAATACAATGACTTGAAGCATTCCTTGTTCGAGGATGAGTTAGAGAAAGAGAATTTAAGGAAACAAGTATTTCAACTGAGGGGCGATCTTCGGAAGAAGGAAGATACAATTAGTGTCATTGAGAAGAAACTCAAGGATAGCAGTGTGAAACCAACTATATCAGATGGGACAACAAAGCCCACTTCAAGGAACAATAAAGCTGGTCCACCGCCTCGTGGTTCTAAGGATATTTCTAACCTGCGGGAGAAAATAAAACAGCTTGAGGTGAATATGCTACTTTGTAATTCTGCCGTGTATTTTGTATATGGCTTTCTTTGCATGAGACTAATATCACTGGATTTCGCAATGTTAAAATCATGGAGTTAGGTGTCATGTAATCTAACTTGCATGAGATTTGTTGCAAGGTTAACCACTGGCTTGTTCTGGATATTGCAAGATGAAAACCTTCCAGCTGGGATCTAAACAGTTTAGTATTGCAATAACTGTTGGAAGGTGAAATCTTGAATTATTCAGTCAACTACCAATGCAACTGTAAATTAAAATTCTGGAACGGAAGTAGTTTTCATTCTTATCTGGCTCATATGAATTTCTTTTTGGGGGCCTGTTTGTTTGTATTTCATACATAGGAATTCTTGGTCAAATGAATGCTACAGACGGATTATTAAAGAGGCTAGGGGTGAAGGATTCAAGTTAGCAATGTACATGGAACCTTGACTTTCCAAGGAATTGAATTACTAGGATGATGGCTGGGTACTCATTTCCCATCATCCCTTGATTCAATTTCCATTAAAGGGGAGGTTATTTGATGGTCATTTTTGGATATTTACCTTCGATTCTTCATTTGTAACCACTTACAGAAATACAATGTCTTAGAACTCCTAGGAATTTATTTACATGAAAAAAACATGCACTTCATATTTGTTCCCTTCAAATCGAGAAGAAAATTATTCAAATGCCATAGTACTCACAATGATAGTAATTGCAATATCTGACAGGGAGAGCTAAAGCAGAAGGAAGCTGCATTGGAGATCGCTACTCATTCCTTTGTACAAAAGGAAAATGACTTATTCAATAGGATTGAAGAACTAGAAAAGAGTATGGAGGAGGTCAGTCAGAACAACTCAAGTGCCTCTGAAACCAATATTCAAAAGGTCAGTTACTTTCTTTCATCAACTATTTTATGACAAAATGATTTTATGAAGTGGTCATAATTATGCATGGTAGAAAACCATACAAGCATCCATATGCTGTCATTTCTTGATTTCATTAATGTGCACATATGTATGCACTGTGGAATCTATGACTAATGGTCACTGTTTTGGCGAGTAGTCTTTCAGTAATTAGCCGATGGTTACAAGAACTTCTTATAGGCACAAATGCATTGAGTAATCTTTAATATGCAGGATGAAAAAGAAGTTGAGAACAGAACAGGAAGCTGTAATTCTGAAAATGGAAGAGCTGTGGCTGAAAATTTGGGGTCTGAGATGGGTGATCAAGTGTGCTTTTCTTATCAAAATGGCAAGAGAGAACTCATAAGAAGGTAGAAATTTGTGGATTACCAACCAGTTTTACTTTGATAGATATAAACTGCTCAGCTATGATGCTCGAGATCCATTCATTGTCTTTTATACCTAATTAAATATATTTGTGGGAAGAGAAGCTTTCCTATTTTCTGTCCAATAGGGTCTTATAAATGACTGATTTCAGTGAATCTGGACCATCCATCTAGTAGAACCTGTTATATGGTTGATAAATCAAATCAATTGTAGAACCAACCTATCTGATTAGTGGACCTTTCACTTTTGGATGTGAATAGTTCGAATTTTATGCTTTGTGGCATTTGTTTTGAAGGGAACAAGTTGGATGCCTTTGATTGTCTATCTGCTGTTGTTTGTCCACAGTGGGTCATCCGCATAAGTAGTGGCCGGGATGTCAATATGATGGGTTCCTGGGCCCTGGCCTGGCTCGCTACTACTGCGGTTGAATGAATGCTGCCAAGATGTACTGGCACAATACAAATTGAGTACATTTATTCCTGTTGGGCTTGGATAGGGCCTAAAATATAGCCCAATAATGAATGAGCAGGCATTAAGATAAATTTTAGTAGGTGCCGATTGTCACCTTTTCAAATTGGGCCCCAGAACATGGATGCTCCAATAAGCTGTCATTGCAACAGCTCGTATGTGATGGTGCTATTGAACCAATATTAATTAATTGCCAAATGGAACAGAGGTGGCCCTGTTTAGGAGATATTATGGCAGACTTCTACAAATGAAGTAGCCCTATCTCATTTTGTTCTTGTGCCTAAACTCTCTTCTTGTTTTGTTTGTTGCCTTTTTTTTCAGCAACAATGGAACTCAATCTGAGAAAGAATTGGGAGTCTCCTTGGGCAACACTTACGATCAAAGTGAGATGGCTGATTTATTAAGCGAAATTCCACTGCTGAAGGAAAGGAACAAAACCATGGAAATTGAGCTGAAAGAAATGGAAGAGAGATATTCTGAGATCAGTCTCAAGTTTGCAGAAGTGGAAGGTGAAAGGCAAAAGCTTGTCATGACAATCCGTAATCTTAAGAATGCAAAGAAGAATTAGACCCTTATTTTTCCTTTTCATTTGTTGAGGATATTTGTGTGAAGATAGATTGCAAAGGACCTTTCCAGCATACTTGAGCTTAAAGCATGTGCAAAATCCTGACCGATCACCAACTGGATCCACCGTGAATATGCATGGCCTAAATTCAGGCTAGTCCTCTCATGAGGCTAGCATCACTTTTGTTAAAATATGCACCAAGTGGTTGATGTGCCATATACATGTGCCCAACTGACCTTTACTGGGGCTAAGGCATGTTCATTGGTGGACCCATCTGATGAACACACATGCACCATGTTGCAGGTCCTTCCCAATCATGTCCACAATCCACATCCTTTGCATTCCTCATATATGTATAGCCAAAGGAAAGTTACATGTAAATCAATTGTATTCTTTTTATATTGAATGTCATTTATTTAGTTTCCAAGAAGAATAAGGCTATAGAGACCTACCAAAATCACTGGCTAAGTATCTGTTTGGCTACTTATTGAGTGGACAAAATTCTCTATTTGTGTTTTGAGTTTTCTACTGGAAAAAAAAATGATGAAATGGAGAGAAACTTCTCTCTTCTCAAAATGACAAGTCAAATGCAACCTTAGACAATCATGCTCAGAATAATCGAATCTACTTTGTTTTTAGTTTCTATAACAGTTTTGATTCCTCGGCTAAGCAAGGGATGGATAGATCTTCTCCTATAATTATTTTTCTCTACGTAAGGTTTGGCATTGCTTTGGCATAATGCATTCATACCATGGTAGTCTATTCCTTTTATTTGGATGCCTTTTTTTTGCATTCTAATCTTTTTACTTTCAATGAACTCTTTTGTTATTGGAAAAAAAAGAAGAATAAAAAGAAAAAAAAAAAAGAAAAAGAAAAAAGGGTTTTGAAGCTAGAAGGAGCAGGTGTAGAAAAGCTGTCTTAAAACACTTGCCACTGCTACTTCAGACAGTAACTTGTTTTTAGTAAATTGAGGATTAGTTTGACATATTAGAACTGGAAGGAGTTGGAACATTTTGGAAGTACAGATTACTTTTTGTTCATCATGAATTACCAGCAGACATGGGAAACACTGACTGACATTTGAGAGTAGTATTGCAATAAAAAAACAAACTTTCCCCCTGGACTTCATTTTTTGCACTGCTTTGGGATCATCAAGATTTGATTTGACCAGGGTTTATCTCATTTATTTAGGGTTGTCTTTGTGAGTTATACTTTTTTACTCAATATCTCATTGTAGAACTCATATATGAGTATAATAGGTATTTTAGCTGACAGCCAGTCTAATGCTAACCCACTTTTATTTGGGTTTGGGGATGGACACATGATGAAAGTAGGATGCATGGTAGAGTTATCAACTCTAATTTTAAGTTTTTGATCTTGAGAACGAAGGAATAGCCCAGAGGTTGGAAGTCCCGTTCTCATCCAACTACTCAGAGTTTGATCCCTATGTGCTGGTGGTCTTCTCACTCCTGAGTCAGTTGGGACTATCAAGGGCACAGCCACCTTCACTGCTACCCCACCAAACAAAAAAAAAAAAAAGAAAGAGTATTGATATTGAAATGAGGGTCTTCCCCTATTCTTAAGAAAGTTTTGGTAGTACCTAAATTGGTTGCAGAACTTAAAATCAGGACATTGCATTGACTAGCTATCTCTTACCCCACCTCCATTAATGAGTCATTTCATGCCTGGCATTGTGTACATTGGGTAGACAAGGAACCCCACTTGCCTTTATTAGGACCTACACCATTAAGACCCAACCTTTTCTAAGATTCCCCAAGTAGGCTTTAAAGTGTTTGCATATTGCAATTAAAAGGAAAAGTCATAGTGAAAATCAGTTTGGTTTGTTTGATGGTATTTTGTACTTGGATAACTGTAGTAAGACTGAAATTGTAAATGAGTTCGTCATCATCATGAAAGCCTTGTCTGAAGTAAGGTTGGAGTTGGCTTCATGAATTGTGTTTTTCCATTAATTAAAATCTATCTAGAGCCAGGTTCTTGGATATGTTGCACTTCTTCAAATATATTCTTACAACTTTCATCTATGTCTCTTCAGCCTACCTCTTTTCTTTGGTGGGCCTTCAATTTGCAGAGAAAAAGTTTTCCTCAACGACATTGTTTTTTGCCAGCGTTGGACCTCTTCAAATATCTCGAATAAGTTTATCTTAATTTATCATTTATTGATACTACCCTTAAATACTGCCGAAAGCACTAATTTTTCTTATTCCATTTTTCATAATATACCACACATTTATCTCAATATTTTCATTTATGTTGCACTCTTTTTGTACACATGTTTATTCTTGATTAGCCAACATTTTGCTTCGTAGGTGTATAGCTGGTTTAATCACCATCCTATAAAATCTTTCATTCTATCTTATTGGTATGCACCATGGTTCAAAATAGCAGTGGCATCATCAGCTGTAGTGGTTGAGGTTGTTATGCTATTTTGAGAATAGCAGTGCTACGGTCTAAAACTTAGTGTTGAATTAATTAAAATATGTCTGGCTTGGATTACAACCATCATGTACTAGTCTAAGATCTGAATTATTAGAAAGGTCACCCAAAATGGGACTCAACTCAGAAATTAAAACTCAAACCCATACCCAAATCAAGTGTCTAGACCAACATAGAAATCGATAGTCGCTTATTTATACTCTGGTTTATATTATACTTAAAAGTCATAATGAGGAATGACCAATCATTCCTAGCATAGGGATGGTTGACAATATGAGGCCCACCTGAAGGCATGATAATCATGGATGTCGTAGGGGTTTTGAAAGGCCTCCTGTGTCACCAAAATGTGTGAGAAATGGACAAATGGTAACCCTCCTATTGAGGGAGGTATTGTTTTGAGCACCTTAAAGTTATCTAATCCTGGGCTAATAAATAAAGCAAGATGAGTATCATAATTCGGCCAGTGGCAATTCTAAAGAGCAGGCAGGCGAGTTGCTTTAGGGCCTCTATCTATAATAGTTTTGAATTTGTAGGAATTCAGAGTTTAAACAGTTAAGATGAGAGAAGGCCATCAGGGCAACCTAGCAACGAAAAGAACGAAAGAAAGAAAGAAGAAAAAAAAGAAGTGTGTTTGTGAGTGTGTGGAGTATTGAGGGGTGAAGGTTAGAAAGTAGAGATATAGATGAGACCCTACTTTCCTCCTATTATTTTAGTATAATGATTGTTGATTCTTAGGATTTGATGGTTAGTTACAATGATGATTGGGTAATTATTTTAACAAAGGATGAAACTAATGGACATTTTGGGAACCTTCACCTTTATTTCTTCTATTTTAGCCTAAAAAGACATTTCTTAAAGTTCTTAGATTTTTTCTTGTCTCAAAGCCATCCCTTGTTGTTTATGTGGAAGAGAGTTGCAACACCATTGAGAAACAAGGAAGCCCACAGGCCAGAGATCCCTCCCTGCTGGGGGGGTGGGTAGTTTTTGGAAATTTTTTTTTGTCTTTTAGTGTGGTGGGGGAAGCAAAAAAAATCTGATGTCAACAGAAACTCTCATGGATGGAGTTAGATTTTGCCACCTCTGCTCACAGATTTATTGATAAGAAAATTATGTACTAATCTCAAAGTTTGAAACGCTTTAAAAAGAAACATTCAATATTCTTCTAAAGATAAAAAACGAAATATATAATTACTTATATTAAACCTAAGGGATAGCGTAGGGTCAAGAATTGATTTCGGTTTTGAAATTCAAGCTCTCCCGTGCCTACTTGTCTCGACAAAAACTTGATTTAAGAGACTCGCCCAGGCAAAAGCCTAACTTACCCTGGCTTACGTGATAAATGCAATAGCTTTACCTGTGCCTACTTGTCCCGACAAAAACTTGATTTTAGAGACACATCCCGACAAAAGCCTAACTTACCCTGTGTACGTGATAAAGGCAACAACTTTACCTGACTGGAAAAATAGTTGATTCTCAAAGAGGTTTGATACCCTTGGTGGTAAAAATGAAAAGAGAAGAAAAAGGACGAGAGAAGTATCATAAGAATGTAATAACCAATTGATGTGGGCCCAAATAATGGATGCACTTGGATCATTGACACGAAATGGATTGTGAGCCAGGGAGCCCACATACAAGTGAGTAAGCCTCTCCGAGTGGGGCCCATGCAGTAAAGGCCCTTAAATCTCCGACACGTGTCTATAGCAGGTGCCGCCTCAGCAGTAATCCAAAACGACACCCAAATTTTCATGTCGCTCGTTTGTCACGACACGCGTGTCGGAACAAATCAAGACCGTCCATTCGAATCTCCACAAGTCACAACTTATCCTGTCCAATCATCCGCTTTTCCCATGCATTTCCACGTATCCACTACGACATGTTACGTGTCGTCTATGCCTCTTACGTCCACACGTGTCGTGTTGCAACAGTACGTCTTGCTTGCCCATGCAAAGGTGGCGAAAACCATCTTAATAACAATAATAAAAGAAAAAATTTAAATAAGTCCGTTAAATTTTTTCCTTATTTTAAAAAAGGATATAAGTGTTAAAAATTTTCAAATTAGTCCTTAAGTTTTTTCATGAAGTTTTCAATTAAGGACATTCATCCATTTAAAGATATTTTCCGACAACTTTTTTCTTCAAATTTTTTAAACTACCTAAATTATTCCTTCAATGAAATAAAACTCGGCCTCTTCACTTTCTCTATATTTTCTTCAATTTTTTCACTGACAACCTTATAGTGATCAAGAAGAACTAGCATTTCTACAGAGATCGGCTAAATGTAATGGCTGTCAGAACCATGTCATGGCTTTAAATGAAGGTACTCTGGGTATTTTAAAAAAATTAATAGAAAATCTCATAAAAAAATACCTTTAAATGACCAAACGACCTTAATTGAAGTTTTATTGAAAAACTTAGGTACTATTTTGAAAAGTTTTGAAACTTATGTCATTTTTTATAATAAGACAAAAAACTAAGGCCTTATTTAAAAATTTCCCTTAATAAAATGCCGCCTTCTCTCTACTTCTCCTTGCTACTTCTCCTTGTATCCCATTCCTTACCTTCATTCATACATACATACCTATTGCAAATACAAAAAAAGCCCAAACTTTGTTACTATATACATCTCTTTTAATCGTTGCTTGTTGAGACTTGAGAGCCTCTCAGAGATGAATTCCCAAGTAACCCCTGTACAAGGACATATTTATGAGGAAGATCCTCAGCCCACCAGGCCCCATCCAGGTGAGAGAACTGAGAACCATTGATTTGATTTGTTGTTGGTGTTGTTTTATTGTGAGAGACTCCCAACAGTTTGATGGGTTGACCAACATATGGAATTAACGGCTGCGATCAGCTTTTGAGCGTCTAATCTTACATTAGTTGCATGTGTCCCATTAGAAGTGTCATTATTCATGCCCTTATGAAGAAATGACTAGCAAATGGGTAACCTAGAGATTCTGCTGATATGAAGTCTTGGTCCTGGGATGTCAAAGATCGAACTCGAACAGTATTAGCAGGTTCTTGTTAGACTTTCGAGCCAACTGGCTTGAAAGGTAGGAAACGATTCAGCCCATTTGACAAATATGTGATGTGCCCCTAATTTATAGAGGTGTTGATATTGATAGGCTAGGGCAGTCTTATCCTGTCCTGCATTAGGCCTGTGTTATGAACATGGACCTAACTTCGGGGCTGTTTGAGGCTTTACTAATCGTCGAGTTAAGTGGAGTAGAGATTAATTTGTAAAAATAATAAAATGTGAGTGGGTTATGATGATATTTTATTTTTAGTTACTTATTATGAATTCTTTTTTACTTTTTATATTGATTGTGGAGTTTTTTTTGTCTTTTAGTGGAGAAATGAGATTATTTTTTGACTTTTTTTTTTTTGAAAAATATGATAGGAAATTTGAATTAAAGTGTTTTTAATAGGACTTTCTTTTTTGAAAAATGAGAGCTCTATCTTCCTTGACTCTAATAGTAGAGTTGCCAAACAAGCCCCCCGCTGGACCATTTGTTTCTAACATATTTAGGAACAGGAACTACATATGTGCCAAATTTGATGACATTGGGCCTCACTTTTAGTTCTTATGGGCCTGCTTGGACATGAAGCTACTTGGGAAGGAAATATGGCTCAGGCCTATTCTCATCTCTGGTCCATTGACCATTAGATTTCTTTGTTTTGTTTTATCTAATGGTAGGTGTTGGAGGTGAGGGAGAGCAACAGGAGAAGAAATCTGTAGTGAAGAAGGTTAAAGATAAGGCCAAGAAGATAAAGAACACCATTGGTAAGAAGATGCATGGGGAAGGTCATGATCGTGCAGAAGCTCATGGCTCTGATCAACATCATCACGGTTGTGATATAGATGAAGAAGAGGATGAAGACGAGCTGGAGGTTCATGAAGCCCCAAGTATGTGCACTTCCTTCCTAGATTTTTACTTTTTCATTTTGTTTTGTCTTGGTACGATCTCAGTAACTTCTAGAATTTTACATAATTATGACATTACAGTTTTGACTATTTATTGTTGGGATTTTAATGGTTTAAACACTCTTAAAACTCAAATTTCACTGGCTAATGACACTCAATTTCACTTGATGTATGCCCATGTAATAAAAATACTCAAGTGCAGTCTTGTTTTTTTACTTCACCTAACTACACAATGCGCTCGATCATACAACTTTTTTCACTCCACCTTACTACGGCATACATTCTTCAGTCTTTACTCAAGACACGAGGCCTCACACATTTATATGGGCATGGTTATAGGCCACGATTTTCGTTTGAGGAGGGCTGATGGCGATCAATTGAAATAATTCATATATAAATTATTTTTTAGATAACTGACGATAATGAGAAAATAATTGGGGGGTTGATGATGATCAATTGAAATAATCCATATATAAAATAACTTTTAGATAACTATTGATAATGAGAAAATAATATATCTAAAGATAGAAATGAGAGCAGGCCATTTATTAAATTAGGACTTGAGCTCAAGCACATATAGCCCGACTTAAGTCCCAATTCCTTGTCAAAGAAAGTTTATATGGTTGTACATAAAATAAGAAATATGATTGTAAGTATTTAAGAGAGTGCAAACCACCAATGCCGATGCTCCAATGTCAGAGGGGTTCAGATGGTGGGAGAAAACTTAAGCCAAAATGAGGCCGTGAGAAGACTTGAAGTAGAAGAGAAAAGGGTTTGGCCCGAGAAGACACAAGTCCCAAGGCCCCTCTATGGGCTTCTTCAAGATTTGGTGGGGGCTCAAAGTCGACGAGAAGAGAGTTTGATGGGAGAAAGTCCTAAAGACCCTTATGGGTTTTTTCCAAATCATGTGGGGGCTTCATCCCCTCACCAGATAATACATGGGTCCGCCCATGGCTATTTGTCGTGTTCCAATGAGCCATGTTTTTTTTCATCAACGATGAATGTGCTACGTTGCATTTTTTTTTACTACTATACATTAAGCGGTTGTGAACTTAAAGAGATGAGACATGGTATTTGAATGTTGCGTGATGGAAGTCGACTACTCAAAAGGGGAAGGAGGTGGGATGTAGTCTACTTAAATCCACAAGATCAGGTCAGCTGAAGAACTTGATGCGAGGTGAGACGCGGAGGGGAGGGGAGGGTAGGTGAACCTGTTCTAGGCAATGTTGCCAACATCTTGGAGGTAACAAATCATTGAGTGTTGTATCTATGGCTGTCCAGACACTGAATGGGGAGGCGATCAAGATGAAAGGAAAAGTACTATTGAATATTTGTTTTTCTCTTGGATTTACAGCCTTCACATGGGTTTCCAAGAAACATATAGTGTTGTAGCCTCATCCACATGTGAAGCGCTGAGTATGTAGCAGTATCGACAATTGTTTGTGAAGCACTATGGTTGAAAAACCTTCAAGAAGAGTTTGATCACCCACAGGAAGAATCCACAACTAGATACGTGGAAAGTAATTCTGCCATCAAACTTGATTAAAATCCCGTACAACATAGAAGGAGAAAACACATTGATATCAAGTACCACTTCATCAGAGATCATGTAAAGCTTCATCAGAGATCATGTAAAGCAGAAAACAATGAAGTTAGAGTACATTTTTACCAAAGCTTTGCCCACGGACACATTCACAAGATTTGAGGGTAAGGCTAGGTATAAAGACACTCTTAATTTAAAAGATTTAGCAGGTCAACATTTAGGGGGGACAAGGCTAGGTATGAAGACACTCTTAATTTAAAAGATTAAGAAGGTCAATGTTGAGGGGGAGAGATGCTGGTGACCGGGTCTACCTCCCATCCACATGTCACCTCGTCATCAAGTTCTTTAGCCCACTTGATCATGTGGATCAAAATGGACCGCGTCCCACCTCCATCACCACCTTTTGAGTAGCTGACTTTCATCATGCAGCATGTAAACACCTCGTCTCATCTCATCTCATCTCATCAGCAAGTTCACAACCCTCTTGATGTATGGTAATAAAAATGGCAACGTGGCCCACTGTCATCAATGATGGAAAAAAAAATGTGGCTCATTGGGACACCACAAAGAGCCTTACACTGCCTATGTCCATGCCCATATAAATGTGAGGCCTCATGTCTTTTGAGTGAGGAGTGCATGCTGCAGTACGGTGTAGCGAAAAAATTCGATGAGTGCATTGTGTAGTGAGGTGAAGTAAAAAAAACAAGATCGAGTGCACTTCCAGTGGTTTTTTGTTTCATGGGCATACATCAACTGTTGTATGTGAGACCATTTTGTATATTCACTTGAAAGTGAAGAAGATTTTGTTCTCATTGCCGTGTGCTTCTCATTGTTGTATTGAGTGTGGCCCCTCCAATTTCATACAGCACCTTCCATGGTCCTGAACTAATTCCTGAACTATCAAATCTGGAAAGGTCTCAACCCATTGTGAACCATTCACATTAGACCAAGGTCGCAGCCCCTGCAACTTCAGGTTTTATACTGATACTTAAGTGAGTTTTTTTAAGTTGACCCTTTTCATTTTAGGGCTGAGATGTTTGCATCTAATGTTTGTGACCCTTAACAAATAGGTTTTTATTTTCTTATTTCTCTGTAAGGTCTAATAAATGGGTTGGGTTTGGGTTGAGTCCATTCTTGCTGCTCAACAGACCATCACGACCTGAACATGGTCAAACACTTCTGGTTGCACTATGATCAGTAAACAAAACACTAACCTGCCCTGTTAATTGTTCCCATTTTACATTTTATAGTCATAGTTGTATTCAGGTGGACATTTGAAAAAACAATTAATAGATGGGATGGGTTGGGGTGAGCTTGCATAGTAGTCCTCAACTGGGTTTCCATCCCTGTAAGTTCGGTCACAGCTCATTTGACCTCCCAAAACTAGCCCATGAGTACTGGGCCTCACAAGCTCAAGTTACTGGGCCTGGTGACTTCCATGCTGATCTGTACTTGTGGGCTTGTAAACCTTGATCCAGATAGTTTATTGCAGCCTTCTATCATTTTATAATGTGAGTCCTGGCCCACTGTTGTAGTGTATGATCTAACAATAGGCCAAAGATCAACGGCTCAGGTGGAGGGTCTGGGAAGCACCGGACCTTTGGAAGAGGACCCTCATGCTCCCAAGGGTTCGACCCAGACCATGTTGCCCTCCAATTATCAAACCAAAGTCGCCGATCCTACTGCTTCAGGTACATGATTTTTTTGCATTAATATGTAGTATAACAACCTAATCTATGCTTATTTATTCATTGTAATCAGGTTAACAGGTTTTAGGGTGGTCCAAGATCTGGACATGGACCCTGACCCAATTGTTTAACTGGGGCCATAATAAGATAGAAAATAGTTGAATTTGGACTAGGTTTATGATTACCTGAATTATGATCAAGTCCAAACCCCAGAATGAAAATGGGCCTGGACAAAGACCCAATAGAGTCCCATAAGACTTATAAAAGCATAATTATTAATCCATTCATATAAATGACTCAATATAAAATATATATATATATATATATGTGCATCTAATCCGGTCGTACGTAGTTATTTGATGGGTATTTTTGGATTCATCTATAATCTTTATTTCTATCCATTAATGATAAGAATTATCCCAATTTTATGTATTCAATTCTTATATATTCTAATGCAAATAAATAGTCCGAGAAAACCAATCAATTTTTTTGGGGTATGCTCCAAAAAGTTGTAACAATTGGGGGGTCACAAGAAAAATTGTAGCAATCTTGCAAACTCTAATTTTCAATATATAAAATCATATTTAGTGGCAGCTAACATCCTTTGATTTGTTGACAGGTGGTGATGTAACAGGGGTCCCACCTCTCCCTGAATCCTTCCAAGCAATGAAAATCACTGATCAATCTCAAGTGGGCCACACTCCCTCTACTGGCTCTCATGACCAATTCTCTCCAGAATCTCCTCCTCCCACAAAACCCCATAAATCCAAAGAAAATCCCCAACAAGTCCCTGATAAACCCCATGAATCTCAACCGTCCAATGCCCAAAGCTACACTTCCAAGATCTCCTCCGCCACGTCAGCCATCGCCGAAAAAGCCGCTACAGCAAAAAACGTGGTCGCCTCTAAACTCGGATACGGCCGAAACGACAAGGACACCGAAACGAAAACCGACACGTCCGAAAAATCGGCCGGCATAACCGACTACAGCCGGAAGATCACCTCGACTGTGACGGAGAAGCTGGCGCCGGTATACGAAAAGGTGGTGGGGGCGGGGAGCGCGGTGGTGGTGAAGATGCATGGGGCGGAGGGGGAGAAGAAGGGGTCCGATACGGACGTGAAGGTGGCCGAAACCGGGGGAGGTGTGAAGCGGTCCGATAAGGGGGTATCGGTGAGGGATTATGTGGCGGAAAAGGTGAGACCCGGGGCGGAGGACAAGGCATTATCGGAGATAATATCGGATGCGTTACGTAAGAGGAAGGAGAATGTGGAGAGCGAGTCGGATCAGCAGGAAAGGCCTAAGGTGGATAGCATTTCAGAGACAAGTGTGGGGCCGGGGATGGTGGGTAGGATGAAAGGTGCAGTCACCTCACTGTTTGGGATGGGTGGCCAATCACATGGTATGATTTTTAACCATTATTTTTATTTGGTTTTTAAATTTTTTATTCATGTGTCTTTATCGTGTGCATGCGCTCGGGGATGTAAATGGTTATCTGATTTTCTGATTACCCAGAGGTTCTTACCCGTTAAAAATTTTAAACTGGATATGAGTCCTTATTTAGGCTCCGATGAGTAAATGGGTCCGGGTTCGGTTTCACCTTAGTTCGGACCCGTGGACCCGAGACCCGATATATTACCTTAATTTTCGAAAATCTCTCATAAAAATCATTTTTTTTAAATATCATTCTCTACCTAAATCCGGACCCAGATTCAAACCCTTCCCATATATGGTTCTGTTTCCGATTCCGGAGCCAAGAAACCGGTTCCGAAACAGTTCCGGGTCCGGATCCAGATCCAGTTCCACATTCTCTTTAATGGTTCCGGGTCTAACATGGACCCGAACCGGAACCAACCCGTTTACAACCCTTGAAGCGCTTGGAGATTAGTCACATCGGGTTAAATACCACGAGGAGTAGCATCCTCCACTGGTAAGGATGTCAATGGGACCCAAACGAAGAAATATCCTGGGGGTGGACTTTTTTTTTTTTTCGTTTTCGACGCACTTTATTTTTTACTTCTATGTATTTATATATATATTTTTTTTATTTTTTTTGTTTACCTAAGGAGGGGTGGAACCAAGGAGAGATCCCAGCCATAGGGAGAATACGCTCGCACAAGAAATATTCACTCACCCAAGAAGAAATATCCACTCATGTGGGGAGAGAAACTTGCAGAAATCACGCATAGAGAGAAGCTGCGGATCAAACCCTAGGTAAAGCTGGGCTATCCCTAAATTGTGCCCTGATGTGGCAAGGTCTGATGTGATGATTAAGTCCCAAGTCAAGTTCCCTTTCCCTCAACAACGGTTTTTGTTTTTGTTTTTTTTTTTTTTTTTTTTTTTTTTGGAATTCTTATTTATTAAGAGTTCTTGTGGAGAATTATGAATTCTCCACGTTGAAAGATGAATAAATTCTAAGTCCCTAAAATTGAGGGTTAGGATAATCTAAAGGGGTTTATCTTTTGAATGACCCTTAATTTGTAGGAGTGTATCCAAGTGGGCTCTACAAAATGGACTGCATAAAGACAGTATACTGTTTGCTCATCACTGAAAATCCTCCCCAGATATAATGTATTCCATGTTACAGTGTATAATGATAATTTTGTACTGTAATATAAATGTATTATATAGTGTATAGATTATGATCTACAATAATAACATGCTTGCGCTTGTGTCCAATCTATCCATTGGACACATGGGTCAGTTTGGTCAGATCCTAGAATGAACCTGACCCAAACTGAAAAGGCAATATCCTTACATATAGGCTAGCTAGAGCAAAGAAGGCAACAAGGTTTAGGGTTTTCTGTTTTACAAGACTTTCAGATATAGCACTTGTGGATGTCATTGTTCATCCCTACTTACTCATCCACAGCCCAGCATTATAGCACAGCAGAGTTGGGGCTTTAGTGGACCTGCTTGATTCAAGGGCCTGCTTGATTCAAGGGGCTTCAAGATATATAGCAACTTTCACATGTTCATGGTCTAAAACCACAAAATCCACAGTAAAGAACAAAGTTTTTACTTGTTGATAAAATGAAAAGGATGTTAATGTTTTAACGTATGTGAATTTTCTAGGTTGGTTAGATTTTAAAGTCCTCTTCTGCATTGGAAGCCTCATACATTCTCTGTTCTGTTCTCACAAGGCATTGATTCTGTCTGTGTGTGCTGCAGAAATGCAAAGTGGGCAGGAGCAGCAGGACAAAGAACACAAGCATTCTGCGCAAGTGGACAGCGGTCATGAGGACAGCAAGCATTCTGCACAAGTGGACCACGCCCATGTGGAAAAGGTGGAGGAACAAAAGCTCCAAACTTCTACTACCAATGAGTAGAAGTCCCCCTTTCTTAGAAGAAGTCACTTTTTACCCTCTGTTTTTGTTTGGTGATGAGTGGAAGTCGTTCCTTTGTTTGTGGAGAGAATTCCCTTAATACTGATGGTACAAGCTGTGTGTGTTTTTGCAGTTCTATAGGTGTGTAAACTCCTTTGTATTTCTACTATACTTCTGTAGCTTGTTTTTGTAGTATATATAGATGATACAAACTGCTGTATGTTAACTTCCACTGAAAGAAAAAAAAACCAACTGATGTATGATATATCTATAGCCTGTTCAGTTGATGTGTCTTACAGATGTTTCTATGATAATGCTGCTGTTGGTTTTGCACGTTTCAAAATCAATCAGTTTGAGGATCTGGAGTAAGACTAAAGTCTTTGATGTGAAAAATGTAAGGCAATAAGCAGTTTATTCCTGCCATTTTTTTCTGCACTGGATCGACTAGATGAACTCATATTTGGAAATCATACGGACTTGCTGAAGATTATACCATGCTTTTACCTGGACGACTGGATCTATTCATTTCTAAAGATGAAACCATACTTCATCTGAACACGAGCAGCTGGATCTACACATACATACCACTGGGACCTGTATAAAAGGAAGATATATGACCATCCATCCATGTACATAATGATATCCCTTGTTAATTGGGAAGCTTATTTGGAGAGAGACCCAATTAAGTTAAAAGAGATTCGTTATTTGGTCTCCACCCCTACTTGGTGTGCTTAAATTTAATATTGATGGAGTTGCAAGAGGTAAGCCAGGGTCGGCGGGTATTGGAGGTGTGTTTCGTAACTACAAGGGTGATTTTTTTTTAAATATGGGTATTTGTGATTCAAATGAAGCGGAAGTTTTAACTATTTTGGAAGCTCTTTAATGCTTTTCAAGAAAATTTAACGGCGGCTTTATTATGAAGAGTGATTCCTTTAAAGCAATCGATTGGGCGCCCAACTCAAAAGTGTATCCATGGAAGTTTCAATTCATTTTTAATGAGGCTGGGCTTTATCCTCAAGCATTAATGTAGTCTCTCGTCGTGAGCTAAAATAAGCCAATTCCATTGCAATTGCTTTAGCCAAATAAGGGGTTGATAGATTGTTTCGTGGGAAGTAGTATTGTATGTATTGGGTACAATACTCCTTTACCACTTGTTCCTTTCCTTTTTCATCCTTGCTTTCTCCTCCCTTTTAATGAAAGTTTTTCGTTACCAATAAAAACAAAAAAAAACAATCGATATAGTAATTTATGTATAGACTACAGTGACTGAAGTAGGAGTAGAGGTGGCAAAACACGACATGATCCATCAACTCGACCCGACCTGACCTGCAGCATATGTGGTTCGGTCACGTGTCAAGGTTTTCTGACCCTTGGATAAACGGGTTGGGTTAGGGCTGACCTGCCTACCCGTTTAATTTTTTTTTTAATTTTTAATTATTAGTCCAAATCCAAAGAGGCAAAGACCCCAATGCTGCCCACTCTCCGTTCCCACATCCGCTATCTAACTTAAACTTCTCACTCAATTTTAAAGTACCTTTTTATTTTGATTTTTTTTTTATAAGAGCTTTATTTCATTTCTATTAGTTTGGCTATTCTATTTATATAGTCCTCGCTTAAAATATATATACTATACTCAACGTTTAAATAATTATTTTTCTCTTTTTCCCCCAATCAAATATGCCCTTTGTTAGCTTACTCAAGAACATTTTTATACGGTCTTCTTTTTTAGGATATGGATTATGGATATGAAGAAAATATAATAGGCATGACATAAAACAAGACGAGCTAAAACTGAATTGGATTGTTTCAATCCATGAGCTAGAAAAGAATAGATGGGCATTGGCCAATTAGACCCCACCTCTTATGGATGAAAAACTAAGTAACCAACCTCATGTCCTTGAAACAAAGTTGGGCTTCATCATTCACAAAAGGACTAGAGTTCTGTAACGACCCAGGTCCGCTCTTCACATGATATTGTCCACTTTAGCTCATGGGAGTCCAACCCAATCTTGCCTCAAGGTTTTAAAAGGCCTCATGTGGAGTTAAGGGCCAGGTCACACACATATACCTAAGATTTGGATTAGTATGTTTCTGATGTGGGACTTATGCACCACGGCATACCCAGTCCTTGTCGGACCCAACGCCCTTCTACAGGGGAGTTACAAGTGTGACATACTCCTCCACCGGAAAACAGAGCCGTCCTCGGCTCTAATACCATATGTAACGACTCGGGCTTGCTCTCCGCATGATTTTGTCCGCTTTGGCTCGTAGGAGTTGGCTCGTAGGAGTCCAACCCAATTTTGAAGGCCTCATGCGGAGTTAAGGGCTAGGTCACACACATATATCCAAAATCTAGATTAGCACATTTCCGATATGGGACTTATACACCAAGGCATATCCGGTCCTCGTCAGACCCAACGCCCTTCTACTTTCTACAAAAAGGAAAAGGGGTAGAATTTGCACGAATTACTTCAATGTATGGAAAAATAAAAAAAAATTAATCTACCTTGCATCACTTTTTACCGATGGAAAGTTAGGTACTGAACCTCAAATGGTTGTTGACAAGAAGTTGGGCTCAAGTTAAGCTTACAAGTCAATTTGGGTCAGGTAGAGAACATGGTTGGGTCAATTGATCCACTAGATGGATGCGGGTTACATAGATCAATCTAACCTACAGTAACCCCTAAGGGTTTAAGTGGGTTGGGTTGGATTGACCCACAATGAATGCGGATTAGGAGTTTTTGACCCGTTTAATAAATGGGGTCGGATGCGGGTCAACGGTGTCTAACCCGTTTAATAAAGAGGTCGCCCGTTTTGCCACCTATTTATTTAGGAGTGAACATCTCTTTCAAAGAGTAATTGCTCGGTAAGGTTGACTTGTTGACTTGTTGACTTCATAGTAATAACTAATAAGCAATACCAAAGTGGAGGACTTTGTGACACGTCCAAGTTGAAATTATGGCATCATGGGCCATGGTAATCACAAACTGACATGCCCAAGTTGAAAATATGGCATAGTGGGCCACGGTAACCACAAACTGACATGCCCAAGTCAACATGGCATCGTGGGCCAGGGTAACCACAAGCTGACATGCCCAAGTTGAAGGACTTTGCAATATTGTCCAAGTTGAAATTTATGGCATCGTGGGCCACGGAAGCCACAAATTGACATGTCGAAGTTGAATTTAGGACATCAAAGGCCATAATAACCACATAATTTCAGGACCTTTTCACATTCCACGGCACCAATCCTTAGGTGGTGGGCTCTACTGTAAGGGGGTAAATGGGACGGGGTTGCTGGGCCAGTAAAACTCAAGTAAAGCATCTATTTTTCAGACAAGATGTCAAATCAAAAACACTTTTATTCAAAATTGGCTTCATCTTTTTTAAAAAAAGTAAAAAAACAACCACCTTGATCTAAAATACAAAAAAACTTCACTTTCCCATACAAAAAAAGTAAAAAAGATTCTATAACAAACAAATACTAAAAATAAAATACCACCATGACACACTTATATTTTATTCTTTCTTTCAAAATCAACTTTACTTCACTTGACTCTATTAGTAGAGCTGCCAAACTGGCAGATGACAGAAATTCTAACTCAACCCTGTAAACACTAAATTAAAAAAATTCTCTCTCTCTCTCTCTCACTCTCTCTCTAAATTTGCAATTTATCATCCCACAAAATTACAACCTATAAGTTCTTTTGAAACTAAACAGACTCTTAACAGAACATGGTAGATAGGCAAATTGGTCCCATTTATTCAACTATCCAGACTTTTCAGGTAGGCAGATTCCATGGAGGAGGAATGTATAGACGTGTTGCTCTGTTCTGTTTTGGAGATTTTAAGTGGTTGATTTTGGACAGTTCTACAGTTCATTTCTGTCTCTCTCTCTCTCTGTGTGTATATATATGCCTGTACCCCAAGCTTCATTCCATCTCATGCATTTCTGTTCACATGTTTGAGCAGCAATGGTTCCTTCCATTCCATTGCAGTTTCTTTTATGGGTCAGCTTTCTATATATTGGAGCCTTGAAATTCAGTTCTTGTGTTATAGATGCAAAGATTGGTTGTATTGAAAGAGAGAGGCAAGCTCTTATCAAGTTCAAACAAAGTCTCAAGGATCCAAGCAACAGGCTCTCTTCATGGACGGGAGAAGATTGCTGCAGATGGGCAGGCATTCGCTGCAACAACAGAACAGGGCACATAACAATCCTCAACCTCCGTAACACATATCAGCCGCCAATGGCATCTTTCCCCCAGGATATATTTCAGGTGATAATAAAAAACGATGGCGGAGAGGCATACTTGAGGTCATGCTTGTCAGGTGAGATAAATCCATCTTTGGTTGAGTTGAAATATTTGAATTACTTGGACCTAAGCATGAACCATTTTGGAGGAATAGAGATACCGAAATTCATTGGTTCACTCAAGGAATTGAGATATCTTAACCTCTCTAGATCAGGTTTTGGCGGGTTGGTTCCTCATGAACTAGGAAATCTCTCTAGCTTGCGCTATCTTGACATCAACAATGATCTCTATGGTTTTATAAATGCCATTTATCCTGATACCTTCTTCGATTTGCGTGTTGATAGCCTTAATTGGCTTTCTCAACTTTCTTCACTACAACACCTTGACATGGGATCTTTGGACCTGAGTATGATACGTGATTGGCTTCATACAGTAAACATGCTTCCTTCAATTTCTAACTTGCGATTGTCCGGTTGCATGCTTGGTAGTGTTTCTACATCTACATCTCAGCTACATGTGAATTTTACAATGCCTCTTTCTTTCCTCGATCTATCTGCCAATGCGCTCGGTCCTTCCATTCCTGCTTGGTTGTCTAATGTCAGCAGCCTTTTGTATCTCGATCTTGGCTCCAATCATTTTCGAGATTTCGTTCCAACAACCATTGGCAATCTTTGCAACTTGAAGGGGTTATATTTGTCATGGAATTATTTTAGTGGAGAGATGAACATGTTCAAAGAAAGTTTGTCTGGATGCATTAAGAACAGTTTGGAGGACTTGGACTTGAGAGATAATGGACTCGATGGATACTTTCCTGATTGGTTAGGCCAACTTACAAATCTGAAATCTCTTGATCTTTCTTCTAACTATCTCACAGGTCCAATTCCTGCATCACTTGGAAGATTGTCATCTTTGAGAGAATTACGTCTCAATGATAATGTAATGAATGGCACCATCTCTGAGAGCCTCGGACAACTTTCACATCTAGTCTATTTGGACATCCATGATAATTCTTTGGAAGGTGTTTTGTCAGAAATGCATTTTACTAATCTTAAAAGATTGGAGACATTACACACATATTCGAATAGCTTGGTTTTGAATGTGAGCTCCACCTGGGTACCTCCCTTTCAACTCAAAGATATCATCATGGATGATTGCAGAGTAGGCCCACAGTTTCCATTTTGGCTTAGAACTCAAAAGGAATTGCATTATTTGTCCTTCTCAAATGCAAGTATTTCAGATACCATCCCTAACTGGTTTTGGGACATATCTCCTCATATTCAATACATAGATTTCTCTCATAACCAAGTAAGTGGTGTGATGTTCCAACATATTATTGGTCGAAGCTCGAACTGCAGTAATTGTTTGTTACCAAATATTTTGGTGAACTTAATATATGTGGATCTATCCAACAATTCAATTTCAGGTGCCATTTTCACAAGCATTGGAGAAATGATGCCGAAGTTGATGCATTTGTCAATTTCATCTAATTACATCAATGGAACGATACCCTTGTCCATATGCAAAATGAAATTTTTGACAAATCTGTATCTGTCAAAAAATCGTTTGACAGCTGAAATTCCTCAGTGTTTTGGGGATTTGGATCTTTTGAGGGTTATGGATTTGAGAAATAATAGCCTATATGGAGATCTTCCTAGCTCACTGGGCCATCTATCCCGCCTTCGGTCATTGCACTTGAGCAACAATGTGCTTTCAGGGGAGCTGCCTCCATCCTTGGGAAATTTCACCAATTTGATTACTCTCGATCTTGGGGAAAATGGATTCATAGGAAAGATACCAACATGGATTGGAGAACTGACATCTCTTGGGTTCCTAGTCTTGCGATCTAACAAGTTTGAAGGTGGTATTCCTCCTCAATTGTCACAGCTTTCCAATCTGCAACTCTTGGATCTTGCTCTAAACAATCTATCAGGAACCATACCGACATCGTTTGGCAACTTCAGTGCTATGGCTGTGACAGATAGGAAAAATGACCAATATGTTTTGAATGACACTGTCTTCGGTTACGAAGAGAGCATTTGGGTATATTGGAAAGGAAGACAATCTGAATATAGCCATACAGTTTCACTTGTGATGAATATTGACCTATCAAGCAACAATTTATCTGGAGAAATCCCTGAAGAAATCACTTTACTTTATGGATTGCAAAGCTTGAATTTGTCTCGAAATCATTTAATAGGAAAAATCCCGGAGAAGATCGGTAACCTACGATGGATAGAGTCTCTTGATCTATCGAGGAACCAACTTTCAGGAGTGATTCCGCAAAGCTTGTCAAACCTGACTTTTTTGAACCACTTAAACTTTTCGTATAATAACTTGTCAGGAAGAATTCCGTCAGGCAACCAGCTTGATACACTCGATGACTCATCTATCTACATAGGGAATCATGACTTGTGTGGGACTCCGCTTCCAAAAAATTGTCCAACAAATGAAAAGCCCCACGATCCAGAGTTAGTTGGTGACAAAGAAGAAGATGAGAAAGGGATAGAAATAGAACTGTTTTTCATTACCATGGGTCCTGGATTTGTTGTGGGATTCTGGATTGTATGTGGCCCTCTGCTATTCAAGAAGTCTTGGAGGATTGCATATTATCTATTTCTTGATAAGATCAAAGATTGGTTATATGTGATAGTAGCAAGGAAGATGGCTAAATTCCGACGCAAGAGGTCGCAAAGAAATTGTCAAAAGAAATGAACTTAGCTTCATTCTTTGTTTGGCACATGAGGTATGTCATCAAATACATGAATAAGATTTTCCATTCAATGCTTTTAAGAGTTCAGCTTCAACTAGGTTACATATATGTAGTAGTGTCCGCTGTCCAAGTAAGGTACATGTAATGTCATCAATAATTTAAGGCTTTCAATAGGGAAGCATATGCTCAAAATGAAGCTTGTATAATTACACCGCCTATATTACAGTGTAGAATTATTGCATATTTGTAGGTCCTCTGGACATGGTCTATAGTTCTATACTGCAATTTTTTTCCAGTTGCATGAAAGATTTAGCTTGACTGTGAATGAAAGAAGTGCATATTGAATGTGCCCTTTCCTAAAAGCACAAAATTTATTTTCCTAATTTTAATCCTCACATATTCTTGTGCTTGGTTTTTTTATTTTGAGAAAATTTCAAAGCTGGAAAGTTTCCTCATCACCTTCAGTTTTATGATTTTTCTTCTTTTTCTCCTTCTCTTCTTTCCTATTCTCGTAAAAGATGATAGTGATGCCCCCTTGTCATTTGGTGGATGAGCATATATATTTTTTTCTCCTTCTCTGCTCCCTCTGGTGCGTTTTGGATTTAAATGTAAAATAGTAGTGACTCATATTAGACTCCTTCAAGTAGAGATGCAGGGGCAAACCCAGGATTTTCGTTCAAAGGGGGTGGACCCAAACAAGTAGTTGGATTCCGTGGGCTACCCAGGATTTTCATGTGGGGTGGACCTGGAATTTTCATGTGGGTTTTGGAGATGGACACAATATTTGTTCGGGTTATAGAGGTGGACCCAAGTCTGGCGGTGGCAACTGCCCCTATATCCTTAAATGTGGGTACACCCTTGTATAGATGCTATGCATATGATATGGTGCACCGTTGCATCGCGTGCATACTCATTGAAATGAAGAGCTGAGGGAACCATTTCTTGTCACAAAAAAAAAAGTTTACGGCCATTCACTAAGCATTAAGAGAAAATCATTATTTAAGAGAACACAAAATGAAAATGAAGATGGAAGAAGAAATTTCACATTTAGGTGGCAACAGGTAGAGAAAAATCCACCATGTAGTTCCCCCTTATTTCTAGCTAATACTAGCACAGTTTTTAATTCAAAACAAGCTTATTTCCCTCAATGAAAGCTTATTCCTTAACTACTTCTTGCTTATAAAAAAAAAGAAGGTCAAGGAATGTGGGAATGAGAATGTCCTACCATGATAAGGAATTCAGCAAAAGTTAACCTAAATGGATTTCAATAGATGTAGGTTTTTGGGCCTTAGAAAATAGGAATTAATAGTGAAAATACAGAGTATCTTAATCCAACAGTGGGTGATTGTCAAATGTGTCAATTTAGATTAAGTGAATCTTAGGTAGACAGTGTGTGTGAGGGGATTGAGTTAATCATAAGGGTGCTGCTATAGCAACCTGCCAGTGGTGACTGCAGAGAAGAACAACGACTACAAAGGAGATTTCTAATGGGCGCTATCACAGAAGCATAAAGGTGATTGGAGAGAAGAACAATCGCTTGCAACAATGTTGAAGATGAAACCCTGAACATCAATCTTGCTGATAAAAGTTGATTACAGATCTTATACTAAGGGAAAGAAAGGAGTCGTAATAGAACCATGTTGCGCTTATAGCACGTGGGTCACATCAGACTTGAACCACAATGGACTTGATCTCATCAGAGCCTTTTTTTTTTTCGGAAGAGGAAGAAGGATTTGTTGTAACAAAGGTATGGTAAATGTTAATTGAGATAATATAAAACAAGAAGAATAGGTAGAGAAACAGGGGTGGAGAAAACTATTCACTTACAGGGAGTGGAAGCTTTTCACCACATGTTTTCTCCAACTCATTTCTCTACATCTAAACAGGCTCCAAGGGCCCCAATCGTGACCCACTGCACTACCAGCCCAGCCAAACCAGCCCTTGACCAGATTAATTGATTGAAATAAATATGATTTAAAGTGGTAGCATTTAGGGGTAGCAACAATCGATGATAAATTAAGAGAGGCATGTTTGATACTGTTTGAACATGTCCAACATAGGTCAATGATTGTGCCGTTGAGAAAATTTTTCTCTATGTAGGTTGATGGCCCCTCAAGGGACAGGAATCGGCCAAATATGATGAGGATGAAAGTAATAAGGATACATTTGAAGAAGTGCAACCAGGAACTGACTAAGGATAGACTGAAATGGCGAAATAGAATTCATGTATCTGACCCAACATAGTTGGAACTTGGAACAAGGCTTTGATGATGGTTAAAGCACATACAATCAATTTGGGTTTTCTAGCCCAATTTAGAAGAGTTTGAATCCCCGAGTGCCTCCCTCAAGCTTCCTGTGAGCAGGACTGGAACTTCACAATGGAGCCCACCTATTGAAATGCGAGCCACTCAAAATGAACATCCTCCCTATGTACTAGACCTCCTCAAAATTTACCCAAAGAGAACTCCCACTCTAAGATAGAGCATATAATTAAGACCACTTCATCAAGTTTTATTCTATCTTGAACTATAAGCATCTATTTCATCATTTCTAATAAGGGCATGTTTGTTTCACACCTGCTACATTTGTATTAATCAGAATAATTTGTATTGATTATACATGCATTTGAAGGGTGTGCAATAATTGTTGATAGGTTGGCCAGCTGGCTAGGAGTGATACTACGGACTTGAGCACCTAGGGATCGATCCCTGGGCATGTATTTGTTACTGAGGTGCCAACATCCCTCAACCATGAGTGTGTGTTCGTGCAATAACTTGGTATGTTCCAAAAATTACCATATTTGTTTGTAATCCATAACTAAGTAGCTAACGCCTATATAAACAGATTACATCATTTTATGTTTCTAGCAAGCATTATAACATGCACTTGATATGCATATTTAAATTCACTGTGCATACAAAAAATCAAATAGCAATCAATAATAACACCCAGATGAGAAATTGTATACTACAGTAGATATTGATGGGGTATTCATTTGTAATGAGACCAAGCAGTAGAATTTGAAGAAAAGAGAAGATGCCAGGAAATATATATAGAGAGAGAAATAGTACCCGACGTTTGGTTGTTTAGAGAGTGGGACGAGACACAGTAAGAGGGATTTGCAGAGAGAGTTAAAGACTGCTCAAGGGAGGATTTCATGTATTTGCATACAGATAGAGAGAGCGGGGATTTTACAAACAGGCATCCGATTCTCACAGCTCTAACTCTAAAAAAATTGGGTTTGGATTTGATTCCTTTGGGAGATTCCATAGGCACCCCCCCTTAATACTGTGCATACCCATGTTCCTTTATGTGAACAGTAAATCACTGTTCACGTAAGGGGATGCGGGTGTATCCCCGGGTGTGTACAGCACATAATAAGGGTGCATAATAAGGGTTCATTCATAACCGAAACCTAATATAGGTCCAATTGATAAAATGATTCAATTCTCGATCCATATAGGTTTTGACATGTCAACTCAATACTTCACACATGAGTCTTTAATGTTGTAAACTATAGCTTAAAAACAAGATTTTTTCTTTTTACATTTTTATGTTTAATCCTGGGGGATAGTAAATTTGATGCACTATTATAAGTTGAATGACATGTTTATTTTAAGAAAAAATGAAAAGAAATTAGAACATGTTTTTAAACTAGATCTCGATCCTCTAGGTGGATCTGGTTTCAGAACCCAATTCAGGTTCAACTATTAGAACCAAATCTGAAACCAACAAATCAGGTTCCCAGTAAGAATCGAACATGAAATTGGAAATGTTATTTAGAAATGGATATAAGTCTAGGTCCAGTATGGTTCTAACCTGGAATTGTCCCATTAGCAACCCGATGGAACTGTCCCATTTGAAGAGAGAGAGAGAGAGAGAGAGAGAGAGAGCATGCAGTCGATTCAAGGGAAATGGAGGGAGGATTGGTTGTTTGAAGTTTAGGGGGGTACACAGATTTAAGTTTACGAGGGAAGTCCGCGTCCACCAACGCTTTGACTTTAAAATAAGTTGAGAAGTGGAACTCTACAGTGGGGTTAGTATTTTAAAATAAATGCCCTTTTACAATTTTTTGTATATCTCTAAATGTTTCCTTAATAAGAGTTGGTCCCACCGTAAAGTTGGCCGTTTGATAGAAAAGAAAAAAGAACCCATAACATAATCTTAAGCATATTAATTATCACATTCAGTATCAAATGGACAATTTTATATTTTGACCTACTTCTATTGGGCAATAGGGTTATCCCACACAATGGGAGAGCATTTGTTCTAAGCAGCTCTAAATTTTAATATGTGGGTCTAAATGTGGAGTTTCACTCCAACTCGGGATTTATTTAAGCCAAAGCCTTAGAGGATCTAGACTATAGGGTAATCTATGTGTCTATATGCATGTTTGGCATCTCTATTTTTCACCTCTACTTGTCTGCATATCTAAATCAGATAGAGATTGAAAAAATTAGAGCGTTTGGTACATTACTTTATCCTCTTCCTGCTATAGACAAGTAGAGGCAAACCCTCTAAAATTAAAATGCCCACTTTCTAACCATGTGAAAAACAGAGGCATGGGTTCTTAAAATCGTAGAGGCGGAGGCTGTTTTTCTGGACGAAAATGCCCATAGACGGTGTTTTATTGACACCGAAAATCCTTTGAACAAAAAGGCCCCCATTCGTTACCAAAGACCTCCAGCTCAACGAAGGAGAGGAGAAAACGAGAAACCAGACCCCAAAACATCATCTCGATTGACCTTCTCCTCTCCAGCGCCGCCAATCGACTATACACTATCCTCCCCCACTCTCTCTACTTTTCTGTTACTCATAGCTTCTTCCAAAGGAATTTTTCATTTTTTGGAGAAAGGCAATTTTAGGGTTTTTCCAGGGGCATGTCCAAAGCCGACTCTGCTTGTAGCAACGAGACAATCCCGAATAAAGATGCCAAGATTGAGAGGGAGAAGCGTGTTAAGCCTACCCAGTATTACACGTCGAGTTTGGTTCTAAGCCTTGGCTCCTGTAATAGGAAGAAGCAGCAGAGCCCTGGCCATTGCAGTGGAGGCTAACATTGGTACCATGGATCTTCATTTGATCCTTTTAGTAGCAGATTTGATGATGGATTAATTCTTTTGACAGTAATAATCAAATCTGTGTGAATTGGGATTGAAAGTAATAATCAAATCAATTTTATACCTGATTCTTGTGTACATAAAAGAGGAGATCATATGAGAGGGACAGAAAGGGAGGCGAAGGAGAAGGGAACGGTTCCTCTCTTTTGATTCATTTATTTTTTTGATATATATAAATATATATTTTTTATTTTATTTTTTGTTGTTGACGATTAGATGAACTGTGGGGATTTTCCATTCATCTGTGCCATGTATATTTGCCAACTTCTATATTGGAGTGAGGCTATAAATAAGAAGTATGAGATGGGTGATGGTTATGAGATGGTGAAATGATGAAGAGGAGACTCTTGAGATGAATAATTGTAAGGACCCAGCCCAGATCTACCTGGCAGATATTGTCCGCTTTGGCCCTTTGAGCCTCACGATTTTGTTCCTTGGTACATTCCGGCCCTTTGAGCCAGCGCCCAAAACGCGTCTACCAAGTAAGGCTTAGCATCCCACATATAGCCCAGTCTCTGGGCAGCCTCATAGGTGATGTGGGACGGAGAACCCTGGGTTCTCACACTCCCACCCACTTAGAGGAGAGCCGCCCTCGGCACTGATACCATTCTGTAAGGACCCAGCCCAGATCTACCTGGCAGATATTGTCGGCTTTGGCCCTTTGAGCCTCACGGTTTTGTTCCTTGGTACATTCCGGCCCTTTGAGCCAGCGCCCAAAACGCGTCTACCAAGTAAGGCTTAGCATCCCACATATAGCCCAGTCTCTGGGCAGCCTCATAGGCGATGTGGGACGGAGAACCCTGGGTTCTCAAAATAATTTATGAAAGTTTATGTTATTCTTTTTATATATCTTGATCATTGACTCATTTCTATGTATGAGTTTGCACGGTAATGGGAAGGCAGGTGCCATTTGGGTGCTTGAATTTTGTGGTATGTTTGAGGGAGTTTTGTTGTATGAATTTGTTGACATGTACTTTGTCTTGAAGTATTTTAAATTTGCATATCAAATGTTTGATAAAGGTTTTAAAAGATATGCCTGTCATAATGCATAGTTTAAATTTTATATATCCTCCACCCTGTTGCTTTTTTAAATAATGACATAAACTACCCCTCTAATAAGAGGCATACCCCTTCAATAAGAAGCAAAAAGAGGGCATGCCAAACAGTCTATTTAAAATAGATGCATATAATACCAAACACGTTTTCATATATTAACCTCTTTTTTTGATGGCTCTGTATTTCATGGCTCTGTTTTGGTTGGCTCTTTCAAAATAAAAGTAAAGATACCAAACAAGCCCTATGTATGCCTCTTCATTCCATTAGGTGCCTTACAAAAATAGAGGAATAAAGGTGAATATCCAAAGCTTATTTCTTTAAATAAGATTGAATTTCTCAAAATTAATAGTAAAATTTGTTCGATTAAAGAGGTCAAGAGTGAAAGATATAACTTGAAGACTTAGATAAGACCCTGTCTTTCTGTAATTTGATCTAGCGTGATCGTGGCTAGGTATTTATTCTCTATTTCCTAGAATGCATTTCTCAATAAAGAAGAGCCTATTTAACAATTAACTTTTCCACTTATCAAACAAGCCCTACGACTTTCTCATTTTCTTATTCTTCCTTTTCTCTATCTGTTTTTAACAATTAACTTTTCCACTTTTCCACTTATCTTCATCTGGAAATCTATGCATCTTTTTTCTTCGTCTGTTTTTTTTTTTTTTTTTTTTTGTTTGCAAGTTTAAAAACCAAACCATTTTTACATATGTGGAAGCAACTTTTTTATGTCTTCTATAGTTTTGTTTCCATTCTAATTTATACCATTATAGCTTTTGTCTGATAATTCAATATGAAGGTATTCATATTTGTGAACTTGCAAAAAGCTGATAACATGATAGGAAGATCTTATACCTGACATTCTTAAGTTAAGTTAGATAATTAGTAGTAGCATATTTTAATGACTTGTCCAACTGATTATATTAGCTTTTTAAGTTATTATTATTATTATTATTATAATTCTTATGATTTTTATAATTTCTTAGCTTTTCAATATAAATAAAAACTGATTTGGTTTTCCCAATTAGCTTTATGACTGACAGAGTTAAGTAGACTCCTTAGTAGGGTTGTCAATCAGGCTAGTAGGTACTTGATTCATGGCCCTCAAGTTCGATGATTTTAGATAACATTTTTTTTTCCAAAGTTTCAACTCAATGTGAGTAACATTCGGATGAGTGTCAAACCTAGGGCTTGTGACAATGAAGGGGGTAGATGTGTGATTGATCATAGGGAGAACTGTCCACATGAGAGCATTTTTTTTTATATACATAATATATGTGGATTTATTTGAGCAAGTTCTTATGTAACAACTTCAAAAAAAAAAAAAAACCCTTTAAAAAGGAAAGTTCCTATGTGATTTTTTAATGTAAATTAGCCATTCAAGATTCTTAATTTTTTTTTGAAAGTTTTTTAAGTGGCTTATCTACATAGGTTGCTTTATATTGGAATTTGTTTGAGTATATATGTGGATTTGTTTAAGCATGATTCTTATGTGAGTTCTTATGTAATACTAATACTTAGCCTCACATTCAAATTCAACCCCAATGAGCAATTTATTTGATGGGACACAACTTGCAAAATGTTAAAAAGAGAGAGACTAAGATAAAGAAGATTAGAGGGAGAAGAGAGAGCTGTGTGTTAAAAAACAAAGGTAGAGATGCCTATTTATAGGCAAAGTAACCCACAAGAGAGGAACCCTAATTCATCTCAAGTGCGCATCCACCCAAGATTCATATTTCATAACAAAAAAACAAATTTTACGAAATCTCGATGGCATATTGTATTGGGAATTCTGAGGTATTTTTTATATTTAGGATCCATTTATTTATTTATCATTTGATTTATGATAATTCAATGTAGTGCATTCTATCAAGGGCTAAAATTAACAAATTCAAGAAAAGGTGCACAAATACCACCAAATAGTATTCCCTTCAATAGTAATTGATTGCCGAGCCTTCACGGCTTGACCCTACTAAATCAAATTTTACCAAAGTGAGATTCCCATCTACCACCCCATAATATTGCTTCTTTCGTTGCATCATAGGTCCCAAGCTCATATAAAAAATGAATGTTGATATCAGGCTCAAACCCGATGCTTGAGAACAATGTAGAACAAACTAAATATAAATCAATGGCGGAACCAGAGGGGGGCTGGTAGGGGGGTCACCCGAACAAACTAAATATAAATCCCCCCCCCCCCCCAAAAAAAAAAAAAAAAAAAAAAAATAAAATAAATAAATAAATAAATAAATAAAATAAAAATTCAAAACCCCCCTTTATTTTACAATATTTTTATAAATTTTTACATATGGCCCCTCTAAAAAATTTCAGAAAAACCTCTACATGTTTTAAAAACTACATTTTTTTTTTTTTTAATTTTAGCCCTCCCAAAATACTTTACTTACATAGTGGTCCCCCCAATAAAGAATTTCTGGGTCCGCCCTTGATATAAATTTTCTTCTCTTGAAGCCCTTGGCCCAGCCCGGCCTTAGTCCATGACGGCCAGGTAAGGCCTAGATAGTGCAGCCCTCTGAGGACTTTCGCGAGCCCGAGGCCCCACTTGCATATGTTGAAGGTAGGGCTCAGACAACCCTAGGCTTGGCCTCGCCCAACCAAGCCTTTTGAGAGTATTGATCCTTTTGCCGTGAGCCCATGTCACCAGTCGCATGCTACAAGCCACACCCCTGTCTTGTATTTTGTTAGGTCCCACACGGTTTAGTCAGTGTAAGTATTATTTCTAAATTCATATCTCTTAGTCCCATAGTTTATTAGTATCCATTGAATAAATCTTCATCAGCCTACTATGCTGCAAAAGAGGTCAGATGTCACATTGATCATATATTAATTTATTGCGTGTAGATGCATGAAAGTAATTTCAAAAGAAGGAAGAGATGACATAAAGAATAATCATGCGACGCAATTAGACAATTCCTTTTTGGATTTTAGGGAGAGCCATATCTGTCAGGCTGATTTGGACACCGTCTTATTTTCCATTTACATACCAATCAGTGCCGGCCCGTGCCAATATAAGGCCTAATGCGAAAATCCTAAATGAGACTTTTTTCTATTTTTTAATATTATTATAAATATTTTATATAAAATTTATTTTTCTTGTCTTTTGTAATGCCTTCAAATTTCGTGCACATTTAACTTATTCTCGTAACTAACGTCTAACAGCTCTCTCACCTTTAATGATATATGAAAAGGCAGCAACTTATGATGGGCATGCCTATCTTGTAACCAATGACTTTCTATGTGCCTTCCATAATACATGAACAAGTGACAACTTGGGATGGGTATGCCTTTTTGGGAGATAAAAAAAATGTACTTTTGCTGATATTTTTACAGGAATTGAGGCCCTGAAAATTGAATTTTTAGGAAACTGATTTTGAGGCTGAAATTTTTAAGAGCCTTAAGCAATTGTTTTGTTGGCCTAAGGGTGAGCAAGCCCCGATGCCAATACAATATATGCACATTTCCTTGAAATCAAGTTTTCAAAGGTTGTGTTTGTGTAGTATGACTGCCGTGAAAAAGCTCCGGCTGCTACTTCCTTGCCTTGCTATTCATAAGCTTTTGGTATGCAGAGTCATTTTCCAGACTTTATTTCTTTCACGGCATTGCACAAACGCACCTTAAAATGTATTAGGAGAGATTCTTGGTAATTCGGTTTTCAAGATGCGTATGAAATCATATCGAAAGGATTGTGCCTCTGCCTGAAATGACATGATGTTTCTAGGTGAATGGAAAACAAAATACGGGTCGCAAGGTAACAAGAATAATTGAAGTTGAGGAATGTACTGTAATTCTTCGTATGTTTTATATTATGACATTCAGTTGTCTTTAATATTCCCGTCTCATAGTGTTTTCCAATTCGTGAATTTCGACCATTTTACATGGAAGATTCATGTCAAAATATGAAATATTATACTCACTGTCGATAGTTAAAGATGAAGTTGGCCCTGATATCCATTGTATGATTGTAATGCACTGTCCATTCATTGTAACAATTTCCAATTTAGATTTAAAACCAAGCTCATATTAACATATTCAAGTGATCAGTCAAGGAATCCAAGATAGATCTATGGACTTTACAAGTGTGGTCGCAGACCCACAAATATGGTTACGCGATAGTTGCCTCCTTTAAACTTGAGTTCGCTTCCAAAACTCGCACAAAAATCTTGGATCCGCCTCGAAAACCACATGAAAATTCTATATGTGCTCTCAAAATCCACATAAAAATCTTAGGTTTGTCCACAAAATTCAACGATTTGTTTGGGTCTGATCTCTAAATGAAGATCCTGGGTCCACCACTGACCATATCGAAATGAAGTTCAATCTTACCGAAGGGTTTAGATCTGAATGCAAAAAGAAAAAAAAAAAAAGATTATGATCATAGCCTTAGATCAATGTCTCTTTTTATCACATTCAATGGTGTATTTGTGAAATGAAGAGATTTAAGGGTATGTTTTTTTAATTCAGTTAGGGATAAGGGTTTTCTTTGGTCTTATGTATGATGATGGTCTGAGGTCCAGAAATTCTTGGGCACATGCTCCTGTTGAAAAGGACCCAAAGGCAACGTATTAGAATTCTCAAACGTGAGAATGACATGTAATGTTCTTCCACCAAACAGAACTTTATAGTATTTTATCCGCTGTATGTTCTTCCACCAAACAGAACTTTATAGTATTTTATCCGCTGTATGGATGGTTGATAAACTCACCAATGTAGACAGGTGGAATTGTGGGTGGGTCACATTTTAGGGCCCGTGTGTTTGCATTAGAATACATAGAAGTTAAATCCATAAGATTTATGCCGTTAGTAGTTTAAAATGAATATCAAAGGTGAATTTTTAAAATAATTAGTATCAAATCGCCTTTCGTTTAATGGAAATGGAATCATTGGAAGATGAGAAATGAATTACTAAGGGTGTTAGCTTGATATATATTACCCATCTTTCCTTGATTTTATTTCTATAAAAGGAAAGATGATTTAACTCTCATTTTTGAAAACTCATCATCTTCATTTTGACCGCTTATGACATAAATCATATTTTTTCAATTGCTACATATATATATATATATATATATTAATGCAAACAGACAGACCCTTAATTTACTAGAGACATACATTTTCGACTTTTGAGTAATTGTGTAAACAGGGTCCTTGGCCATTCACAGAGATGTTAAGTGGGGTCAAATTAGGTCAGGTTCAGGCTGCATCTAATTTAGTTTAGACCCAAATACGAGCCCCAATTAACAAAAACTGATGAGTTGATCAGATAAAAGATTTGGTGTCAAAGTTCAGTGCACCTCAAAAGATCTCTATTGGACCCTGCTCCTCTTGATTCAAATTACCATTTGAACTCTTCTTCTACTAAATAGAGGGAAGTCCTGATATCACTTTGGTCAAAGTGAATGTTCACAGTTGATTGGAACAGCAATGTTGACTATGATTGAATGAGTTAAGGGTTTTTTTTTTAATGAAAATATAATATCAATAAGAAGAATAAACAGATGCAGCAAGACATGACAAGCATCCAAAACACACCAAAACCAAGAAACCAACAAAACAACAGAAAAAGAAAAGCCTAAACATCCCCACCGCACAAAAAGTTCAGACCAGATTGTCCACATCTAGTAAGGAAATGGGCCACCTTGTTAAGTCCTCTAGGAATGAAAATAACTTTGAAACAGTCAAAATAGTTTCCACAAATCAAAATATCACCAATGAGAGTGAATTAATATGTTATTTGACCCACTTCAATCCACTGGTGACTATCACTATGATGATCGTTACATTTGAGCACATCCCATTCATGGGGAGAGAGCTTAATCCAATGGTTGAAATTGAAGAAAGTTGACAACACAGCAGATATCTTCTCCTGTTATAGCCCCATCTTTGTGGTATATGCAAAATTTTTCATCTTTGATTAACCTAGTCAAGAGGGTTGGGACCCAAGAGAGCCCACACAAGTGGAAGAGTGGCACACCCAAGAATCGATCCCTGGGTCAGTAGGTGACAAACCGGGTTACCAGCTTATTGTCCCTATCGGTCTGCAGCTTATGAGGAGGTGAATTCGTACCATTAAAAATGCACAACAATAAAAATTTTAATTTTGTGCATTTTTAATGGTACAAATTTACCTCCTCATAAGCTGCAAGCCGATAGAGACAATTTGGCTGATAGCACTAATGGTCATGGTGCCCATTCGTGGGGAGAGAGCTTAATCCAATGGTTGAAATTGAAGAAAGTTGACCACACAGCAGATATCTTCTCCTGTTATAGCCCCATCTTTGTGGTATATGCAAAATTTTTCATCTTTTGTTAACCTAGTCAAGAGGGTGAGAACCCAAGAGAGCCCACACAAGTGGAAGAGTGGCACACCCAAGAATCAATCCCTGAGAAATGGGTACCAGCTTATTGTCACCTCCTGCATAAGAATTCTACCACGCATTTTTAATGGTACGAATTCACCTCCTCATAAGCTGCACGCCAATAGGGACAATAAGCTGGTAACCCAATTTGTCACCTACTGACAATAAGCTGCAGGCCGATAGGGACAATTTGGCTGATAGCACTAATGGTCATGGTGCCCCCTCTCTCTAGCACCATTAGTGAGCACCTCTCGTGAACACACTCTAACGCGGGCCGCCTAGAGCCATACCAATCACGGGGAGGTGGAGGATTGAAAAACCTAAATAAGACCTAGTGATATACATAATATCAACATCATTAGATCATTCAAACCCGTCGGATCTATAGCCCTCAAGTTCAGTGGCGAATTCACGATTTTCAGTTGGGTAGGGCTATTGATGGTCAATTAAAAATTGAAAAGGTCAAAATCAATGTCAACTACTAATAATTTCCACTTATTGCATGGTTAAAAGACATTATTATTTTTATTTCTTGAAAAATTAAGTATAAAGAACTCATATCCCACCACTAATCAACATATTGTGTAGAGGTATAGTGAGAAGGCAGACCTTGATGCTATGCTATTGTGTAGAAGCCGAATTGTCTGAGTTTAGAGTGGAAGAAGCATAACAAAACAATTGAGTTAAGGGTTCCAAGGTTTTTCGCTCGACAGATCTATGAGATCAAGAGCGAAGGGTTTTTTCGAGACCTAAGGTGGGGCGATCACTTCACTTGAATGGTACATAGGACAACTTTTAAGCATTTTTGGATCAGCATAAGGTAGGTCCGCCACTGCTCAAGTTCAATGATTTTGAAAGGTATCTTTTTTTTTATTTGGGAATTTTAATCCAACTGAGAGAGAGAGAGAGTTGGATGACCGCTAGATTTGAGCTTGTGCCAATTCATGGTGGTAGTAAGTTTTGGGATGGAGTGGTTAGCAGAGGAGGTCCCATGTGCGAGTAAAAAGAAGGGGCTCGAGACTTTATAGTGATAATAGTAGTACAATGCCCTCTTGGGGCAGAACTATAATGCACTGTGCATCCGTGAGTATCTGGTGGGAGAAGGTCCTACCTATATCTGGAGATGGAGTTTCTTACTCTAGAAGCCGGTGTTATCATCACCGTGTACGGAGCCTCTAAAACATTATTTTTATTTTAATTGTAGATATCTAAACGGGCTCCACGGTCTGGATGTACGGTTAATTAAAGTATGGTGAGATGAAGCATCAAATAAAAAAAAAGAATAAATATATAAGGTGATATGATCGTATTTTGTTTTTAGTTGTTTGGCAAGTAATTTTTTTGATTTTTTGTATATAAAAGTGGAGTTTTTTTGTCGTTTAGTGGAAAAAAGATGAATGAAATATTTTTTGAATTTTTTTTAAAAAATTCGGAGGGAATTTTAAAATTATGTACTTTTGATATGATTTTTTGTCATTTCTTGTCTGGATTCACTTTACTCTACTTTAACTAATTAATTGTCAAACACACCCTCCCCTCACCCGGGGTACCAGAAGAAAAAACAGTGCATAGAAAAGACCACCTTGGAAAAACTCACACAGCTACATAATAGATATTAATGTAATCTTTTTCTCTTTTTTGTTTTTGTAAAGTATAATTGTAGTTAATTTTGTCTAAAACATGCAATAATACAATTGTGGGCTGTGCGGGCGTCATGCTGATTTGAGTGAAATTTCAGCCAGAGTAAAATCAACCCTGTTTAGGCTTTTTGAAAGGTGGGCCACATTCAATTTTTAGTTGGGTGCTGACCAAATGCTATATATTACCACCAGATTAAACGATAGAATGTTTCTTTATCATTGATGTAACTTGCTCACAGTAAAGTAACAAGTAACGACATATTCACTACCAGGCACCATCCACAACAAGCAAAGGACAAGAGAGAGAATGAAACCATCTTTTTCTCTTCTTGGACTTGCGTGCTGGGTTTCCCTTTCCAGATCCACACTCAAATCCTCTCTTTAGGTAGATAGGTAGGTAGGCCTAATTACAGAACTCCATGAAGAAATGATAGAAAACTCAAAATTATTTGAGTGTTAACAGAGTCTTAGGTTGCTATTTCTTCTCTTCTTTCTTTGGCTCTTCTTTCTTTGGCTCCTCTTTCTTGGGTTCCTCTTTCTTCTCCTCCTTCTTCTCTTCTTTCTTTTCCTCTTTCTTCTCTTCTTTAGCTGGCCCAACTGATACTATCTCCACTTTTCCTATTTTCTTCAACCTCTTTGCTATTGCAATACTGTCCATTTGGCCTATAATGATCATTATCTGTTCCTTCAGGTCGGCTGCAATCGAATCAATACCTGCAAATAAAAATTCACTAATTATTTCAAAGCTATGGAAGAAGCTAATTTCTATTGTATGGAAATTCTCTAGCTTTACAAATTACAAAGACTTTCATATGGGTAATGACTGTTTACCACATTAGCAATATTCTAGACAGTGACAATATTCTCCTGCCCATGGTTTTTATGGGGCCTGTATGGTAGCTCCAAATCTAATGCATATGTATGACTGTGTATCAGTGCGGGCCACCACTGTCCTATGCACGGTTTGCAGGAGAATCATACAGGGAAGAACTAAAAGATCTATTTCCTAACAATATATACCTATTTAAAGGATCCGGATCCCCTGTTTGGACGGATGAATAAGGGGCGACATGTAAGGGGGTAGAGGAAAGAGACCTCCACCAAGAATTTGAAATTAAACATACCTAACCCCAATGGCAGAGCCAGATAGGGCCAAGGAGTCATGGCCTCCCCCAAGAATTTGAATGCCCACTTGAATTCTTTGCCATTTAATAAGTTGACCCCATAATTTTTGGACATGGAGACCTCCAGAGGAGATTTTTTTTTTTTTTGGTTGCCAAAAACCATGCACCAAAATGCTATACTACTCTGTGTGTGTGTGTGTGTTTTTTTTTTTTTTTAGTTCTTTTATATTAGCAATTTTGTTCTTAGTTGGTGATATATAATTATTTATCATTATTATATTATGGTGGGGGTGTTCATTTTTATTGATTTGAAGGAAAAACATACTATTAGCTTAACTAGCATTTTATTAATTTGGCCACTTCATAGTAATTTCTGTAAAATGTGTGAATCAGAGAAAAATAAATGACTTGGCTGGCAGCTTCCTTCACTAATGCTGGCTTTATGCTTGCTGACTTGCTGTAGGTAGACCAATGGCCTAACTCAGCCACTGATTCTGTTAGCTAATAAGGGGGAAAAGAAATGAGAAAAATAAAAATGGGGTGTCTAACACTCTAACTTGATGTAGAAAAATAGTCAGAAGAAAAGTTCTGAAACATCCACAGTACAACAATTATGTGGCAACTTCTTAAAAATTAATGACTAGCTTGAAAAACTAGATGAATTATGAACAGTTTGAAGAGGTTTTCAGAAGAAAAACATATTTTTATCTTTTTTTTTTTTTTTTCTTTTTTGACCCCTTGTTAGAGCACCCCATATGGTCTATAATTTACAATAAATAATTGTATAAATAGATCATAGGAAAAAGAGTATATTCCCCATATTTCAAATGTGGCTTCATTGGTCCCGTAATTAACTCAGTTGGCTTAGGATCACGATTTTCTTCTTGATGTTGTACTACCAGACTGGGGCTACTTGAGAGTTTACCTCGCTTCCCTCTGGGCCGAGAGGGATTAGTCGAATTGAAAACCCTCCTATGGCAAAAAAAAAAAAAAAAAAAAAAGAAGAAAAAAAATTGCACCCATAACATGGTTTTCTCACTAGTTTATGTGGTTCCAAGTGAAACCAGCACTTCTGAAACATAGTGCTTGATACATCAAAGCAGTCCCTGAAAAGGCTGAGCCAGAATCATGATTGAAACATACCCTACCTACTATCTGGTGGGCCACAACATAACAAAAATGAACGGTCAAAAATGAAAAACTGATTCCCCACAAGTAACAAATGGCTCACATTCATGATGGGTCCAAATCACCAAGAATTTTTTTTTTTTTTGGTAAATACAGCACCAAGAATTATAACCATGAAACAGAGAAAAGTGAGATTTTGTTGAATCAATGCAGAAAGTACCCTGGATATCTGCAGCAGCTTCTATGGCCTTCTGCTTCGTCTTGGCATCGGCCATGGCCGGGATTTTAATCACCACCTTCTGCTTAAAACACCCACAAAGAAATGAAAAACAGATACAGAGATAGAGATTCAGAATTTAAAAACAAACACCCATCCATCATAGGAGGTTGAAAAGAGCTTAGAAAGAGATGGAAGATGAGGTATACCTGTTCCATGTGATAGAACTGAAGAAGGAAATTTAGAACAGAATGGAATGGATTGAAAAGAAAAACTGAAGAAGAAGAAGAAGAAGAAGAAGAAGAAGAGAATAAAAGTGGAATGGATTTCTAAGGTGGGTGGTTGGTGTATTTATGAAGGTGTGGAAAGGCCTCTTGATGTTGTTGTATTATCCGAATTCTGACTACGGGCGTGCAAAAACACGCAATTTTCAATGGGGGGATTTCATTTCATATGCTTTACACGTTCGCATCCACGTCTGATAGACGCAAGATGTCCAAAACAGTGGGTCCCACTTGCAATGGAAGGGTGCCAAATGGAGATTCCAGTGTCGATTTTCTTGGGCATGGAAGCGACGGATGAGAGAAAAATTATCAAGTGGGGTGTTGAAAGGGACACGTCAGGTGGGGGCCAAAAAATGCTTTACAGGTGAAAACATGGACCTGAAAGATTCGGTGGTAGATGAGGGGAGGGCCCCAACATATACCTGATCAAATAGTTTTGATTCCTGAAAACATAATGTCATTGTGTAATGCTTATTTCTAGTGACTAAACTCCAGTAAAATATATATATATATATATATATATTTTGCTATCGAAGGGATCTCAATTTTTTGGACTAGACTAAACCCTTCGGGCATAGAGGAAAACCGGGTAAACTCCTCTGTAACCCTAATATGGTATTGCAGTTTCGAACCTATAATCTTCGGATGCAAACCGTGGTCCTAGAACAACAGAACTACCCCTTGGGGTTACTAAACTCTAGTAAATTGAGAACGGCTTTTTACTCAAATGGTAAGAGGGATAGTTTTAATTTGGCTCGAGAACATGGTTATGCCCTCTCTTTTTGGATGTGCAGGCTTTCTCCCTACAAGTGTGGCCTCCTTCCCGCGCGAACAGGCCTCTTTCCCATTTGGGCTCCCTATTCGGATGGATAGGCAAATTTTATTCATTAGGGTATCTTGGTATCAATTTCTTATTCCTACCTTTTAAGGATATCCATCTATAAAAAAATATTTATTTTCACATGTCTTGTTGAGGATCAAGTGATCATATCTTCAAACATTTGACAAAAAAATAGAAATTATAGTCTTGTTAGCTCATTAGAATGTTGGTCAAGGTACTTTTTAGTGAAAAATGAGTCACACATGCATGAGCTTTTTCGAAAAAAACAGAACAACAAAGAATAAACCGGATGGACATATCTCACCGATGACCTGCTCCCTCCTAGGACATTATAGGATTTGCGTTTTTCATATTATCAAGAAACGGAGCAGGGGCGGACCCAGGAATTCTTTCTTGGGAGCCCACTATGTAGAAATAAAATCTTGAGAGGGACACATATAAAAAATTACATATAATTTTTAATGTCCCTAAATTTTACTCTAATAAAATTTTAGAAATAAGATTTTCCCTAAATTGCATATGGACATCAGTGGAATGTCCTTAAATTTTATTCCAATAGGAGTTGATCTCTTCGGAAGATAAAAATATATGATTAATAATGTGATTAACACAATCTTTTATGCATTATTTATTTAGTTAGTTATAGTGAACTCAAACTCACACACCTTTACTACTTACTGCTTGACATCCATAACTAACTAAGCTATGGTCGAGGAATGATCTTATGAGTTATTAATCATATATTTTATTCACATTATTAATCATTTGTTCAATCTTAAGATTGGACCGACTCCTATCACCGTAAACTTTGAATTTATTTAACTAAATAAGAGGGCATTAATTATGAGCGGTTCAAATTTTCAACGGGTGAGCCTCACTATTTTGAGTTCACTCTTCTTACTTCGCATGCAGTACTGCTCACAAGGAGACGAGTGTAGGATGAAACTAAACTAATGGTAAGTGGGTCCTCCATCTCTCTAAAACATATAACTAAGTAAAATAAGGTGTGAATTTTCGAGAAATTGTGAGATGCCGCAATTTAGGTGGTCCCACAATTTTTAGATGTTTGCTTACCTTTAATTAAGGGTCAGTTTGTTTTCATTACAACATAGAGGAATTCATAGTCAAATGATCTCCTTAAGGATTCTTAAAGGAGAGAAATGTGATGAAAAGTTGCGAGAGGTGAAGGATATAAGGTAGCAATGTAGATGGATAGTCATTCCCCATCATTATTTGACTCACTTTCAAATAAAGGGACGATATTGAAAATTTATTTTTTATTATTCACTTTGTATCTTCATTTTCAACCACTTACGGCATGAATTCACATATATTCAATTTCTATATATTTATGCAAACAATCAGGCATGATCAATCTTCTTTCTTGTGAGAGATACCAATGTCCTTTCTTCCCTCTAAACTCAACAAATAGGAATTCATTATTCTTGTTTTTGATAGAGTTTGTCAAGGAAGTTTTACCCATCATCCGTTTCGGTGATGTTCAAAGTGATATGCCTGTCCTTTTGTGATTATTATTGACTCAAAGATTCAACCATAATAGCTACAAAATTAAAATCTATAACAAAACTTTCTAATTTGCTATAGATGTCATTCAACCATAGTAACTATAAAATTAGAAATAATGACAAAACTTTCAAATTTGTCATAGATGTGCAAGTGTTTTCTTGTCTCAACATGTAAGGTTTATGCATGCCACATAATGGGGCTCAATCTGAACAGCAAAGTAGATAATGGTTGACACGCATGCAACAATTGGCAGAGAATCTTAATTAGGGTATGCTAGTGCATATTATATAATTTCTTTGAAGAGAGAATGAGTACCGGAGTGATGAAGAGTACAAGAGGCATGATGAGACATGGTTATTGGAGTTGGTAAATTGTTAATTTTCTTCTCTCTCATCATATCTCTGAGATCTCATGTTAATCTTCTTGCCCATTTTTTGTTTTTATCCAAAACAAGATTTATTGGAGTGAAATTTAGAGTTCAGTATTACAGTCATTCGAATATGAAATTTACTAATCTATAGACAGGAATATAAGCGGTGGGGTTTAGTTCTAATCTAGAGCGACCGACCGGTCCCAACTGACGGGCTTGTGTGCTGTTACTGCTACTGTTTAGATTAGCTGGCCATAATGAATGAATGAGAAAAAAAAAAAAAAAAACAGTTTTGGTCATCAAGTGGGTCAACAGTTGGAAAAACTAGTACTCACCAATCACACAGTAAATTAGAATGGAAGTACTAGTCTTATGGCTGAAGTCATCCGCACCTAGTGGGTTCTTCCAGCTGTGGGTGAAGTCAAAAACAAAGGGTGGTGGGTCATAGATATGACTTTTATTAGTATGTGGTGGCTTTGATCCATAATCAAAGGTCACCAGCCATCCATTGAATTTGAAAGTTAGTGTCTCTCTTCTGACCTTGTGGCTTTTGGGACCTTTGTGGTTCATCTCTTTTGCTTACTTTTTCCTCAGAAAGCAATGCCGGTGAAGCTTTGCATGGTCGTAGATTTAACAGCTTCACATGCCCCAATATGGGCATGCCTTTGTTGAAGGAGACCCCTTAGAAAGGCACCTTTCCATGAACTTTACATGTATTCATTCTTTTCATTGTTGGTATTTATATTGTATGTATCTAATACATGTAAAGTTAAGGTGCCCCAACAACGAAATGTACAGTCAGAAATAACTCCCTTCTTTAACATTTTTAATTTTTACCACAGGTGCATGAACTAATAGTATGAAGTGAAAATTGACTCAAATGTCCATAATATATGTGACATCTTAGTTTTTTATGTGATATTTCACAAATCATACATGGAAATCAATGATTAGATATCACCAAAAAAGAAAGTTTAGTTTTGAATATCACAAAAATAAAAAAAAAATGCAATGTCACACTTTTAAGGGCATTTTCATTTATTCCCATAACATACAATTGTATGGAGATTCTATAGGAAATTTTTTCAGGGGAGAGGGGAAATCCTTATTTAGATATGATTGTACAGTCAAAAGCTTGAATTAGAGTAATTCTCCTTTTAACTAACATTTGCAAGTTGTAGGATAATATATTTTTCCTTCAAGAGGTAGAGAAATGCACTTTTCTCTAGTGAACTTGTATTATTTGTAAGATCTGATATTTATCAATTGAAAATTCACTTTTTATTTATAAAATACTTTTAAAAATAATTTTCTCCTTGAGAGTTTTCTCCATTCAAAGATTCAAATCAAATGAAGATCAATCATAGAGAAAACTGGTAATTCTCCATTCCCACTTTTCTCCATTCAAAGATTCAAATCAAATGAAGATCAATCATAGAGAAAACTGGTAATTCTCCATTCCCACTTTTCTCCTCATGATTTCCCCACCTAATAGAGATTTTCCACTTGTCCTTTTCTCTGCATATATATGGCTCTAAAATACAAGTAAAAATGAGATTACCATAATATTACTGCAGCAACAACATAATGTTCTCAAAAGGCTAAAATTTAGAATCTTTGGAGAGTTTGAGGGCCCATTTAGATGTAGAAAAGTGTGAGAACCCAGGTTTTCCGTCCCACACCGCCTATGAGGCTACCCAGAGACTGGGCTATATGTGGGATGCTGGCCTTACTTGGTTGACACGTTTTGGGCGCTGTCTCAAAGGGCCGGAATGCACTAAGGAACAAAACCGTGAGGCTCAAATGGCCAAAGCGGACAATATCAGCCCGGTAGAAATGGGCCGGATCCTTACAGAATGGTATGGATCCTTACATAATGGTATCAGAGCCGAGGGCGGCTCTCCTCTAAGTGGGTGGGAGTGTGAGAACCCAGGTTCTCCGTCCCACATCGCCTATGAGGCTGCCTAGAAACTAGGCTATATGTGGGATGCTGGCCTTACTTGGTTGACGCGTTTTGGGCGCTGGCTCAAAGGGCCGGAATGCACCAAGGAACAAAACCGTGAGGCTCAAAGGGCCAAAGCGGACAATATCAGCCCAATAGAAATGGGCCGGATCCTTACAAAAAGCGTAGAGAGAAGAAAGGTTTTTCACTGATGAAACATGTTTTCCTTTTTTGGAACTACTTTTATGAGGCAAAATGCCTATTTAACTATTTTTTTTTAAACTATCAGCTATTTTATAAATTGATTTCTCCTATTGAATTTTATTTTTTTCAAATCCAATGACATTTGAGAATCAGTACAATCAGAGAAAACTAGTAATTCTCTATATGGAGATTCTCCACGCTCAAATTTATCCTGATCATTTCTCCTCTTTGTGGAGATTCCTCACTGTTTCTTTGGATGCAAACAAGCCCTAAGTTACTAATTTTATTTTTACTTTCATGAGATACCATTCCTATAAGAATTTAAGAAGAACCAATTGGAAAACCTCCCAATATTAATATATAATTTGCCATTATTAACCCATGAATGATGGTTATAGGCAGCAATGCCTAAGTTCTGTGATGGCACTGATGCCCAAGTTGAATGACACCCTAACCCTCTTTCTGGTGTTTCTCAAGCAAGTTTACACTAAAATTCCAACCTATCTTGAGATTCTAGCTAGGCATTCCCTCTTTTGCAGCAATAACTCACCCTAAGTTAATTAAAAAGCACCAAACTCTCCTCTCATTTTAGTGTTAGTTCTTGTACACCACCCATTGTGGTGGCCAGCAAATAAAGTTGAAAGTGATAGTTTCAAGTATAAAACCACTTCTCAAAAGGCAAAATTCTCACAACAGTTGTGAAACTTTTTCCCCTTCTCCATTATTCAGTCTCAAAATTATTGAAGTTTGAAGTGTAGCATTAGTTGGCAGTGATTTCTCTCCCATTTTTTTATTTATTTATAGCAATCTATCTTTTTTTTATTTACTGGCAATAAGGCCGAAATCTCTCCACTCCAACCATTAATGCTCAAAACATGTTACCGTACCTCTCTCTTCTATGGGGACTTGAATTTTGATGCCCATTAGTAGGGTTGTAAACGGGTCGATTCCGGTTCGAGTTCATGGTGGATCCGGAACCGTTAAGGAAAAGGTAGAACTGGATCCAAACCCGAAACCATTTCGGAACCGGTTTCTTGGCTCCGAAACCGGAACCAGAACCATATATGAGACGGGTCTTGATCCGGGTCCGGATTTAGGTAGAGAATGATATTAAAAACACATGGTTTTTAGGAGAGATTTTTGAAAATTGAGGTAATATGTCAAGTCTCGGGTCCACGGGTCCGAACCAAGGTGAAACCGGACCCGTACCCATTTACTTATCGGGGTCTAAAGAAGGACCCAGACCCGATTTTTAGCGGGTCGGAACCTCCGAGTAATAGAGAATCAGATACCCATTTACATCCCTGCCCTTTACCCAATGAGCTTTCAGCGCACAACAATTATATGATAAAGTTTAATCCCAAAAAGTAAAAAGATCCCACACAAAAAGGATCCCATTAATGTTAATTTTAGAATGAATGCTCCAGCTTGTTTAAATTCTAAAAAAAAAGGCTGTCAAAATGCTAAAAACCCTTTTTGTGTAATAACTGTCAAAATGCTAAAATAACTATCAGTTGCCCAACTCAAGGTTATGGTTGACCCCTTTTAATTTTTTGCTTGGCCTAGGTTGACATTTCTAAGTCAACTAATAAATGAGAACAGCGAGTTATTTTTCATTGGTTGTCCAAGATTTGAACCCTAGATATACCACCTTTCCCGCGTGTTCGGCATAGTTGTAAATATCGTTTCGAACCTCATTTCTCTCTAACATCCAAAAGGAAAAGTTTTTTCAGTAAAACTTTTTGGAATTACATTTCGTGGAAATATAAAATAATATATATAGAACAGAGAAAAATAAAAAATTAAGAAAATAATAAATATGGGTTTAATCCATTCTAATAAAAAAAAAATGGGACTACATTTTGGAGAAATATAAAAAGTAGAAAGTATAACTATGTGTATAAAAAGTTAAAAGAAAGTAATTATATAAATCCCACTTCGGCCGAAATTCAAAACGAAGAGTTATAAGTGAAATTTTGTTTCGGCCACTTGATCCAAATGAGAATTTTTGGCCATTTCAGCTGAAAACAGTACGAGATTAATGACTATGATGTGCGGGCTCCACAAATACTCAAGTGCTATATGGCACATTTTTGGAAACTGGATATTTAATAAACTTACATGCCAAAGTGACATTTTTATACTTCTTTTCCAAGATTGGCAAAGGTATTAGAGGTCTCCTCACTCTTTTTGTTCATCATTTTTGCTGTATCTAATTTCCTCTTAGAATATATAAACTTATCTTTTAAAAAAAGTGACATTTTACAAGATTGCTTATTTAAATCCTCACAATTCGAATAAAAATTTTAAGATTCTTGAGAACAAGAAGAGTATTGATGTTAGGAATTTCCAACATATGGAATTCCCGTTTAAAAAATAAATACACCTCCAAACCAATGGGCCCTAATGCCCATTTATTTTGATAGATTCTTAACGAGAAACGAAAGTCTTGGGGGTTTTTGACAAATGTATTAGAACTCTATGCTTTAATGTTAAGATTGACACAACCAACCTCTATTTTGGTCTTCTATTTTGGTTTTTAACATGAGAAGGTTTACAACATTCGAAGAACGCGACATATGTGTTTCTACTTTACCAAACTTTTGTACTCATGACTCTTAATACTTCCATGTACATGGCACCAACCTAACAAGAAAAAGACCTCACAGCAACCAGCCACGTCTTGTCCTAATTAAAGTCAACCGGCCACGCCTTATTCTAATAAAAGTCATGGGGTTGAATTAAAATAATATCAACTTTAAAGGGTTAGCCGAGTGGTCATGAACACGGGTCCTCCTTTTTTCAGAGTTAGAGGTCTTGGTATCGACCACCGGTTCTCCCTTATTTAGGAATCGAAGGTTGAGTCCACTAGTGCTACCACGTTGTGGCCACAGCGGTGTTTACCCCTCTTCCCTCTGGGCCCGGAGGAATTAGTCCAGCCCAAAGGGTTGGGAACCCTCCCATAGCAAAAAGAAAAAATAAAAAAAATTAAAAATTAAAAATTAAAAATTAAAACAATATAAACCGAATAACATTTGCAAGTCATGGTTGGGCCTGACTTTCAACCCTGTGGGCTGTATGTAGGCCTGGATCTTAGGCCCGATGGATCAATGGTCTGGCCTTAGGCAAGGTCCAGCCTGGTTAGACCTAGCCTGTGAACAACTCTTATTAGCTATTACATGATAGCATCAGGACCGTGTCGTTGCATTCGATACACAATAACTTCTAACCTTTCATCTAAAAGTGCCTCTTGTTCATGACAAACTGGGCCATCAGCATCAGCGACAATCAACTGATTGTGAAATAAGTCTGATTTATGTAATTGATTTTGACTTTGCTGCCAATTTATTTTGACCCTTTAATCTCCGTCTCCCAAGTCTTCCTTTCCCACATTCACTCATGACGGTTGTGAAACCGCTCTTGATGTCATGCCGCGTGCTTTACAGTCCCCGCCTTTCTTCTTCTCATATTTTTTTAATTAATTATTATTATTATTATTATTTTTCTTCCTCCTCTCTCCTTCCTTCTTCAACAATCCCTCTCTTCCTACGAAAGCGCCAGCCAATCTCTGTTCTAAAATGGGTCTTTCTTCTTTCATGTGATGTCATTTTTCTTGTAGTTTCTTGCTATAGGTCTTGGCTGTTTTGATTGATTTGGAAATGCATTTGTGGCTTTTGAATTTCCAACAAGTTTTTTGCAGCTTGTTCAAATGATTGTTTTTCTTTCCTCTCAGCTTAGCACTTATGAAAGGATTTTGAGTCATTGGAAGTAGAATAGAGATTTTATTGTGTTCTACATTTTCATTTGGTTGATTTTGCATTTGTGCTTAGGTTTTTGCAGATTAGCCTTGAAGGGAAAGTGCCCCTCTTGAAATTTGAGGAGAAATGGGTGGCAGATTCAAATGTAATAATGCAGATGCTGGAAGAGAAATATCTCAATCCTTCATTGGTTACTCTGCCAAAAAAGGCCTATGTGTATGTATTGATCTTCATCCTTCCATAACCTTTATAAAAACATGTTTATTTTTCAGATTAGACTTGCAGGTTATTTCATCCATGCTCTTTGGATAAATATAGTAATGCTATAAAAAAAATTGTTTATTTTGCTTTTATATTTTGGTTTAGCCCATGTACATGTTTCTGGTCTTATATATTTTCTAAATAATTTTCATATATTCATTGTTACAAGATGATACCCAGTGGAAAATATTGGCAACATGCATTTGGTTCTTACACTTCATATTTATGAGTAAAATCTATTTTCCACTATCAATGAGGGGTGTCCCTGTTTCAACTATTTTATAAAAATTCCCCGTCGATCATGCTCCATCCAAACTCCAACTATTCTATGCTGAAGTGACAATCGTAGGGAGTCTGGATCCTCTAAGGATTCCCCCCACGATAACTATGAGTGGACCAATCACGGTCTGCCATGTCACTGCGGGAAGCCTGCCATGCATACGGGCAGCTTGTCATACATCGGGGCAGGAGCCGTCCACAGTGACATGGCGGACCATGATTTGTCTAGTCACGGTAACCGTGAGGGGGATCCTCAGATGATTCCAATTCAATCCTAGGGGTTGATCCCTATTGCCGTTGAGTGAGGTGGGACGCCAGTAACCACTTGGTCTCCCGTTTCTTAGTACAGATTACAGGGGTCTTAATTATTCTCATCACATGTAGCTGTTATAAATTAGATGGAGATATTTTAGAATTTGTCTCAAGGTTTAGTTAATATATTTTCGTATGATTAATCTCCAATATCTTCCAAATACTTTAGCTATTTTATAAGTACAATGTAACTATAATTATATTTCATGTACTTTTATATTATTAGATTTTAGTATCTTGTAAATTCTTTAGCTATGTGGAAGCACATAAAAGAAGTCAAGGGTTTTGAGGATAGGTACACCCTCTTCTTCATTTGAGAAAAAAAGATCTTCAGCTATGATAATTTTAATTTTAAGTTACAGTTCATTTGTAAATCAACTACACTTTTTCTATTTTGAGTCAGTCTTGATATTTATAATTTAAGTGATTGAATCTTATAATATATTCTACTTATTTTGAATATTTTCTTTCCTATAATGTCTCTAATAAAGCCATATGTTTGATATTGCAACATCAATTATCTATTTCATTTAGTCAGCTTAAGATTTTGAAAAAGTTTACCCTTTTTTTTTTTATTTTTCCTTGTCCTTTTGAATCTGTGATTGGGTATTTTGTGCTGGAGAATGGGAAATTGCGAGATTCCATATTGTTGACAAATGGGTTTAGAAATTGGATTCGGGGATTTGGGTTTTGAATTTTATGATTTAGTGAGGCACCTCCCTTCTAAAGACGACCAGAGCTCAATCCCTAGTTGTAGCACTGATAGTGAGGGACTTGTGTCTGAGTATGTCTAAGTTCTGATCTGAAAAAAAATCTTGATTTGGGATTTTTGAAGTGTTAATTGGAGAAAAAAGAAACCAAGCATATATGTGAGTGACAATTGGACTTTGAAATTCAGCTACTGGGGTTTAGGGAATATTGTCGTTTGAAGGCTTTGAATTATGATTTTGAATTTTTTGAATGGTAGCTTTTTTGTTTTGGGTTTTGAATTTTTTGAACATTCGAGACTTTGACTAGTTTAAAGCCTTTGATCTATGGTTTTGGGTTTTTTGAATTGTAGCATTTTGGGGTTTTGAGTTTTGGATTTGGACATTAGAGATTTTGATTTGGTGTTCTGTTGGCTTGTTGTTTCTTTTTTGTGAGATTGAAATTGGATATTTTGTCTTGGATATTGGGAAATTGAGAAATTCCATATGGTGGACAATTGCAGTTTGGGAATTGGATTCGGGGTTTTCGGTTTTGAATTGGATATTGCACATTTTGATTTGGTATTTTATTTTTATAATTTTGTATTTTTATTTTGAGAAAACTACAAAAAAACAAATGACCCTACATGGCCACTTACCGAAAAACAGGTCACCAGTCAATATTGCACAAAAGTGGTTCCCTATGACCACTTTCGTTTTTTTTATTAAAGATTTAAACGTGTGACGACGTCGTCGCTTGATATCCCATTTAAACGTGTGACGACGTCGACGCTTAATCGCATGAAACCTCATTTTTCCCTTCTTCCTCCCATCGTTTTCCCCCTTCTTCTGGCGGTTTCCTTTCCCCCTTTCTTAGACTAATAAAAGGGAAGAAATAAAACGGTGAGTCACATTCAAATGTCTTAAATGTTCATCAATGAATGAGGAAGTGCAAAAGCAGATGCAATGAATGTGAAGTGGGAGAAGAGATTATAATTGACAGATGATAATCTAAGAGAGAAGCAGGCAAAAACTGGCTGCCTTTTGTTCTCTTGTTTTTATATTATTATTATTAAGAATATGTCATTAGAGAAATTATGCATGTGGCATCCACCTGATCACCCTATGATAAGGCGCCCCTCCTTACCCCCACCCTGCGTTCATATTCCCTAACACACGCAGACACCACAGCCCACCCAGCTTCTGCAAATTGAGAACCCATCCTACTCTAATATTCCATTCAAATGTGACTAAGGCCATGGGTTTGAGAGAAAGCACTAGTCTAAACAAAAGGAGAAAGGGGGAAAGGAAACTGTCAGATAAAGTGGGAAAACGATGAAAGGAAGAAGGGGATAATGGGGTTTTAGCGATTAAGTGATGACGTCGTCATACGTTTAAATCGAATATTAAGCGACGTCGTCGTCACACGTTTAAATCTTTAATAAAAAAAATGAAAGTGGTCACAGGGAACCACTTCCGTGCAATATTGACTAGTGGCATGTTTTTCGATTAATGGCATCTAAGGGTCCTTTTTTTTGTAGTACTCTCTTTTATTTTTAACTTTTTGAATGATTGTGTTTTGGGATTTTGATTTGGATATTAGAAAAAAAAAAATTCGAAGTATGTGAGAGGGGGCGGACATACATATATGGTATTGGAGGCACTCACCCCCTTCAGAGGTTCAGATGTGGGTTTGCTTCCAAGACTCAATTGACAATTCTGGGTTCCCTTCTAAAACCCACATGAAAAATCTTGGATCCGACCCCAAAATCATATGAAAAGTTTGGGTTTGCTCCTTAAACCCAGCAACCTGTTTGGATTTGCCACCGTCAAACGAAAATCCTAAGTCCACCTATGTGTGTGACAACTAGGCTTTGAAATTCTTTTGGTAAGAAAACTCGTTAGATAATTTTGTGAACTTTTAACAATTTTCCTTTAACAAGAGTATCAATTTTTATACATTTTCAAGAAATATTTGCTTTTGGAGTTAGAGAATCAGTCAAATCACAACATACCAATAATTATTAATTAAGAACTCAAATGCTACTTTTCAGCCAGGAAGTTTCAAAGCCCCTCTTGCCTGAATAGCACTACTGTTGAAGAAGTAGATTTGTGCCAAGGACAACATGCATAAAAATGGAGAGTCAGATTATAATTCACAAAGCACTCTTGCCCAACAAAGATATATTTTTGTAATTCAAAGAAGATAAACTTGAGATTTTGATTCTGCAACCCAAACCCGCTTTGCCCTCTAATCAAACTTGTTGCATATATGATGAATGAAAGTGAAAAGGGCTATAGGGCCCGTTTATTTGCTAGAATACCAAAAATTCCTTTTTAGAGAATTCCTGAATTTCCAAACAAAATGAAATTTCTAAATGTTCTTTTGGGCTTGAGCAACCAGGAATTTCACTAAAATACATAGGGAGTGAAATTCCTAGATTTCAAAGGTCAAAAGAGAATTTTCATTTGGCTGGAATCCAGAAATGCTAGTAAAGAATCATGAAATTCAGAAATTTCAAGAGACACCCAGTCACATCATGTCCAGGAGTTCCTGGACATGGTGAATTCCTGACAAGAATTCCACTAAAGAAACCGGACCTATTTGTTGGAATGCTAAACACATTTTTATACCTTCTTAGGAAACAATGGTATCTCTGTAAACTCGTGCCGGCCGTGCTGCCCGTGGGCTTGGGGCGCTGGCCAGCCCTGGCCCAACGGGGTCCAGGCGGGGACTGTTGGGCCGGGCCGGGCCGGGCCGTTGACCAAGTATTTACACCTCTAACTGAAACCCAACCCAATCCGAACGGACTCCATGAATAGCCGCAGCCCTGACTCTGACGGAATGGACCGTTCATTAAAGACGAGCAGACTCCGTATCTGTATTCTCTCTTCTCCTTCTGATTTTCCTGCTGCAAACCGACATGTTCCAGGGAGATCTCAGCCGTACACATGGCATTCGGAGTACGAGGATGCCAATCACGACTTTCTTCAGCATTCCACTGCCATATGTCGGCTTTACTCACAAAATCATACATCATTAAAAGTAGTGCTGGTGAATTTTGTTGTTCCTCAGATTGAATTATTGAATTAGTGATCCATAGCCACCTCCAAAACTCAGACAGGCATAAATCACACAAATCACTGTAATGTATTCTATTCAGGGATTTTTACCATATTTCACACACAAAATCACTTATAGATGTACAATATTTCACACGTAAAAAAAACAAATATCCTTTAGTTGCAATATGTATAATATCGCACGGTCCTAAATATCAAATGCATGAATTGGAAAGTAAAAAATTTTATTAACTTCAATTTTTTGGCATTAAAATGCACAATTAACACCGTATAAGTGAGAGTGCGTGAATTGGAATTCTCAGTATAGAAAAAGTCAATGGGGGAATTCTCAATAAGGCTTTGGAGTCTGGAGCATGAGCAAGCAATGTCCCATAATTGCTTTTAGAGCAAATAGGGCCCAGCAACTTTACCACATATTCCGTTATAGAAAGCAAAGGAAAAAGGTTCCTACTGCCATAGGCCCTACTTTTACTTATTTTATGAGTAGTGAGAGAGAAACAGTGCATTAAGAAAGTTTATTGCGTTTGCACGGGAGAGAAAATCGTCTTTTTGCTTTCCACCGTTGAGGAAAAGTGGAGGAAACTAATTCCCCACCTACCTTTACAAATTACGACACTCACACAACAAACACCGGATTCTTATTTCTCCACTCCACCGAAGAAAACCGAATCCTTCTCTGTCTCCCTCTCAACCTTCTTGTCACAGATCTCAGCAATTTCTCCAATTACTCATCTGAGGAAAACCAAAATCTTCACCTGAACTTTCCCAATTCCCTTAAATTCTCACCCAGGAATACAGATCTCGCGAAGATCCAGGAAAAGGCGCCTTTGGCTTTTGGCTGGATTCGATAAGGCTCCCTACAACATGCAGCTGCTAATGTTTCCACGGAAACTTGCAAAAACCAGCTAAAAACCTTGTCGAAGAGAATTTCCAAGGAAACTCTAGAGAAAGTATTACAATTCGGTAAGCAAGTTTTCATGATTTTTTTCCGAGCTGGAGATTTTTCTTGGAAAGTATGTTTACCTTTGGGAATTTGACTTTCTATTTTGCAAAGATCGGGACGGATCGGGGCAGGAAGAGAGCATGCAGGGATTTCTGAGGGTTTTCGGGAACGGATCGGGTATGTACTACCGGCATGTATCGGCTACGATATATCGGGCAGTGAATAAAGCGCATACAAGAACTATGGTGCTGTTTGTTGTGGCGGTTTTCGTCGGAGCCTTCATTTCCACACGTTGGATCGATGCTGTGAGTTCTTTCTCTCTCTTTCTTAAACCCTTAAACCCTAATTTTTCCAACATTAGTGATAGATTCCAGGGAAAGTGAAATCCCTGGACGGGTTTCTCTTCTGTTTTGTGAGAGTGAGGGACAATTGAGGGTTTGAGTTAACGTGCGCCAGGGGTTCGACACATGACTCGGAAGGTGACAGTTGATGCACGCGCATGGGTTGCAGACATGTAGTCATGTCGGTCCGTCACTTTTGCCTAACCTGAAGTAGGCTGACTGATGGAGGGAACTTTTTTTCTAACTTGTGCCACGTGGCTTTGATTTTAAGGTCTTATTCCACCGCCCAGATCACGGATCCGAAGCGGATTTTGGGTGGGGCCCACACGCTTTTATTTTTTATTTTTTCCTTTTCCGTTCGCCTTTTTGTTTTTCTTTAATTCTTACGAATTTCATCTTGGAACGTAGATGTCCCCGATTCTCCGATTATTTAGACGTTTTGACTCATTAAAAACTGAATTTGGATCCTTATTTAGTCTCTGATAAGTAAATGGGCTTGAGTCTGGTTCCACCTTGGTTTGGACCTGTGAACTCAAAACTCGACATATTATCTCAATTTTTGAAAATCTCTCTTAAAAATTATGTGTTTTTAATACCATTTTCTATCTAGATTCGGACTCGGATTCAAACTCGTCCCATATATGGTTCTGGTTCCTGTTACAGAGTCAAGAAACTAATTTTGAAATGGTTTCGGATCCGATTCCACCTCCTCCTTAATGGTTCCGATTCCGGGTCCACCATGGACCCGAACTGGAACTGACCCCTTTACAACCCTACAATTTCAAGACATTGGTGATCATGTCTACTCTATTGAGTTTTCTATATGTGAAAAATGGATGGACGATGGAGATTTAATTATGAGTCTAGATCTTGTAGGGAAAATTCCACAGTGACCGTGGGTGGACTATTTACGGTTCGCTCGCAGGCAGCATGCCATGAACACGAGCGGCCTGTCATGTATCTTGGCAGAGGCTGCCCGTGGTCACGTGGCAGACTCTAAGTAGTCTACTTACGGTTACTGTGCGTAAGGCCACTCAAGGAATCTCGATTCTTTGATCATTGGTGTTTTCATTGGAAGAGTGGTGCCCCCACCGAGTTAAAGTGGATTGGCTAGAAAGTGCGTGTGCCAATGGTCTGGATTTTACTAGTGAAGGGCCCGCTCATGGATTTTTCTTTTACTATTCACGGTGTGGATGTTGCTTTGGAATTGGATAGTCCATATTCAAACAGTTAAGATGTCAATTTGATGGTGGTGCAATTCATTGATGCATGTTTAGCTGTTGGAAAAGCGAGTGTGGGTATCCCATTTTATGTGGAAATGAAGGTTTAATCTGTTAGCATTTTCAACTTTGTATTACTTTAAAGGGTTGTCTTATTCGTGCCATGACCGACCCATCTAAACTGAGGGGGACCAACTTTTAATGGGTCCAAAATGGGTCTCAAAGTCTAATTGGCATAAATTTTTGGGAAAGTAAGGACCACTAAACCCGTTTAGTAACTGTTGGGCCTGTAGGGATTATTCTGATCCAAAGGACTAGAACCTTTTATCATAAAAAAAATAAAAATAAAAACTACTGTTGGAAATGTCAATTTCAACCACATATCACTTGATTAAATTAGTTGATTTTGGCTCCTAGGAATGCAACTAGTCATGTTGATTTGCAAAGTGGGGTTAAGTCAGAAGTCAATATCAACATGTCCCATTTATTAATGTGATTGAAAATGCTAATCTAAACAAGAGCTTACTAGATATGGTCAGGAACTACCACCTTTAGACTAAGGATACGAAGTGGAACTGATATAAGTAAACTACATTATGTTTTGAGGCCTCTATTTGTAGGGCAAAGCTACCATACGACAATATCATAGCATGATGCAGCGTTTGGCGTATGCAAATGGGTGGAGCCCACCTTTAAAAAATCCAATTCATTCATTGGTTCTAACACCTACTGTGGGATATATATATATATATATAATATTATTCAAATCAACAATATGCACACCATTAGCTTAACTAAATCTTGAACACATGATTAAACTTTATTAACTTTCTCTCTCTTTTATCATGGAAAAAGAAGTTGGGCACATATTTAAAATCAATAGGTCAATTTAATGGTAGGCCTAAAGAAATATACTTTGAAGTTATATATACAAAAAATAAGATGTGTGTAAAAGACGATGGACAAATTGAATTTCCTAAGGGTGAGCCCCACCCCTTGCATATATCAGGAGCTGCATCACACTAAGATGTCAGCGATCTGCTGTATGGTAGCTTTGCCCCTCTTTGTATTGTGCTCTTTGAATTTTAAACGTTGTAAAGATGGTAAGTGTTTTTAGTGTAGCATTTATTCAGAGAGAAGGGGAGTTTCTCTGATAGGAAATAGTATTCCGAAGAAAGTGCTTTACTTGAATGCAAAAAGGTGCACATGGGATGTCCATAAAATGATAAAATTCTCTCTGACAGGGGAGTCAGAACAGGGCCATTGACAGTATCCACTTTGTGGGTTGGGTAATCAAATACCATACCAGGTCATATACAGGGGAAGGCTCAATTAGACCATGCCTTTCCCATACCTTGTAGATCTTCACCATTCGAGGCCAAACTTCCAACAATAACATTTCAACGCCTTGATTGTCTCAAACATGGGTCCGTATATTAATCCATTGACCCTTTCGTTGTTTCTTTGGAATCCCGAGCCTCGGAGGGCGGGCCGAGCAAATCATTGCACCTTTTCATCGACTCCGGCTAAATTTCATGTGTGGGGCCACTTTGAGAGCTAAAACTACTTAAAAATCATAGACCCTTTTCATCCATCTCAGTCTAAATTTTACTTTGTTGGATTATCATAATATTGATAACTGCCTCTTTCCTTTCCTTGTTTTTTACTTCTGAAGTTCACGTTGGACATTTGGTTGATCTTGCCGTGGCCAGAAGTTACTGTGGTCTGAATTTCAATTACTATTATTTTTTTTTGGCATGGAATAGGATTGTAAATAGGTTGGTTTCGATATGGGCCCATGATGGACCCGGAACCAGAACCGTTAGAAAAAAAGTGGAACCGGATCCAGACTCGAAACCATTTCGGAACCGATTTCTTGACTCTGTAACAGGAACCAAAGCCATATATGGGACGGGTCCGAATCAAGATCCAGGTCTAAATAGAGAATTATATTAAAAAAATATGATTTTTAGTAGAAAATTTCAAAACTTTAGATAGTATGTCGAGTCTCAAGTCCACGAGTCTGAACCAAGGTGGAACCGGACCTGAACCCATTTATTTATCTTGACCTAAATAAAGACCCAGATCCAATTTTTAACGGATTGGAATCTTCGGGTAAACGTAGAATCGAGAACTCATTTACATCCCTAGCGTAAAATAGTTTGAGCTTCAATTGAAGTGAAATTTGACCTGTAGCCAATACATGATTTAAATTATTACGATTTTTTTCTTTTCTTTCATTTAAACTTCGATTTCATCGTGGTCTGCCGAAGTGACATGCAGCCCAAAGACAATAATGTAATTTATTGGTTTTATGTAGTTTGGATATGGGCCAATTTTGGTAACTTCACTTTACTAGTAAAGTGAAGTGAATTGTTGATTCAAAAGAAAAGAAATGTAGATGAGTCGAATAAAAAATATCAAACTTCAAAAAACACCTCTTCCTTTTAATTAGGAAAAAGTCAAAAAAATTATTTTTTTATGCAACTAAATGACAAAAAAAAACTTATTTTTTGTTTTAAAAAAAGTCATTAAAGTTATATTCTCATGTCATTAAAGGACAAAAGGTCATAACTTCATTTTTTTTTTTTTTTTTTTCATTTAGCACTTTTTATTTGATCCCTTTTTTTTTTCTTCTCTCTTAAGTCGAGCACTCACCTTACTTTCCTAGTAAAGTGAAGTTACTAAACAGACCCTTATAAGTGAGACAAACGGGGCACGGCTCATCTTTTGAGCCTGGAAACTGTCGAATGAGGTCTCATTTGCACTAATCAAAACCATTATTCTGGTCATGGGCCACCTAGTTTATTCATTTTTGCATGAGTGCACAACAGAATCACATTTGCCATCATGATGTTTCACTAATACTCACATTTTGACCTTTTTTTTCAAAAGGACACTTGCCTTCGATTAGAAGAAAGAGATAGATGTTTGATCTGTTTGACAACCACCTTTTATGATTTCAACGTTACCATCAAGAACTCCACCTGCTTCTCTCATGCCTAATGATGATTATGGTAACACGCATTTGAACCTGTAAAGGCCATGGCCAAAGTCATTATATAACATGATATTTCATTAACTATTTTATGAATAAAACTTTAAAAAGTAAGAGCTTTGTATCTCACCAATTTGAGAGCTTCTAATACTTTTTAAGATGTAAATAAATATAATAATGTTTTTTTTTTTTTTTTTGCCTTAATATAAAAAAAAATTCACTATTATATGCAATATAATATTACAAATAATATGCTTTGATAATGATTGACAATTTTATTTTTTGATCTATTTGACTTAAATCCGAATAAAAAAACCCTTTATATGACTGAAAAAGGTTTATATATGACTGTCAATTGAATGACATGAATATGTAAATCAATAATGTTTTTTTTTTTTTTTTTTTTCCAATATGGCAGGTTTGTCTATACTACCTTTGCTTAATGACAGCTTTATTCATATAATTACTATTTGACGAATTTGTTTCTCTCAATTGATTCATACAGACCAATTAGTCTAAAAACATAACTATGTGTGCAAAGGGAAAATATGGACTCAAATCAAATGAGTCATGGTCACTGAAGTGATTGAAATTCATTTGCTTCTAAACTAGCTTTCCCTTTCATTCAATATTTTCTAAAGCTGTCTTGGTTGAGAATAAGAAGTCAGTAGAGGTTAGCAAAGTCTCTATTTTCACTGTTGACGAGCTGCTAGCAAACTTTTTTCCCTTTTTTATCTTTTTCAAATGGGTAGTCTTCTTTAAAAGATCATTTGCAGTGGATTCCAAATTCTGAGCCCTCTTGTAGGAATGAAAATGGGTGATGTTTGGGCTGGGCTCATTGTACTCCAGACCCAAGTCCAAACCCTACCAGAATCCCAATTAGCTACAAGGACTTGTGATGTGATCTCTACCCGGCTTGGATCATGGTCCTGAGATCTGTACAAGTACGGCTGTGGAAGCACCCAGTTACTTAAAGGCTCCAACCTAGACCACAAACTGAATAAAGGTCCTTAACCTATTACAATAAGCCCCAGAAACTTATCTTGTACCGATACATCAGGGCAATTTTCTTGCTTGCTATTTTTCTAAAATCTTTTTTAATCTTTTGATAAGCATTTATTAGGTTTTTGATCCAACAGAACACCCACTAAACCATACAAATAAACTCAGGCCAAATCTAGAGCGGTTTTGAAGACAAGATGTGGGGAGGAAAACCACACCTTAGCCGCTCCATCAACTCCCAAGATGGGTCACTAGGTGATACATCATCGCAATTTATTCAAAGGGCGTGCTCCTATGTGGATATCTTGCATGTATATGCATGCCAGACAACTTGTGGGGCCCATTGGGGTCCACCAATCTTGGAGAGGTGGGGGCTTCAAAAGATCTGGCCAATCCATGTGCAAAATTTCAAGTCCATTAAATAATCTAAATGGACTTGTACAAGAAAAAGAAAACTAAAAAAAATAGCCAGAATTGAAAAATGATTCCAAATGTTGTCACTCCCTACCTAGGGTTATAAATGGGTCAGTTCTGGTTTGGGTCCATGGCGGACCCGGAACTGAATCCATTAAGGAAACTGTTGGAAAAGGTGGAACCGGATCCAAACCCGAAATCGTTTCGAAACTGATTTCTTGGCTTTGGAACCGGAGCCAGAACCATATATGGTACTGGTCCGGATCCAGATCCGAGCCTAAATAGAAAATTATATTAAGAAAATATAATTTTTAGGAGAAATTTTTGAAAATTGAGGTAGCAGGTCTCGGGTCTACAGGTCTTAACCAAGGTGGAACTGAATTCGGACCTATTTACTTATCGGAGCCTAAATAAGGACGCAGACTCAGTTTTTAACGAGTCGGAACTTTCAGGAAGTCAGTGAATGGGGGACCATTTACATCCCTATCCCTGCATGAGCATCATTCTACATTGTTTGTTCTTAACATCTAATAATCTAGGTGCTTAATTTTCAGGATATCTAATCACCACTTAACTCCCATTTTGCAGACCATCACAAGCAGCAAGAGCACAAAACCCATCCTCACTGCTAAAGCAGTCCACCATGAGCCCTCCCACCAAAACCCCACCCCTCCCAAAAAGCCCTCTCACCATCACCAAACTGGCAGCAGAACACCCACACATCCCAAAAAGTTAGAACCCCAACATAAACAACCCCCCCAAAATCCCCTTCTCTGCCCATCCGAAAACCACACCAGAAGCAGAACCTGCCATGCACGTGGCCCATCCCCTACCGTCCAATCCTACGATGATGTGGACCCCCCATCCTGCCCTGATTACTTCCGTTGGATCCACGAAGATTTACGGCCATGGAAGGCCAGAGGGATCTCCAAGGAGATGGTGGAGAGGGCAAAACGGACCGCCACCTTTCGGGTCGTGGTGATGGAGGGTCGGGTCTACGTGGAGAGGTTCCAGCGGGCATTCCAGACCCGAGACGTGTATACTTTGTGGGGTATTTTGCAGCTGGTGAGGCTTTATCCGGGTCGGGTGCCGGATCTTGAGCTGATGTTTGACTGCGTTGACTGGCCCGTCGTGATGTCACGTGACTACAGGGGGAGGAATGCATCGGCCCCACCTCCCTTGTTTCGGTACTGTGGAGATGAGGAGACGCTGGATATTGTGTTTCCTGACTGGTCCTTCTGGGGTTGGTAAAATTACTTCCAACTTCTCTTTCATTTCTACTTTACCAGTAGAGTAAAAGTCAGTGGACCTACGATCTATGATGCACAATACGGCATTGATACGGTAAGGATACATTGTACACATACGGAGGGACACGGATTTTATACATAAAAAGTGAAGTATCAGAAACAATACGACATGATACATTACTCGTTTTAAAGTATCCGTGCATCATAGCCTATGATTAATAGTTTATCTAAAAGAGATGAATGAGAATAATAGAAATATGAACCCCAAAGGGTTGGCCGAGTGGTCAAGACCACGATTCCTCCCTCTTCCGGAGCTAGAGGTCTTAGTATCGAATCCCGGTTCTCCTTTCTTTAGGAATCAAATGTTGAATCCACTAGTGCTACCACCTTAGGGCCACAGGGGTGTTTACTTGGCTTCCCTATGGACTTGGAAGGATTAGTCTAGCCCAAAGGGTTGGAAACCCTCCGATAGAAAAAAAAAAAAAAAATCTAGTCATGGACCCTCTTTTTCGACCCGGGTGGGAATTGGATCTGTGTTTAGTGCTTACACATCTGGGTTGGTTTAGATAGGCTGAAAATCCACACATGCATAAATGGCTTTACAAGGCTAGATATGTTTGTAGGCCTGAGATCAACATCAAGCCTTGGGAATCTCTGCTGAAGGATCTGAAAGAGGGAAATGAGAGAGTCAAATGGATGAATAGAGAGCCCTATGCTTACTGGAAGGGGAACCCAGCTGTGGCACCTACCAGACAAGACCTTCTCAAATGTAACGTATCCAAGATGCAGGACTGGAATGCTCGCTTATATGCACAGGTATTTGTCCTCAAAACTTAACTGTTGGACTTTGTTTCCTAAAGTATTGACTATTACAAGTTTACAACATAGAAGAAGATCTCTCTAAGATGTATTGCATATCTTGTCTAGACATATGGGTTGTCCTCCCATGAACAGTTCATTTGGTCAACCCCATTCTTAGTGGACTGTAAACTCCATTGATGGGACAGCCACCATACAAAAATCTCATTTATTGCTCAAATCTTGCAAGCCTTTAATTTTGATCGGTAGACATATAGTGAGGATTATCAAAGCAAATTCGGCACTACTTCCAGTGGATGCAATACTGAATAGTCCATGAGTATATTACACATCAGTTTCTAACCTTCTAATTTGTTGTGAAACCAATCGATGTAATGTTAAGAATTAAGACTACGTGGTTGCACACTTACCACTCAGGAGACTGTTAGGATTTTATTTTTTCTTTAAATGCATTGCATCGAGAATCAGGCCTATGTTTTAAGCCCTTGGACAAGTGAAATGGGCCCAAATGAACTGCAATTTTATGTGATCTATACATAAGGAAACTTGGAGGTCTTATGACTATAATTCATCATTTGGTTTTGTGCCACGAGGAAGAAAAAAATGAAACCTGTAATTTGACAAGTAACTAATACAGGCAGGAAAAAAGCTTCAGTTTTCAATAAAACCTGCCTGTACTATGTACTACATTTCTGACATGGCCTGCATTGTGCAGCACTGGCCCACCACCATTCACAGGGCCTAAGGGGATACAGGCACATCATGGATGTCATGTTAATGAAGTTTCACCTTGATTGAATGATCCCATTTGATTAGTTGCCTCCTAAACAAACAAATAGTTATGACCTGACCTATCCAAAAAAGGAAGGCAGTATGTCTTAGTTCAACCTTTCATTTTGCAAGCCCTTGCATTGATAGGCATGATCACACATACAATCATGGTGATATTTCATCCATAATGCATCCTTGGGGTGTCATTTTATTCCACTATCCCATGTGGTAGATGGTTGATCCTAGGGGCATCCACAATGCAAGCCATGCCGTCTTAGCAGATCATTTTTTATGCAGGTTGTGGGAAATATAAGCATTCATCTAATAGAGTATCTTTATAGGACTGGATGAGTGAATCTCAGCATGGATACAAGCAGTCTGATCTAGCAAGCCAATGTACTCACAGGTATATTTCCATATCAACATGTTTTCAATTCTTAATGTGTCTCCAGGTGCATTCTTTTCCTTAATCATAGATTTGTTATTTAAAATTTGTACTAGATACAAGATTTATATCGAAGGATCGGCTTGGTCTGTCAGTGAGAAGTACATTTTAGCTTGCAATTCTCTTACTTTAATTGTGAAGCCTCGATACTATGATTTCTTCACAAGAGGACTGATGCCTGTGCACCATTATTGGCCGATAAGGGAGGATGATAAATGCAGATCTATCAAATTCGCTGTCGACTGGGGCAACAGCCACAAGCAAAAGGTGACCCTCCCTTATTTCTTCTTTTGCATATCCGCTTTCACCTTTCCAAAACTTGGTAATATAGCATTTATCCAGAGGGATTATATGAGGAAATTTAATATGGTATTATAGCCAACCGGTCAAGAGTTTGAATCCTTGAAGGAACGGCTCAGCGCGAAAAAAATAAGCGTCGCCAAAAGTGCGCCGACCGGGTTCCACCCGAGGGGGAATATTGAAAAGTATTTCCGCTACCTCTATTAATGCCTCGAGGTTTTCATACGAATGGTCAGCTGAGGGAATTTAATATTATATTGGAGGGCTTTCATTGATGGACAATGGAATGGAAATCCCCATCCATTAAACATTCCAGAAATTTTATTTTGTTTTGGCCTATTGCATTCAGATAGTGGACACTTGGCTGTATTATATCTCAACAATTAATTCACAGCACAATCATCAGATGTAGCTGTAAAGCAAGAAAACAGAGCAGCGAGGCTGCTGTAAACAGAAACTGAATAACCAGATACTATTGATTGAACAGCACAGACATACGCATACCTGATACCATGTTACTTGGAACTCTCTTACATATTGACAGATGTTAATATATAAAGGAGCTGAGCAACTAAATAGATGAAAAAAATGAAATCTATAGATACTGAACTATGACTTCGTCGAAAGTGACCAAGTCCAACTGTGAAATTGTTGCAGAGAGGTGGTTATATTTTTGAACAGTGGCTAGGTTTGATGTATGACTTGTGAGCTCCTTGCAACATAGTCATCCACATGTGACCCACCCTCTGTCGTTTACTGAAAAGGGTAGCACCATGGGCTTCTGTCATAATGAAATTGTCTAGTATGCACCTATCTTATCCATGGCGCTGCCTGCACTGTGGCCATACATGGTCACCTTCATGCATGGTGGACTGTTGGACAGGGAAGGTAATTGTTATTGATGATAAATGGCTTAAATACTACTTGAATTGAATGGTTACAGAATCAAGTTCCTGCAACTCTTGCAACAATTATACAATAATCTGCTTTTGAGTTTTGACTCTCTCACCAGATTTGATTAAAATTTTCAACCATGCTGATATACCTGTATGTTATTGTGTGCAGAGGCATGAATTAGTTATAAAAATATTTCTTGCTTTAAATCATGAATTATGAACAAAATACAATTCTCTAGATTGATTCCGTGGCACAAGTTGCAGCATCTGTTTTGATGAGCGGCCATGCGTGTGAATACCTTGGTCTTGTCCCACTATGACCCTTTCATAGTGTTGATATTACTTGGTGTTGATTATTTTATGCTGCCCATGATTATTAGCACTAAAAGACAGTTTCAATTTCCACCTTAGACTCTCCACATTATTTGCTCAGATTTCTTTTCTCAAACTCACCAGGCTCAAGCCATAGCAAACACTGCGAGCAACTTCATTCAGGAGGATCTGAAGATGGAATATGTGTATGATTACATGTTTCACCTTCTAAATGAATACGCTGAGCTATTAACATATAAACCTACAAAACCTAAAAAGGCGGTTGAAATCTGTTTGGAATCTATGGTTTGTCCTGCAAGAGGGTTAGAGAAGAAGTTCATGGTAGAATCCATGGTGAAGGCACCAAAAGAGTCAAGCCCATGCACTTTACCTCCACCCTTTGATCCTGTAACTCTCCAAGTATGGCTTAGAAGGAAGCAGAATTCAGTTAGACAAGTGGAGATTTGGGAAAAGGGTGCTTTGGAAAGACAAAACACCAAGCTTTAGATTTGTTACTTATTTTGTTTTTCTTTCTAGTAATGGTGTATAGGAGATATTTGTATTAGAGTCAATTGATTTGTTGTAATAAGGTAATTATCTTATAGAAGAGCTGCAATTAAATTATGATTATTTTTTGGGAGATCTTACTATGAATGGACCTCATCCAATAATCCTTGTTCAGGTATATTAACTTGTCATCTGTCAGTTCTTTTTTTCCCCAGAAGAAAATGGATGCCAACAGAACCTCAGTTGTTGTTGTTTTCTTTTTTCATTTTTTTTTTTTTCCCTTAAGCTTTCATTAGCTTTTCTTTGTAGTCATGTCCAATTGTAAGGACAATCCACCTGGTTGATGTGTTTTTCTTTACAAGTTTCAGCAATTCAAGTTGGTGGATATCCTCTTTCAGTATTAGATTTAGTTCTCTGATCAATTCAACAAGAAGAGAATATCTTTTGCAAACACTGGAGAATGTTGACCCATTTTTACCCAAAGTTAAACCATGCCATCATGACTCAGTTCCCAAGATAGCAATTACTTTCTTATCCTAAAAAAACAGAGGTTACAAATCAAAAATAACTTGGATAATCAAATAATGTAAAAGAATCACTATAATCAGCTCTAAATAGAACAAGAGGGCCTCTAAAGAATGATTTTTTGCATTCAAATTCAATTTTCATTATTCAAGCAACCAACAGAAATTTAAATATGGAATGATGTGTTGATAGAGAAGTTATTGGTCAATGATCTGATTTCTCTGAAAGTAATCATTCTCCTGGATTGTCCTCATATCAGTAATGCTAATTCATCCCATGAAGCTGGACATTAAATGAAAGAACATGAATCCAAATATAAAATAAGGTCATAATACAATATAAAGCCTTCTTGTTTTTGGGCTTCTGTACATACCAGTGAGAAAAAAAAAAAAAAAAAGAAACTGAAACCTCAATAGACTTTGTGGCGTATCTCGACGCTGAAGTTAGTTCATGATGGATAAAATTAGTATCAGAAAGCAAAAGTTTGCAATTTGATTATTGATAACAATCCATTTTGCCAAGAAATTCAAATAGCATGCAAGTTGATAAGAAAGAAATAGAAATGATAGGATAGAAAACTGAATGGATTTAGGCAACAGGAAGATGAACACCATCATCTTCTAATTTAAACAATCTTCTGATTGAGTACAGTGACTAGAATCAAAATTCTGATATGATAAGATCGAAACAATTTATAAAAGATATTATGTCCTGTAACAGAAAATGTAGTTCTACACATTCTAAAATTTTTGTTGTCAAAGCAGAGAAAAAATCTTCTCTGTTCTGCAAAAATTCATCTGTAGCTGTTGCTGTAACCCACAACCTTGACCTACATTCAAACCCACAATTTGGTGTATATTCAAACACAATGCCAGAAATTACATTCAAGAAGATATATGACTATTTTTTCAACAAAGATTTGTTTCCAAAATAGCTTTACAACAAATACAAAACGTCACATGATTTCCAATGGAAGACAATATTAGTAGGAGTTGTTTTATGGTAGGAGTTGTTTTATGGGGTAATAGTGTTAATTTGTATGGCTCAATAGAAGTTAATTAATCTTGGTTAACCAGGCCCCTGGATTGCCCAACTTGTACTGTGATTAGAAGTAATCCTTTTATAGGTCTACTGTAATTAAGAAGTAATGTTTGGGTGTAACAGGGTTTTGAGGCTAATATTATAAATAGAGACTAAGAGTCTGATTGCATCGTAAATTCTCTTATCTTTCCCGTGGACGTAGGCCAAAAGCCGAACCACGTAAATCTCTGTGTTCTCTTGTGTGTGCTTCTCTGTGTTCTCTTGTGTGTGCTTGATCTCTTCTCGTAGGCCCTAAATCATGGCAAATAGGATGAGTGAGATTTAAAGGAAAGGTGCAGGAAAATATTCTTACTCCCAATTGGTAAAATAGAAATCAAAGATAAAAACAGAGTAAAGAAGAAACAACTCGAAATGCGCTGACATATAAAACTGTGTCTTGGTTCTGAACTTTCCTCTCACCAATCTTTGTTTTGGCTCGAACATAAAATACTGCTTTTGATCATTATCTAAATTCATGCAAGGAGAAAGTTCCTCTTCTCTTTGTACACGCGCAACACAACAGTTATTTTTAACGAAAAAAACTTCAATAATTGGAGTAGGATTTCAAAATTCATAAAACTTAGAGCACAGATCAATCCAAGCGCGCTCATCTGATGCAATGTTTGGACTATGAACTGTTGGGTTTTATCATGACAATGTGGAAACCATTTATGGGGACATCATATGAGTAAGAGGCAAACTCATTATAACATAGATCTCATGTATTCTATCATGGGTAAGAAAGTACTTCATGTCTGTTACAATTAAAAGCAGCATACTAGAAAAACCTCTAGAACATAGATGTTTTATTTAGCAAGTCTAAGAAAAGATTTTATCTCAAATAAAAGCATCATATCTGAATAAACCTCCATATTCATTGTTGTCCAGGTATAGCACGCCTGAGATCTTTTTGTCGCCGATGAGTTTAGTCTCTCTCCATCTTCAATCTACGAAACATCAGCACAATCGCCACGAAGAACTTGTCTTTCATTGTATCAAAGAACAAGAAATAGGAATGTCTCCAGGACTTTTTGACCAATAAGATGCCTAAAAAGCTCCAGAATCCAACTGCAAATCCCAGACCCATGCTTATATAGAGCCAAAACATATCAAACCCATCTTCATCTTCTTCACCATCACCACCACCACCACCAAGCTCAGGTCCTTTGGCTGCTGGTTCATCTCCTGGGCAATTTTCTGTAAGTGGAGGCCCACAAAGATCACGATTGCCCACATAAATGGATCGATCATCAAGTGTCTGAAGCTGGTTCCCAGATGGAATTCTCCCTGACAAGTTGTTGTATGACAAGTTCAAGTGACTTAAGGATGTTAAAGCAGACATGCTTGTAGGAATAGGACCAACAAGCATGTTATTTGAGAAATCAAGAGATTCTAACAATCTTAAGCTGCCAATCTTCTTTGGAATCCTTCCACTCAAATGATTTTTTGATACATTTAGCATACGCAGTCCGAAAAGACTCATTAGTCCTTCCGGGATTCCACCAGATAGATTATTACTTGAAAGGTCCATGCTTGTGAGCAGTGAAAGAGTCGTGCTGTATTCAAGCTCCATTCCTTTTGCAACCGCCAACAATCTCTCTTTGTACAGACCTATTGAATTGATAATAGGCTTTAGTACCTTAGAGTCCGTAGCCATGGCACTGAAGTTGTTAAAAGAGTTTGGTATTGTTCCTGATAGATTATTTTGCCCGAGATCCAGGACTTGAAGAGAAGTAAGATGTGAGAGTTCTGAAGGAATGCCACCAGAAAACATGTTCGACCGTAGGCGGAGAATCACAAGATGGCTCATGCTTTCCCCTATCCAAGGTGGTATTCTTCCTGAAAATCCATTCCCGCCGAGGTCAAGAGTCACCAACTCGGTGCAATTTTGCAGAGATAATGGGAGTTCACCAGAAAGACTGTTGTTGCCCAAGTGCAATGATTCCAACGAAACTAAAGAGCCCATTGAGCTAGGAATCACCCCAGAAAGATTATTGTTTGAAAAATCAAGAGCTGCAAATTCAGATGATTCCCACATACAGTGAGGAAGCTGTCCTGATAACTGATTCTTTGACAGATCAAGAGCTATCAAGGTGTATATTTTACACAAGGACAAGGGTATGCTACCATTTATAAGATTACTAGAGAGTGACAACAATTGTAACCTTGGGAGCATCTTGTGGACCCTTGGATGAATAGGTCCTGAAAAGAAATTGTTGGAGAGATCCAAATATATGACATTTGAAGAGAAATGCGGTAATGGACCTTCAAAGAGATTAGATTTCAAAACTATCTCTGACAAGGCTTTGAACTTCAGTGACCTAGGCATCTTTCCCTTAATTTGGTTGTCTGAGAGATCTAAGTAGGAGATGTGAGGAGAAGATTCCCAGAACCAATCAGGCATGTGATCTGAAATTGAAGCATTGGACATGTCCAGCCTAACAACACCCTTCTGTGTTCGAAGCCAAGAAGGAAATAGAGGGCCTACTTGACAAGAGCCCAGATGAATGTACTTGAGCTGAAACGGTGGAACCCAACCAACCCGAAAATTCAGAGCCAAGGAGTTGTTAGACAAGAACAAAAATTCCAATTTTGTAAGTTTAGAAAAGTGAGCTTCAGACAGTGAGCCCTGTAGCATATTAGAAGCAATACGCAACTCGACTAGCTCTGAAAGTTGTCCAAGACTTTCCGGGACATTTCCACTCAGCTTGTTTCCAGAAAGATGCAACACTTGCAAGGATGACAATCCTCCAAGAGATGAAGGAATAGGACCTGTGAATAAATTGAAACCGAGGCCAACCAATTTCAGATTTTGAAATCTTCCTAATGCGTTAGGCAAATACCCACGAAGTCGATTGCCAGACAAGTCCAACAACTGTAAACTATCCTCAATGCATCCAGATGAGCTCTCTATAAATTCTAGGATATCTCCGCTGATATTATTCTTCGACAAGTCTAAACTCCTCAATTTGCAGAGACTTCCCAAGGTAACTGGTAATTCTCCATTAATGTATTCATTGGAGGATAAGTCGAGGAGTTCAAGAGAAGCAACCTTCCCAAAAAGATCTGGAATTTGGCCTCGAAATTGGTTGGATCCTAGATCAAGATGCACAAGTCTGCTGATATTGAACAACCATGAAGGTATTGTGGAATTGAAAGAATTAAGAGCTAGATCAAGGACAGTAAGTGATGTGAAATTGACAAATGCGAGAGTAGGGATGTCGTTGAGCCTACAAGATGATAGGCGCAGCTCCGATAGAGAAGGAAGTGTGTTCATCACTTGCAGCCAATCATCTGCTTCTCTAAGGTTCACCTTCCTCAAATCAAGGTGCTCAAGTGAACGCAGATGGGAAAGCCATTGAAAATTGTCGATGCTAAGTTCAGGAAGAAGGAAGTACCTGGGATCAAGGTGCAAGAAGAGACTAAGGAAGCGTAAATTCGTGAGGTTTCCCAGGCTATGGGGGATTGTTCCTCCAAAACCAGCGTTGGAGAGATTGAGATGTCTCAAGTTCTCAAGTGAACTGATGAATTCTGGGACACTGATTCCTTCAAAATTGTTCATGCTTAGATCCAAGTACTGCAAATGCTTCAACTGTAGTAAAGAAGGATCGATCTCACCGCGCAATGACCTCCTATTGTAGGGTGAGGACTCGTATATGTTGAATGCATATGGATTATGAAGATCGAGCTCAATTATGTGCCCGGTGCCATTGTCGCATCCCACGCCTTGCCATTGGCAACAGTGGTCACCAACCCACGAAGATAGCCTGTTTCCAGGATCTTGGAGAGATTGTTTGAAGGTGAGAAGTGCCTGTCTTTCTTCCTCCTTGCATCCCATGCAAGAACTTAGTTGCAAGGCTTGAATGTATGCAAGCACTAGAACAACTAGTTGTATGGATGAAGCCATGATCTAAAGAGTAACCAATATACATAGATATTCTCAATTGCAGCCACTTCTCTACGTGTAAACCTTTATATAAGCAAATATCTTCTTACAAACAACGAAACAAGAAGGAAACAATGATGAAATTGAGTAGATGGACTACCACTATCCTTTCCTAGGATTGGTTTGTTAGATTTCAACTTGTAATAGTGAAGGTAACGATGGTGGAGTTGACTACATACTTTATTGCTGGGTCTTGCGTGGACTGACTTGTTAGATTCGTACGAGGGTCAAGGAAATAGCAATGAAATAGACAGCCACCGATATTGATATATTGACTGGTCTTATGAGAGTCCAAGCCTAGCCCATTTAGTTGTTAGGCCTGATGCTCAGGCTTGATCCAGAGAATGGGCCTGGACTCAGCCCAACAGTTAAAGATTTGGCCCACTTGTGTTGAATTTCATAGGCTGAGTAGGACCATCTATTGTGGCAGGGCACTGTTAATAGCCAACAATACCAAAAACTCGAGCTGTTAGTGAACAACACAACAATACCAAAAACTCGAGCATATGGGCAGGATGTTGAACATGTAGGGCTGTTCACGAGGTGGCCGGTTTGATATTGGGCTGCTTTTAAGTCAAATTGACAGGGCATGATTACTGCTAAATGGGAATGCTTAATGGAATCTCTGTAGGGAGACCAATCCAATATAGGAGAAAGAAACACAGACTTTCTATTTTGCAGACAGAAAGCAAAGACCTGACTTTTTCTACCAACCGAGGACAATGTCCTGTGAGTGGGAGGTTTCTTTATTCCGGGGGTTTCCATTTCAAAAGAGAGATTCAGCATTCTTAACCCCTCATCACGGTTTAGGTTTGTTGGAATTTAGGGCCTATTTTGTTTTTTTTTTTAGCTGAATTCCTAATTAGAACTTGGACTGTTTAGAGTTTCTAGATGCAGTTAGTATTTTATTTTTTTTGAAGAAGTTATCGAAAAAAATCACCTTAAATGTCCACTCAGGCCCCAGTATGTAGAACCGGCCCTCCCACTAAAGAAATGAGCTTGCCGTCAGTTTCTATCAACCACTTTGATTTATCTGTTAGGAAGAGCAAATTTCTCATATTGAATGATGAAATATATTACGGCCATCATAGGGGCTGAATTGCTGAATGATAAAAAATAGGCCCCTTTTGTTGATTGATATTTGTACATGTAAACACATTAATAATCAAAGGGTTGTATGAGATATCATGTGTGAAACTTTTGAAGTGCTCGGTGGTACCATCTTTTGGAGTAGTTATCAACAGGACATCTTATATAAGAACGGCCTCTTAACTTAGTGGTAAAGGGCGCCGGTTTTTACTTGACTGTATCCAGAAAGGTACCTTTCTATACTTGAAGTAGCGTGAGTTATAAGAAGTTGTGCCAGTTCTTACCTGTCCTGGTGACAAGAAAGTAGTGTGAGTGATGGGGGAACTTTTTGTCGCTCATACTAATCATCGGTTGTATTAATAAATAAACTTTAGAATCAGTGCTATGAGTTGGTGATACATGTTACTGTTTCCTAATCATTTTCCTAACCAAAAAAAGAGGATCTGATTGGACAAAAATGGCTAACAACCAAAAACATGAACCCCAATTAGCACATAATGGGTTTTAAAGAGAAACAAAGTTCGATTAGTGGTGTGTTTCAAAGTGGGTGACGGATCAAAGAGAGAGATCTCTTTACTAGCAGTTTCATCACAGTGCCCAAACTAATTGCCCTTTACTCTGAATTATAATATACACACATCCAAAACACATCTCTTTAGTAGCAGTTTTATCATCGCGGCAACCTTGCAGCTGGGTTTTGTTCTGAATTACAACCACACACATCCATGGTTTGGTCAATGGGCCTTGAAAATGTGCAAACATAAACAAGTTATCAGTTTGGCTCTTCTTACACGTGAGGAGGTGGAAGATGCAAAATTTTTAGTGTTTTTGATAAAAATGTTCTCATGAGATTTTCAAAATGATGCAAATGCCCCTCAAACTCTTTCTATCCTCCAAGCAAGGTTTTCTCTCCCAAGCCCTAATCACAGAAGGTAAGGCTTATGTTCATAATCACAAAAAAGTAGGCCTATATTATAATTTCGATGAAAGTGGGAAGCATTGTATTTCCTATAAAGGCAGGTCTCATATTCTAATTCCTAAATATAGGCCCATGTTATAGTTCCTAAAGGTAGGTCACATGTTCCCAAGCACAAAAAAGTGAGCCCATGTTTCAATTCGTACAAAGGTGGGGCCCATTCGGATTCCTAAATGCCGATTCTATGTTGTGATTTCTAAAAGTGGGCCCATGTTCTAGAATTCTTGAATTGAAAACTTTCGAAAAAACTTAGGCACTAATTTGAAAACTCTTTAACATTGAAATGTTATCATGAAAATCACACTGATGAAATCATCTTGACCATCAAATTGGTCGTCGATAGTGATACAAGGTAGAAAAAAATTGACAGCAGCATTACTAGATGTCTATAGGTAGCTTTCTAGCCTGTCTCCGTGTGTGATTGTGCGTGTTTTTTTCTAATGCTAGGAGAAAGTTCGGAGAAAGATTGATTAAAATCAAACAAACTGCTAGGAAGTTGTTAAGTTAGATTAAACACTAAACTTATTGTTGATTTAATATTTACCTGAACAAATAGGAAGGAATATTTCTATTCTGCTGAGTTGAACTGATTTTAAAATCTTCAGTAACTGTATAATACATGTCATGATCAATTCCTCACTGAAGCAAACAACAAAATAAAACTTACAAAAGATGCTTCTAGCAAGGTTCACCATGGTTATGCAACATTTTCTTGTGTTGCAGTAACATTACCGGTGACCTATGATACATGGACACTTCAAAATAGGTAATCTACTGAGTTACATCATATCCATAACTACACTTTGTACGTGTAAAATCTGTATCCCTGCCATGTCAACACGTCCCTACAGTATATGGGCAACATATACACCTGGCTTGATCCAAACAAAAATAAAAGGTATGTGTATTCCAAGCATTGGTTGAAGTTTGATCTCATAAATGACACTTTTGAGATTTCTGAACACTGACCGGGTCTCATCTACTTCACTGATCTTCATTCCATGCCAGATAGCTTCATCAACAGCAATTGCATCCATCCTGTGCCAAGTGCAAATAATTTGTGCATGAGCATAGAGATCCAAGCTCTTGATATAACTAGTAAGTATATAGTATATGCATATATGCAAATTGAGATTGCATCTGATTGCTTTGTCATACAAAAAGACAAGAATGACCATCAAGATAATTACAAGTAAGTTGCCTGGTAAACTATTCATTTAGTTTACTGAGTTCTTGTAAAGAAAAAACAATTGGCCATTTGGATGTCATGTACCCCAGGCTCCAAGTAGTCAGACTACTTTTGCATAATGTACAGCTACTAGTATCATCTAGAAAAAAGAATAACATTAGTTGGATGTGAATTTCTTGACTTGTCCAATCAATTCAAAATTGATAACAGTATCAGCTCCATTGCACCAGATATTAGTTCATACACACCTCCCCACCCCAGCCTCCCTCTCCTAATTCCTCTTCTTCTTCTTTTTTATGTATTTTCTGGTGATGGCAAAGCAGACGTGACTAAAAAATAAAATGCATCTGGATGTGCAGATACACATACTTTGGTGTGTATGATGCTATTTTGCCTAAATCAAGCAGGCAACACTACAGGTCACACATAATGACTCATGAGCAAAGAATCTGAATAAAGGAAACCAACGTAATCTGGTTACCATTTCCCACATGACCTCAAACAATACAGAAGAATGGTAAAACATCCATCCTGCTAAAATATTGTGGTTCACTTACAATTTGAAAGGCATCCAGAGAGACCCTATTAAGGGGTTACGAACATAATAAATAAACACCGGTGAAGAATTTGTAACCCCATTTCATGTTGTCACAAATGGGCATGTGGGATGTGTTGCAAAATTGCTATTCCAATGTTGTGTAGGGTGGTTACACATATTTGGAGCTATGGTTCCATAAAAGAAAGGAAATACGATGGAGCTCACTGCATGCTATAGATGTTTCATTAAGTATCCAATATTAGATCTTAACTGTAAGATTGGTGACTTACAAACTGAGGTCTAAGAGGATACAGAAATGGGCCAGAAACTGAAGAGATTTTTCAATCAAGGCGGGGCATCATCCATGGTAGGCTGAATAAGCTCCAACGGTCTTTATTAACAAACCCCACATGCTTTGCAGCTGGTGGGGAATCCAGTGCAGGACATTATTCCTTATCCCCATTTGAGGCACTCAAGAGTATAAAGCAATTGTAACTCAAAACTTAATATTCCATGAATAGGTTAATACTTACATTTTAGCTCGAGGTATATGGGCTAGTATGAATTTGCACTGGCCTCCTCTAAGACGGAGAAGCTATTCTACACCATCAACAAGTGGAGGAATGATGCAATGTGTGTTTTTTTTTTTTTTTTTTTGGAAAAAGGAATGCTGCAATGTTGAAAGCTTATATATTGTCAAGGAGTTAAAACACAAAATTTATAGTATAGAATTAAACAATGAACAAGAAGAGTTCAAAATTGAGGGAAAAAAGAGCAGTAGGATATAAATACCAGCACCAAGAACGAGGTCAAATCCTGTAGGGTATCTTTGTGTAATTCAGGCCCATGCTGTCATCATTTCGACATTCTAACTTCTTAGCTACTAATCCTACAAGAAAATTTCAAAAGAAATGTAACCTCCAATTGGCATTGTGGTCCGATTGGGCAAACAAAAAGCCCAAGCAAGAGGGACTCCACCATTAGATTCAAAATAATGTGATTTAAAAACAAAAAAGCAGGCAGTTGCAATATGCATGGGTATCTGAGTAAATTTTGTTTGAGGCAAAAAAAAATCTGAAAAAAATATTGAAAAACCTAGGATATTAGGAAATGTTAAATTCTGATGTATTTTTCATTAGCAACTAAAATAAATGTATATGCCAATTATCAAACCCTTCCATGTCATATAGATCTTATATCAAGGTTGTATAATTTTAGATAAACAATACTTGGGGCCTATATTCATATTAGTCTTGTTTTGAGTTGGTGTCAGTGAACCTACAGTAGATTTTGTGAAAATCTTCAACTCAGTATATAAAAAAAAAAGATTTTGAGCAAGTAGGTATCGTCTTACTAACCATTTTTCTCCTCTACATACACAAATGCAATCATTAAAGTTATTTTCTAACCACATCTCTTAACAGTTTTACAAGCTTTGAAGACTTACTGCCATTTGCCTTACAAAGACATACCCTACAGCAACCTAACATCCCAACATTTGAAGGAAATACCTCTTTAGTTTGTGCAGTCTACTGGATCATCAAGTGGCATTGCTCAACAAAATTTACCCATCCCCAAATCACCGTCACTCCCAACATTCCTTCCATTCTAAGAAAGAGATATCTCCTTAGAATGAATCAAAACACAAAGAAAGATTTCATCTTCTATTAATGGGTCTACTTTGTGTGGCGGTTGGTCAAAAAAATCCAAACATAATCCTACCTTCCAAATGGTCCCCGTGTAGTTATGCATCCAATTGAGCCAATATGAGATGGCTACATATGAATGCAGTGTCAACTCCTCCATTCTTTTATAGTCATCTGCATTCTACTACGAATGACGGCCATGCCCAAATTTTACAGATATGGTAATTAGGAAGTGATCTGGAGCGGAACTAGGTATTGGCAAAGGTGGGACATGGCCCCCCAAGAAATTGTGGAAAGCCCATTTAATTTTTTTGTAAAACCCCATATGCGATAGGAATCTCATAGTTTTTTTTTTTTTTTTTTTTTTTTTATTTCACATATGCCAACCCCCCCACCCCCACCCCCCAACCACCAAAAAAAAAAAAAAAAAAAAACAAACAACAACCCGATCAGGAGACAACCCCGAAAGAGAATTTCCCCCTTGGATTCTAGTATAGGGGGACGCATTGCATGCCCACGGTTGCAAACAAATCTGAGCTAAGAACAAGAAAAAGAAGACAGAAATACACACTTCAATAAATTTTTAGCACTTTTGGAAGCATAGACATCAATCTGGTTTGGGATGACATGACAATCAGAAAATATATAAGTTCCGACATCCTTTTTATTTTTACTTTTACCCAAATCCTCATCCTCAAATCAGTGTCAGCATCAACACTAAAATGCAATCATTCAATTCCATCTCGACCACAAAAGATAAATAAATATATAAACACGCAACAGAAAAAAAAAATTAACAAATCCCAATTTAGAAATCATATCATATAAAGGAAGCAAAAACCAACCGAACAAAATCTTGGATAAATTCTATTTCCCACCAACCATTCTCCGAAAATATAAAACCATTGTGATTTGGAGCATGTCCAAAACACACCAATATCCATGGCCTACTCAGAAAACGCTGTAACCTCCATCCTCAGACAAATGAAAAATATACAACTATAATGCATCAAGCCATCAATAAGGATGGAAAATATGTGTACTTCAATTTATTCAACTGATTTTTATTTTTTTTTACCATGAACCTTATACCTCTTGCCTCTTATGGTTCAATACCGTGTCCCCCAAATTCTCACTCACTCAATACCGTGTCCCCCAAATTCTCACACACACACACACACACACACCAAGATCTGAGTTGTCGTTGTTTTCTTACACAAACACACCCCCAAAATTGCAGAGTAAATAACCGCTATTCAACCTGAAAAGCCTAAAGCAATTTCAATCATGCATAAATCATAACCCCCGTGTCACATTGCAGAGCAAATAACCGCTATTCAACCTGCAAAGCCTAAAGCAATTTCAATCATGCATAAATCATCCTTAAGATAAAAATCTGCACCAACTTCCATTAAACTAAAGTGAAAACACCAATTGAACAGAGTGTCTCCAAATGCTTATCCAAAGCCATCACCATCACCTAATAAAATGATAAAACCCTCAACAAGATGAATAAAATCAGATAATACGAACACTAATCGCATTATTTCCAAAGACGAAAAAAGCACAATCATAAAAATAAGACATAAGTAAACACATTTCCTATACATTCCTATCAAGAATACTACTACTCCTAAAAATGGATTTTCTTGAAATTACACTATATGCATCTTCCTCATGCTTAAGACTTTCTATTTCCTTTTTCTTGGTTTATGAAGAAGAGTGGGAATTTTCCTTTTTCTAAGAAAACCTTCTTTAATTTGGTCTACTTGGTGAAGCCTCTAATTGCATTTTGAAAAAAAAAAATTACTCCTGCCCAATGGATTTTGTGTCCTTCTGTGGGTCTGCATTTTTTTTTTTTTTGGAAGTTCAGTTCCAGGTTTCTTCTGCTTCATTAGTATGAGTTCTTGTTCTGAGAAGAAACCTGAGTGTTTTTTCAGACTTTTCTGAGATGGGCTTTTGACTTCTTTTGGGACTAGAGTTATTCTATCTGGTTGCATTGATCATCAAATGGGATCTTTTGTTGCTTTCATTTAAGGTGGGTTTTTGGTGATTCTTCAATGTAAGCATTCTTTTCCTCTCCATTTACAGTTTTCCCTGTTTGAAAAACTATCAATCAGGGCTTGAGAGGATCTTAAAAAGAAAAAATAAAATAAAATGAAGAGAGACATTTAATGGGTTTAGGAGAATCTTTTGAAAGCATGCTTGATTAAGTAGAGAAAATGGAGGAACATCCCACGGGGTTTCACAAATGGGTTTTCACAAGCAGAAATGGGTTCCAATCGATTCAACAATAGAAATGGGTTTTCACAAACACCATGCAAATGCACAAACATCGTTAGGCCAAACACAGAGAGACACACACACAGAGAGAGAGAGAGAGAGAGAGAGAGAGAAAGGAAGGTATTCGTACCAGTGACTCTGCTTCCGGCTGTGAAAAGGAGAGGAGAGGAGAGGAAGAGGTTGCTTCTGGTGGTTATAGCAGCTGCTGGTGATGATCGCTGCCGATGCCGGTAGATTGAGAGCGAGAGTAAGAAAGACTGAGGGAGAGAGAGAGAAATCGGGGGAGGGGGAATAATGATCTGTCAGTACAATCTCCTACTAAACGGACCCAGACCCTTACTGTAATAACCTTCAAAGGTTATGTTAGGGATGTCTGATATCTTACACCGATACCCGTTGCCTCCTTCTGCTAAGACCAGATACTTTTCCTCCAGCAAAGGACATCTATCAATATATAGACACCGAAGGGTGGTCAGTAGCTCCTCAGGCAAGGAAGAAATTTTTGGACAATTTTCAAGTGTCAGCTTTTGCAACCCTTTTGGCAAGCAGGTCGGATTGCTATAATTTGAGTTTCCGAGCCCATCATCAAGAGTAGCAGGTAAATCCACATTGGTCAGGGATGTAAGCTTGGGACAGTAGGAAATTTTCAAAGATTGTAGAGAGGTGAGATGTTGCAATCCATTCGGTAGCGATGTTATATTTGGAAACATTGAAATCTCTAAATAAGAAAGGGTGGTTGATCGCTCCTCAGGCAAGGAATGAATTTTAGGACAACATATAAGTAACAGCCTTTGCAGCCCTTTTGGCAAGCAGGTCAGGGATGTAAGCTCGAGACAGTAGTCAATTACCAAAGATTGTAGAGAGGTGAGATGTTGCAATCCATTCCCTAGCGATGTTATATTTGAACAATCGCGAATCGTTAAAGAAGAAAGAGAGGTAAGATACCGCAATGAGCTCAAGCTCAGCTTGGTGCAATTGCTGATAACAATTTCACGAATATGCCTAATATCACTTCCTAGGCCTGACAATTCTTCCAGATCGGGCACAGAATTAAAAGATAATTCTTCCAATGGTGGAAAACCTGTCACAGTGCCATCCCCATAAAACTCACGGCCAACTTTTTCTAGTCCATGGAGATCTTCAAGAGTTAGATACTGGAGAGAAGGGAGTCGGCCAAAAGGTGGGAGGAGACGACATCTGCATTTCGACAATGTGACATGAGTTAGTTTGGAGAAGCTCGAGTCCCCCAACCATGTTGGAAATCTGACACCACAGTAGCCTTCTATCTCAAGCTGTTTGAGGTTGGTGTGAGGTTGGAGGGCATTGAGTACCTCCTCCTCAATGCCTTCTTGCCGCGATTCCACGTTGTCACATTTCCATTTCAACTCCAAGCGGTCAATTTTTTGCTTATTTTTCAACTGAGCCTCTTTGGCCTCCTCCACATTGACCACATTCTCAAGCTCTGAGATGCAAAGAGATCCTCTTAGATGTATCAAGTCCTTCAACTCGTTTATTCCACGTCCAATCTCCTTTCCCACGATAAAATTACTCAACGTTTGGAGGCCTTTTAATGTCCCAATTCTTGGCGGGATAGAAACTGAGGATGAATTAGGATGCAGATGTCTTAGGTTGACAAGGTTGCTCAAGTCACTGGGTAGCTCTGCAAGCTGCAAGCATTCAGACAAGTTCAAGGTTTGTAGATTGTAGAGTCTGGTTGTTGATTCCGGTAACCTTTCAATGTTCGTATAAGACAAGTCAAGATACCGCAGTTGGGAACCTCTACAAATCTCAATATCAATTGATTGTCGGGAACCTAACCTACAAGCTTCAATGAGACAAGTCAGCGCATGCACCAATATCAAGGTTTGTAGATTGTAGAGTCTGGTTGTTGATTTCGGTAACCTTTCAATTGTCCGACAACCAAACAATTCAAGACACCGCAGTTGTAACAAATCTCCAATTGATTCTGGCAATTCAGTGATGTCACATTGATTCAAAAGCAAAGTCCGTATGTGCCTCAACTTTATAAACAAATCAGCTGGGATATTCTCAGTCTCGAACAATGATAGAGTGCGCAGATTTTTCAAACAATAGAAATCATCAAAACTGCATGATCAATATACGAACATCTGACATGTAGCGAGCCTTTTCAGCATTATTTCCATGTAACTTCTCATCTCCTATTTTCCAAAAATCAGCTCCTAAAACAGAACGTGCGAGATCATGAGTGAGGTCATGCATTGTGTAATATAGTCCCTTGTCTCTTTCTTCACAATTAAGTAGAGACCTTGAAACCAAATCAGTAAGATATTCCCTGCCTGTGTCTTCCATTTGCTCACTAGTACTTTCTTTAGGTTGAATAAAACCTTGTGCCATCAACTTCGGAATTAAGTCATCGCCGTACATCCCCCATTCCCAGCCTTTATTAATTAGGCAAGCACAATATGCAAAACACCGCTTCAAATGTGCTGGCAAATGATGATAACTCAATCTTAGAGCTGGCAAAATGTCATTTCTTTCTTCTGGCAAGTCCCATATCTCGCTTTTTAAGATTTTTTCCCACTGGACAACATCTACTGCAGAGCATAACAGACCTCCCAGTGTCTTCACTGCCAAAGGCAACCCATTGCACTTGTTTACAATTTTTTTGCCTATCTTCACCAAGTCCGGATGTGCATCTGAATCCCCATCTACAAATGCTCGTCTTTTGAACAAAAACCAGCAATCATCATCCGACAGGCCCTGCAAGAAATGAGTCGTAACTGTTCCCATGTTTGCCGAAACCCTTCGGCTTCTTGTGGTTACTAGAATTCTGCTTCCTCTTGCCCCAAACATCAATGGTGCTCGTAACTTGTGACAATCATCAAGATCCTCAGTCCAAACATCGTCCAACACAAGTAAAAACCTCTTCTCTTTCAGAGCCTCATTAATACTAACTTGCATTGCATCCAAGTTGGTAAGATGAGGATTGCTTCCAGGAACAACAGACTCTGCAATGGCTTTTGTGAGCCTCATTAAATCAAAGTCTTCAGACACATAAACCCAGGCTTTTACCTCAAAATGTTTCACCACGCGTTCATCCTTGTAGGCCAGTTGAGCAAGCGTCGTCTTCCCAAGTCCTCCCATACCACAAATGGGAACGACCTGGATACTTGAGTTAGCAGCCGAAGAGTCGTCGTCCGATGTCAACAAACCAACCACCTTCTCTCTATCAGCTTCTCTTCCGAATACAATCGACTCATCTATAATGGAGCTAGTCGGATGCCTCTTTCCAGGTATGAGCATTTCAGACTCGAGCATCACTTTGAGGTGGAGGTGATTGCTTCTGCGCTCAATCTCTTCTAATCTCTCTCTGATCTCCTTAATTCGAGGACCCAACTTAAGATTGGAAGAAGAGCTAGAGGCAAAGTCAGATACCGAATCAATCAGCTTCCTCTTTCTTGTTTGCATTTGGGCTCCTTCTATTTTGGGTCGAAGGAGGACTTGGTATTTGACTTCATCGACGATGTCCTCGGCGTCGTAGGCAGCATCCTTGAGTTCGCTCAGCCACAGGCGGACTGATTCCTCTCTGATTTGTCTGGCTTCTGCGTCGTTGAGATGGGCTTGGATTCTGGAGAGGGTTTTTTCGAGCTTTTTGGCCTCTCCTTCAACACCGACGAAGAGAAAGCCTAGCCTGCCTAGGCTTTGGAGGAAATTGGGAGTCAAAGTATCAAACATAGCTTGGAAAAGGGCGCTTAAACCTGCATCTGCGACTTTTGAAATTGCAGAATCCATGGTTCCAATACCTGCTGAGTGAGATGAGATGAAACGAGGGAGATGAAGGAAGGAGAAAGATCTGCTCGATGGAGAGAAACAAAAGTAAAATAAACTCAAAAGCTAGCCATAAAAGCTCGGCTTTGGGCACAACGCCCATTATCCCACTTAGTAAAAATAAATAAATTTTTGACAGAGTGAGAGTGGGCCCACTTATGGAAAGAATCATAGAAAGCAAGCAAGCTGCCTCTGCCACCACAGTCCACAGATAACCTTCATGGAAGTTGCGGACAAGGTTCCACATTATTAGCTAGAGCAGTAGTCTGGCCACGTCATATTCATATATAAATATAAAAGTCCTGAATTCTTAATCCATTTACAAAAATAACATTTTAATATTATATTTTATAACTAATAACTATAACTAATGAATTTGATGGTGGACTATGCAGTGAGATTTTATGGGAGATAATCCACGATGTGGGACAAATTACTTCAAGGAGTGGGGGAGCACTGTCGCTAGTGGCTACTGGGGGTACAATAATGGAGTGGCTACAGTATTTTCATGGTACAGTAATTGCTAGGTTTCTGTTTTGGTAAAGACAAAGTTCCACGTGAAAGGGTAGTGGCAACTTATGGTTTTTAAATTCCTTATAAAAGGTTTTAGGGGGAAGTTAAAAATCCCTGTTAGGTGTAAACAAAATTTCCTCGATAAATTATTGCTAACATTGTTTGGTGTAGTTGTGAATGTCTTTTGTAAAAACTACTGGGTGGGTGGGCTGGTATGTGTGTGGGTTGGGTGGGGTTGGAATGAGAAGGGGGAAAAAGAGGATGGCTGGGTGGAGTGAGGGTGAGAGTGAGGAACTGGGGGTCAGTTTTCAGTGGAAATGGACTTCCCATGTCCCCCCATAGGAAGTCTATTTTCATGTCTAGGAAAGAAAAAGCTTACACGGTAAAAAAGCAGTTTTGCTAAAAAATGTCATACCAAACGCATGAAAAAAAAAAGTTTTAATTCTACAAAAAAAACTATATCCTTTTCCATGTAAATGAGCTAGACAAACATGCCCTAAGTGTCCCCCAAAGTGTGAATAGGGATCCTCGAATGGATCCATCCATGGTGACCTTGGGCCATGTCTCTGCGGATAGCTTGATATGTATTGGGCACCTATCCAAAATGGACCATGAATGATCCTCTCAAAATCACCATGGAATTATACCTCATCAGACCCGGACTAGGAAAGTGTCCTCGGGTCCTCGGATGACCCACGGTGCACTAGTTTTACAATAATTGCAATGGGGTTTGCTGTCCATAGTATCCTCGTGTGGCCCTGAGAGCGGCACATGCATACCCCGGAAAGCCCGACATCTAAAGAAAAAGGAAAGGCACACCCACCAGCCACCAACCCAATTGGTTCGGCACAACTTCTGAAAGTATACTTTTCCAAAGCGACATTTTAAGCGAAAATATTATTTGATTAGCTCAAATTTTGTATTTATTTCTTAACAAGTAAAAGCATCTAAAATTATTTGGTTATACGTGTAGAAAGCAACTTTTATTGTATAATAATAAAAGAAATTATATGAATATTTGTAAAACATTAATTATACAATATGCACGAGCCTTGTAATTAGTAAATAAAATGACCCCATATCAAACCATAGATGCACTATTTCATTTAGGCTCTAGCTTAAAGCTAGTATTTAAATTTAGCATTCTTTATAAAATTAACAGAAATTATAAATTTAATACAATGTTATTTTTCATTCATATATATAAAAACGTCAAATATATTCGGGAAAAGTTTACAATATACTTTAATAAATGTTTATCCAAGAAAAAAAAAAGAAATATAAAGATAATAAGAACTTCCAAATAAATTAATGCAAGATGTGATTGTCGGTTGTTATGGTTCTTAGGTTGGGTTAGGGTGTGACGTGTCTAAAGAAAATAGGGACTTAAGATCATGAAGAAAAAGAGGGAGAGGAGTCTCATGAGTATTCAATGGACCGGACAACTAAAGCCCTTTATTCCTTACTATGAAGGAAATTGAGTAATAAAGAGGGGAGAAGCTTCATGAGAAAATGTACTTCACATACCTCCATAGGAACTCTATTTTAGGCTTTTCAAGGAAAATACTGACGTAACAAAAAAGAATTTTCCTCATCAAACGCATGAAAAAAAATTTTCCTTAGAAAAATAATAACTTTTGTGTGGAAATGGGTTACACAAACGTGCCATGAAATTTGGACCCAACCAGAAAATTATAATTTGCAGAGTCTCTAGATTTCACTTCAAAAATAATTTGGCGCACGTTAGATTCGTAACTCTAAAAAGACTTGAGATCTTAATAATATTGAGTTCATTAACCTATTATAGAAATAGCATTTTAATGATCTATTTATAACTAATCAAAACCTTTTAAAGACTATAATAAGCTCACTTGCATGTATGACATAAGCGTGATGTCATTTGGGTTAGGGGAGTCCATCAAATATTAGAGCCTCAAATTCTTACAATTGGATTTTATGTGACTTGATACAGATGGATGTGCATGGCATTTGAATCGATCATTTTTGGCCAGATGAGTATTAAGTAGCTAGATTGCTGGCACACTAACCTGTGCTAATTCACCAATGATATTTGTTGAAATAAATATAAAGACAAAAGATCATGCTAATTTTTTTTAAAAAGGACTTAAAATAGAGTTCCATTACTATAGACAGAGACCTCAAAACAGCATGCACAGGTTTACTTGATTTAAATGGTTGGTCTGTCCATTAATTGTTATGTCCATTAATTGTTGTGAGAAACGGACCCATCCTTTCAAAAGAAAAGAAGAAATAATTAAAAAACAGGGAGATAGGTCAAGTGGCAAAAAAAATAGGATGATTCATCAATAAGAATGGTGAGGATGGTACTCATCTGATTATCTCTGTACAAACAAATAGATATATATGTCTAAAACTGCCAAAAGGCGAGAAGTTAAACCAATGGACTGGATTTGATTACACTTGCCATTGCTAATAATGCACCAATGCATGCCCATGGTCTCTAATCAAGCTGACGACAGTTATTCATTCACTAAACTCTCCTACAAGCCCTCATAAAGATAAGATCAGCCAGAGACTCAGCCATATGAAATTGTTGATTTGGGAGAAATATGTTGGTATCTTTTGACGAGGGCCTTTCCCAACTAAAAATTTGTGGTGACTGATAGGCATGAAAAACACACTCTGCAAGGAGTGGGAGTGTTGTCACTAGCGGCGACAAGGGGTACAATAATGAAGTGGCCACAATATTCTCATAGTACAATAATTGCAAGTTTTTAACTCAGTAAAACAATGTGTGTGGACCACTGACATAGAGAGTCCACCGCTTAAGTCCCGCCGAATGCATGACAGCCAGGCTGCAGTTGTCAGGAGAACGAATGAATGGTCCACCCAAAATCATGGTAAGATTTTACCTCACCAAATTTAGACTCCCAATGCATCCTCATGTGACTCACGGCGCGCTAGTGGCCACTGGGGCAATGGTGGGGTACAGTACGATAATTGCATCCCCATTGAAAATTTTGAAAATAAAAGGTTTACAGATGGATTTTACATTTTTTTATGGATAATATTTGTGTTTTTCTATTTTTGCCCATCCTCAATTTTTGAAATAACAAGGAAATCGGATGAGAAAAGAGAGCAAAAGTGTCATTTCGAAAATCCAGTGTTGCCTTTTCATATTCCGCATGTGGTGCTCTTCCAAAATAGAATAAATATATTAAAAATTAAAAATTATTTAATAAAAAATTTCATAAAAATCCAATCAAAATAAGGGAGCGGAAGCTAGTAAAAGTTGAGATTAAAGAGGAAAGAAAAAATTATATGCAATTTCTTGCATCAAAGTATTCTACACCATCATTCATACATCTTATTGCATTAGATTTTAGTGAATGTTTTAATTTCCGCTTTGTCACCGCGTAAGTCTTGCCGAATGCATGACAGGTAGGATATAGTTGTCACAACGGACCGTGAATGGTCAACTCAAGGTCACCGTAAAATTTTACCTCACCAGATTTAGACTCTCAATGTGTCCTCATGTGACTCACCAAAAAATCACCTTAGATGGACACAAACCAAAAAACGCCCCAGAAGTTCATATGACACGGAAGTGGTCCTTCATTTTTATTTTTTTTTAAGTTTTCATTGTCGTCGCTCGTTTAAACCCTAAAATCCCCGAAAACATATTTTCCCTTTCTTCCTCCCTATCGCTTTCCCTTGTCTGGCGATTTTATTGCCTCCTTCTTCCTCAACAGCCTACAACGTTGTCCCGGAGGTCATTTTTCAACCTCCTATGGGTTAAAGCATCATATATTCGAGCATCCCATCCTATGGAAATACTCTTTTTGTGGTCTTTCCATTATTTATTTTTCAAAGTGATGACTTGTGAGGACTTCTTCATCTTCTTTCCGTTTCCTTGAATCTTTCAAAATAGTTCTTGAGATTTTTCAAGAGGAGCTGGGAGTTGAATGTGCACTGATTGAATCTTGAAGAGTTTCCAATTGATGTTGTTAGACCTAAAGAGGATGTTGTTGAACCCTAAAGTAGTGTGTTTTTTTTTTTTTTTTTTGCTCCTAATGGGTTTTGGCCTTTTTGTACTGGTATGAAACTTTGTTGTATGTATTATTTTGTTAGCCACCCTTTCAATATTACTATTTAGTCATAAATAGCCTAGAAGTTTGCTACTATTAATTCTCCCAGTTCTGAACTTTTCGTAAGTGAGTCAAAAAGAAATTCAATGCAATGGGCCCATAAGAAAAAAAAGCTCGGCTCTGCGATTTTAAAAGGCGGCAGGCCTATTTAGTCAGAAAGAACCTTGACACAGTGACCCCACATATATATAAAAATAAAGCTGCCTCTACCAGTACCACCATTTAAGGAAGTTGCAGATTCCATGTTGCGGTAGGTGAGGAGATAAATTCTACAAAGGAAGTCGCAGATTTTTTATAGGCCTTAGTCTCCATTTTGAGTCTAGTGCTTTTATATAATTCTCACTGATAATTTTTCATTCTATTTAATTTTCAATTATTTAGCTTCACTATAGAATCCTATGTGAAGAGCTTCTAATTGTTTAATTTGCTTGGTAGAGTTCTACATTTGTCTTTTATCTTGCAAGAATATTCTTAAAAAAGATGCAAGTTGCGTCACTAGTTAAAATTGACATAAACTTATCAAAAAATTCTTGAATGGTTAAATTTATCAAAATTGAATGCAAAACACATACACACGCAAAGAGTTGTGTACATACAGGCAAATAATCGATGATGTTTGTATGACATGAAATAGAATAAAGATAGAGTATAATAAAATCTAACGGCTATATTTTTTTATATTAAAAACATAATTGTGGAAATTACAAGCAACAAGTACATATAGCTTAAGTAAGGATAACTTGGCCAAATAAGATATCCGTATGTACCGCTTGCGGTCTATACAAACACAGTTTTGAGTTAAAAAAAGAAGAAGCAATCATTAGATTTCTTTATTCTATTTCTTTATATGCCTATAACCCATGCACATATATCATGAGAACCACCGATTCAGACTGTTGTAGAGGTTGGAACTCTCCTGAAAAATCATCGGCTACAAGAGCAGACGCTCAATTCTATGGGAATCCTTGCTGGGCTCTGCGATTCTAAACTGGCCTGTTTAGCAAAAAAGATTTTTGACACAATGAGCCCACTTATAATAAAAATGAAAGCTGAGCTGCCTCTAGTCTACCACCCATTTAAGGAAGTTGCATATTCCATGTTTCGGTAGGTGAGAAGAGATAAATTACCAACATTTTTACATTTTTTCACTTGAGTGGTAGTTTGGCAAACGTCAGTTTCATAAATGTAAAAGACCTGAATTTTTATTAATATTGTTTTCATTAATCCATTTATTAAAAAAATTACATTTTAATGATGTATTTTATAACTAATCAATGTGCTGGTCGTGGGCTCTACAGTGGAATTTGGGTTAGGGGAGTCCAAATATTAGGGCATCAAATTCTTACAATTCTGTTTTTAAGCATAACCTAATCCATAGGCATCTCCGCCTATATGATGTATGTGCATGGAGTTTGAATTGAAGATTTGCTAATCATAGGCATCTCCAGCTATATGATAATTGTTGAAATAAATAAAAAAAGAAAAAATATTTTGCTAAATAAAAAAAAAATAAGTTGATTTAAAATAGCGTTCCATGGCCCACGCAGGTAGAGAGCTCAATCGCTCAACAACACGTACAGGTTTGCATGTGAGGAGGATTGAACCTAAGATTTGGAATTAGCCTGAAAGTCATCTTGGTTTAAATGATCAGTGGATGGTCTGTCCATTGTTCATGACAAATTGACCTAGAATTTCAAAAGAAAAAAGAAGAATATCTTATTTTAAAAAAATTGATGATCGGTACCATTATTGACCTAACTTAGATCTAATATTTAAAACATAATTCATATAGATGATCACAACATAATTCATATAGATGATCAGCCTATTTGAGGAAAAAATGGCAAAACATAATTCAAGTAGATAACCACAATATAGTTGGGGCAAAGCTTTGATGATGATGAGGAGACCTCTAAAGTAGACCTATCAAATGGTACCATAGACATTCACATAAATTTTTCCAAACGGTCTAAAGTGCACAGACTATTTATTTTATTTTAAAGTGAAATGCACTGAAAAAATAGACTTGGCACCTTTAGATATAATTATTATTAAGGATACAACTGTGGACCTCACCAGGCACTAAGAAATATATATGTGTTGGATCTAAGTGAATTAGGACTTAAACCTAGACCTGTTATATGGATACTTGATTGCATTTTGCGAAGTCTATGTACATGACCTAGACCCATTTTATTATTGGGCAAGGGTCTTGGTCAATGTTCGAATTATAGGCCTTGGTCTCGATTGTGAGGTTATTGCTTTTATATAATTATCACTGATGATTTTTCATTTTATTTAATTTTCAATTATTTAGTTTCACTATATAATCCTATGTGAAGAGCTTCTAATTGTTTAATTTACTTGGTAGAGTTCTACATTTGTCTTTTATCTTGCAAGAATATTTTTAAAAGAGATGCAAGTTACTCCAGTAGTAAAAATTGAATGCAAAACGCATACACACGCAAAGGATGGTGTACATACAAGCAAGTAATCGATGATGTTTGTATGACATGGAATAGAATAAAGATAGAGAATAATAAAAATCTAACTGCTACAATTTTTTTTTACTCGAAAACAGATTTGTAGAAATTACAAGCGACGAGTGAATGTAGCTTAGGTATGATAATTTAGCCAATAAGCTATTCTTATATATCGCTTGCAATCTATGCAAGCACATTTTTTAATATAATCGTTAGATATCATGAGAACTACCGATCCATACGGACTGTTGTAGAGGTTGGATCCCTCTTGAGAAATCACCGACTGTGGAAGAAGATGCTTAGTTCTCATGGGAATCCTTGTAGAAGAACACTTTCTTATATATATATTTATATATATATATATATATGGGGAGATGCTCCTATGAGTGATATCTCTCACCTTATATGAGAAATAAAGATGGGGGCCCTCACATTTAAGTTGTTGGCATTAGATAATCTCTCATAGTAAGGTGAGAGATGCTCTCATAGGAGCATCTCCCTATATATATATATATATATATATATGAGAAATTCTCAATAACTCCCCACTTAAAAAGGAGAGTTTCTGCCCCTTTTGACTTGTCCAATAAAACAATGTCTATCTCACATTGTCCATGTCAACCTCAAACAGTGCAAATATAGTTTGAGTTGTTTAGGAAACATATATTTTCTTTCTTCCCGCTCATATTCACATTTTCTTCTTTCTTCCTGCAAACTAACACATGCCAGGAACTCTATTGTGGGGCTCACATGATGAGTGTGAAGATGTGAATTAACATGTTTCTCCTACAAATTAATTAATATATAATTCAACAACCGCGTGTACTCTGGTAATTCACCTATAGGTATAGTATAAACTCAAAAGCTAGCCAAGTCTTCTTCTGAGTCAAAAAGAAATTTGAATCGAGACAATGGGGCTCACAAGAAATAAAAGCTAGGTATGCTCTTCGATTCTGGTGGGTAAGATGAGATAAATGTTTACATTTCTCTTTAAAAAAGAACAGAGAAAAGACTTAAAATAGAGTTCCATGACTCTATAGACAGAGACATCAAAACAGCATGTACAGGTATGCTTGGTTTAAATGGTTGGTCTGTCCATTAATTGTTCATGAAAAACGAACCACCCTTTCAAAAGAAAAGAAGAAATAATTAAAAAACAGCGAGATTGGTCAAGTGGCAAAGAAAATAGGGCGAGTCATCCATAAGAATGGTGAGGATGGTACTCATCTTATTATTTTCGTACAAAAAAATAGATATATATATATATATATGTCTAAAACTACGAAAAGGCGAGATGTTAAACCAATGGACTGGATTTGATTACATTTGCCATTGCTAATAACGCACCCATGCATGCCCATGGTCTCTAATCAAGCGGATGTCAATTTTTCATTCATTAAGCTCTCCTACTGTCCATCATATATATAACATCAATCATAGATTCAGCTATTTGAAATTGTTGATTTGGGAGAAAGGTGTTGATATCTTTTGGGAGAAAGGTGTTGATATCTTTTGACGTGGGCGGGACATTGATAACAGCCTTTCTCAATTAAAAATTTGTGGTGATTGATAGGCACGAAAAACACACCGCAACTGGTCCCAAATTACTTCAAGGAGTGGGGAGTACTGTTGCTAGTGGCTACAGGGGGTACAATAATGGAGTGGCTACAGTATTCTCATGGTACAGTAATTGCTAGTTTTCGTTTTGGTAAAGACAAAGTTCCACGTGTAAGGACACGTTTGTGTAGTAGCAACTTCTACAAAAATATGTAATTGTCACATCAGTAAAATCTTTGGTTTTTAAATTCCTTAGAAAAGGTTTTCGAAGGAAGTTAGAAATTCATGTTGGTGCAAAAAGTTTTTCCTCGATGAATTAATACTAATGTTGTTTGGTGTAGTTGCGGATTTCTTTAGTAAAAGCTACTGGGTGAGTGGGTTGGTTTGTGTGTGGGGTGGGTGGGGTTGGGATGGGAGGGGGGAGAAAGAGGGTGGCTGGGTGGAGTGAGGGTGAGAGTGAAGAACTGGGGGTCAGTTTTAAGTGGAAATAGACTTTCTATATCCCCCCATAGGAAGTCTATTTCCATGCCTGGGAAATGAAAAGCTTACATGGCGAAAAAGCAATTCCACTGGAAAATGACATACCAAACTCATGAAAAAAAAGTTTTCCACAGAAAACTATATCTTTTTTTTACAAAAATGAGCTAGACAAACATGCCCTCAGTGTCTCCCAAAGTGTGAATAGGGATCCTCGAATGGATCTATCCATGGTGACCTTGGGCCATGTCTCTGCAGATAGCTTGCTATGTATTGGGCACCTATCCAAAATGGACCATGAATGATCCACTCAAAATCACCAAAAAATTTTACCTGATCAGATCCGGACTACGAAAGTGTCCTCGGGTGACTCACGGTGCACTAGTTTTATAATAATTGCAATGGGGTGACTCACGGTGCACTAGTTTTATAATAATTGCAATGGGGTTTGCTGTCCATACTCCATAGTATCCTCGTGACTTCATGTGGCCCTGAAAGCTGCACATGTATACACCGGAAAGCCCCACATCTAAAAGGACTTCCACTAATGAAAAAGGAAAGGCACACCCACCAAAAAAGAAAAAGTTTGATTGCACTGAGGAGGAGGATTGAACCTAGGGACATGTAGAACCTAAGGGCATCGTTTGTGTACATGCAATTTTTAAGGATAGATAAAGTTGTCATATGTATAAAGTCTATTATTTTTAAATACTTCGAAAAGGGTTTTTTGCGGATTTTTGGTGCAAAAAGTTTTTTCTCAATGAATTGGTGCTAATGATGTTTGGTGTGGCTACGGATTTCTTATTGTAAACTAGTATAAAAGAGAAGAGTGAGGAAATTGAGTAATAAAGAGGGGAGAAGTTTCATGAGAAAATGTACTTCACATACCTCCACAGAAACTCTATTTTAGGCTTTTTAACGAAAATGTTGACGCGGCGAAAAAGAATTTTCCTCATCAAATGCATAAAAAAAAAAACAATTGCCCATAGAAAAATAATACCTTTTGTGTGGAAATGAGTTACACAAACGTGCCATGAGATTTGGATTCAACTAGAAAATCATAATTTGCCGTGTCTCTATGTTTCACTTCAAAAATAATTTGGCGCATGTTAGATTCATAACTCTAAAAAGACTTGAGATCTTAATAATATTGAGTTCATTAACCCATTATAAAAATAACATTTTAATGATGTATTTATAACTAATCAAAACCTTTTAAAGACTATAATAAGCTCACTTGCATGTACGACACAAGCGTGATGTCATTTGGGTTTGGGGAGTCCACCAAATATTAGAGCCTCAGATTCTTACAATTGTATTTTATGTGACTTGATACAGATGGATGTGCATGGCATTTGAATTGATCATTTTTTGCCAGATGAGTATTAAGTAGCTAGATTGTTGGCACAATAACCTGTGCTAATTCACCAATGAGATTTGTTGAAATAAATATAAAGACAAACGATTATGCTATTTTTTTATTTTATATTTTAGAAGGGACTTAAAATAGAGTTTCTATAGAGACCTCAAAACAGCATGTACAGGTTTGCTTGGTTTAAATGGTTGGTCTGTCCATTAATTGTTCAAGAAAAACGAACCCACCCTTTCAAAAGAAAAGAAGAAATAATTAAAAAATAGGGAGATTGGTCACGTGGGAAAGAAAATAGGGGGAGTCATCCATAAGAATGGTGAGGATGGTACTCATCTGATTATTTCAGCACAAACAAATATATATATATATATATATATATAACTGCCCAAAGGCGAGTTGTTAAACCAATGGACAGGATTTCATCACACTTGACATTGCTAATAATGCACCCATGCATGCCCATGGTCTCTAATCAAGCTAACGTCGGTTATTCATTCATTAAGTACTCCTACATGCCCTCATAAATATAAGATCAGCCAAAGACTCAGCCATATGAAATTGTTGATTTGGGAGAAATATGTTGATATCTTTTGACGAGGGCCTTTCCCAACTAAAAATTTGTGGTGACTGATGGACATGAAAAACACACTCTGCAAGGAGTGGCCACAGTATTCTCATGCTACAATAATTGCAAGTTTTTAACTCAGTAAAGCGATGTGTGTGGACCACTCACACACAGAGTCCACCGCTTAAGTCTCACCGAATGCATGACAGGCAGGCTGCAGTTGTTACAGCAGGAGAATGAATGAATGGTCCACTTAAAATCATGGTAAGATTTTACCTCACCAAATTTAGACTCCCATTGCATCCTCATAAATTTAGACTCCCAATGCATCCTCGTGTGAGTCACGGTGCGCTAGTGGCTACTGGGGCAATGGTGGGTACAGTACAATAATTGCTTCCCATTGGAATTTTTGAAAATAGAAAGTGTACAGATGGATTTTACTTTTTTTTAATGAATAATATTTGTGTTTTACTATTTTTGCCCATCTTCAATTTTTGAAATAACAAGGAAATCGGATGAGAAAAGAGAGAAAAAGTGTCACTTCGAAAATCCAGTGCTGACTTTTCATATTCTACATGTGGTGCTCTTCCAAAATAGAATAAATGTATTAAATATTTAAAATTATTTAATTAAAAAACTTCATAAAAATCCAACCAAAATAAGGGAGGAATCTGGTAAAAGTTGAGATCAAAGAGGAAAGGAAAAATTATATGCAATTTCTTGCATCGAATTATTCTACATCGTCATTCATACATCTTACTGCATTAGATTGTAGTGAATGCTTTAATTTCTACTTTGTCACCGCGTAAGTCTTGCTGAATGCATGACAGGTAGGCTATAGTTGTCACAACGGACCGTGAATGGTCAACTCAAGGTCACCGTAAAATTTTACCTCACCAGATTTAGACTCTCAATGTGTCCTCATGTGACTCACCGAAAAATCACCTTAGATGGACACAAACCAAAAAACGCCCCAGTAGTTCATATGACACGGAAGTAGTCCTTCATTTTTATTTTATTTTTTAAGTTTTCATTGTCGTCGCTCGTTTAAACCCTACAAAATCCCCGAAACCATACTTTCCCTTTCTTCCTCCCTATCGTTTTTCCCTGTTTGGTGATTTTATTGCCTCCTTCTTCCTCAACAGCCTACAGCGTTGTCCCGAAGGTTTTTTCAACCTCCTATGGGTTGAAGTATCATATATTTGAGCATCCCATCACGTGGAAATACTCTTTTTGTGGTCTTTCCATTATTTATTTTTCAAAATGACGACTTGTGAGGAATTCTTCATCTTCTTTCCGTTTCCTTGAACCTTCCAAAATAGTTCTTGTGATTTTTCAAGAGGAGCTGGGAGTTGAATGTGCACTGATTGAATCTTGAAGCGCTTCCAATTGATGTTGTTAGACCTAAAGAGGATGTTGTTAAACCCTAAAGGTTTTTTTTTTTTGTTCAATGGGTTTTGGCCTTTTTGTACTAATATGAAACTTTCTTGTATGTATTATTTTATTAGCCCTTTAGATATTACTATTTAGTCATAAATAACCTAGATGTCTGCTACTATTAATTCTCCCGGTTCTGAGCTTTTCATGAGTGAGTCAAAAAGAAATTCAATGCAATGGGGCCCACAAGAAAGAAAAGCTTGGCTCTGCGATTTTAAAAGGTGGCTGGCCTGTTTAGTCAGAAAGAACCTTGACACGGTGAGCCCACATATATATAAAAATGAAAGTTGCCTCTACCAGTACCACCATTCAAGGAAGTTGCAGATTCCATGTTGCGGTAGGTGAGGAGATAAATTCTACAAAGGAAGTTGCAGATTTTTTATAGGCCTTAGTCTCCATTTTGAGTCCAGTGCTCTTATATAATTCTCGCTGATTATTTTTCATTCTATTTAATTTTTAATTATTTAGTTTCACTATAGAATCCTATGTGAAGAGCTTCTAATTGTTTAATTTGCTTGGTAGAGTTCTACATTTGCCTTTTATCTTGTAAGAATATTCTTAAAAAAGATGCAAGTTGCGTCAGTAGTCAAAATTGACATAAACTTATCAAAAAAATCTTGAATGGTTAAATTTATCAAAATTGAATGCAAAACACATACACACGCAGAGAATTGTGTACATACAGGCAAATAATCGATGATGTTTGTATGACATGAAATAGAATAAAGATAGAGTATAATAAAATCTAACGGCTATATTTTTTTTTATATTAAAAACATAGTTGTGGAAATTACAAGCAACGAGTAAATATAGCTTAAGTAAGGATAACTTGGACAAATAAGATATCCTTATATACCGCTTGTAGTCTACATAAACACAGTTTTGAGTAAAAAAGAAGAAGCAATCGTTAGATTTCTTTATTCTATTTCTTTATATGCCTATAACCTATGCACATATATCATTAGAACCACCGATCCAGACTGTTGTAGAGGTTGGATCTCTCCTGAAAAATCATCGGCTACAAGAGCAGATGCTCAATTCTTGGGAATCCTTGCTGGGCTCTGCGATTCTAAACTGGCCTGTTTAGTAAAAAAGAACTTTGACACAATGAGCTCACTTATAATAAAAATGAAAGCTGAGCTGCCCCTAGTCTACCACCCATTTAAGGAAGTTGCATATTCCACGTTCCGGTAGGTGAGAAGAGATAAATTACCAACATTTTTACACTTTTTCACTTGAGTGGTAGTTTGGCAAACGTCAGTTTCATAAATGTAAAAGACCTGAATTTTTATTAATATTGTATTCGTTAATCCATTTATTAAAAAAATTACATTTTAATGATGTATTTTATAACTAATCAATCTGCTGGTGGTGGGCTCTACAGTGGAATTTGGGTTAGGGGAGTCCATCAAATATTAGGGCATCAAATTCTTACAATTCTGTTTTTAAGCATAACCCAATCCATAGGCATCTCCGCCTATATGATGTACGTGCATGGAATTTGAATTGATGATTTGCTAATCATAGGCATCTCCACCTATGATATTTGTTGAAATAAATAAAAAAAGATAAAATATTTTGCTAAATAAAAAAAATAACTTGACTTAAAATAGAGTTCCATGGCCCACACAGGTAGAGAGCTCAATTGCTCAACAACACGTGCAGGTTTGCATGTGAGGAGGATTGAACCTAAGATTTGGAATTAGCCAGAAAGTCATCTTGGTTTAAATGATCAATGGATGGTCTGTCCATTGTTCATGACAAATTGACCTAGAATTTCAAAAGAAAAAAGAAGAATATCTTTTTTGAAAAAAACTGATGATCAGTACCATAATTGACCTAACTTAGATCGAATTGTTACTTTTTTTTTTGAAAAAATACGTTGGTTTGAATCAGATTTTCAAATATAAACTTTACCAAATAGAATCCAAATAGAATAAAGCATGTGTGCGTGTGAGCAGTTTTAAGTTAAATAATTAAAACATAATTCATGTAGATGATCGCAACATAATTCATGTAGATGATCAGCCTATTTGAGGAAAAAATAGCAAAACATAATTCAAGTAGATGATCACAACATAGTTAGGGCAAAGCTTTGATGATGATGGCGAGACCTCTGAAGTAGACCTATCTAATGGCACCATAGACATTCACGTAAACTTTTCCAAACGGTCTAAAGCTTAGATTATTTATTTCATTTTAAAGTCAAATGCACCCAAAAAATAGATCGACTTGGCGCCTTTAGATATAATTATTATTAAGGTTACAACTGTGGACCTCACTAGGCCCTAAGAAATATATTTTTGTTGGATCTCAGTGAATTAGGACTTAAACCTAGACCTGTTATATGGAAAAAAGTTAGATACTTGATTGCATTTTGCGAAGTCTATGTACATGACCTAGACCCATTTTATTATTGGGCAAGGGTCTTGGTCAATGTTCGAATTATAGACCTTGGTCTCGATTTTGAGGTTATTGCTTTTATATAATTATCACTGATTATTTTTCATTTTATTTAATTTTTAATTATTTAGTTTCACTATAGAATCCTACGTGAAGAGCTTCTAATTGTTTAATTTACTTGGTAGAGTTCAACATTTGTCTTTTATCTTGCAAGAATATTCTTAAAAGAGATGCAAGTTGCTCCAGTAGTCAATATTGAATGCAAAATGCATAAACACGCAAAGGATGGTGTACATACAAGCAAGTAATCGATGATGTTTGTATGACATGGAATGGAATAAAGATAGAGAATAATAAAAATCTAACGGCTACATTTATTTTACTCGAAAACATATTTGTGGAAATTACAAGCGACGAGTAAATATAGCTTAGGCAAGATAATTCAGCCAATAAGCTATTCTTATATATCGCTTGCAGTCTATGCAAACACATTTTTCAATATAATCGTTAGACATCATGAGAACTACCGATTCAGACGGACTATTGTAGAGGTTGGATCCCTCCTGAGAAATCACCGGCCATGGAAGCAGATGCTTAGTTCTCATGGGAATCCTTGTAGAAGACACTTTCCTATATATATATATATATATATATATATATATATCTACTATTATAAAAGAGACAATGTTGCATGTTTTTTTCACTACACCATTGTGGGGCCCACCCAAAATATTATAAGAAAATATAATAATATATTATTATTACATAATAATAATAATAATAATATATCTATATCCTTATTATCTATTTATCTATCTCGTACAAACTTTTTTATTACACTATTGTGGGGCCCACCTCCAAATATTATAATATAATATAATAATATATTATTTTGAAATATTGTAAACTTTTTTACTACACCTTTGTGGGGCCCACCCCAAAATATTATAATGCAAACTTTTGCACTACACCATTGTGGGGCCCACCCCCAAATATTATAATATAATATAATAATCTATCTACTACTTTTATAAACGAGGGAAAGTTGCAAACTTTTTCACTACACCATTGTGGGGCCCACCCTCAAATATTATAATATAATATAATAATATATTATTATGAGAAATTGCAAACTTTTTCACTACACCTTTGTGGAGCCCAACCCCAAATATTATAATGCAAACTTTTTCACTACACCATTATGGGGCCCACCCCCAAATAGTATAATATAATATAATAATATATTATTATGAGAAATTGTAAACTTTTTCACTACACCATTGTGGGGCCCACCTCCAAATATTATAACATAATATAATAATATATTATTTTGAGAAATTGCAAACTTTTTCACTACACCTTTGTGGGGCCACCCCAAAATATTATAATGCAAACTTTTGCACTACATCATTGTGGGGCCCACCCCTAAATATCTAATATCTACTATCTACTACTATTATAAAAGATGGAAAGTTGCAAACTTTTTTCACTACACCATTGAGGGGCCCACCCCCAAATATTATAATATAATATAATAATATATTATTATGAGAAATTACAAACTTTTTCACTACACCATTTTGGGGCCCACCCCCAAATAGTATAATTTAATATAATAATATATATTATTATGAGAAATTACAAACTTTTTCACTACACCATTTTGGGGCCCACCCCCAAATAGTATAATTTAATATAATAATATATTATTATGAGAAATTGTAAACTTTTTCATTACACCATTGTGAGGCCTACCCCCAAATATTATAATATAATATAATAATATATTATTTGGAGAAATTGAAACTTTTTCACTACACCTTTGTGGGGCCCACCCCAAAATTTTATAATGCAAAAATTTTCACTACACCATTGTGGGGCCCGCCTCCAAATATCTGCTGTCTGCTACTATTATAAAAGAGGAAAAGTTGCAAACTCTTTTTCACTACACCATTGTGGGGCCCACCCCCAAATATTATAATATAATATAATAATATATTATTATGAGAAATTGTAAACTTTTTCACTACACCTTTGTGGGGCCCAACCATAAATATTATAATGCAAACTTTTTCACTACACTATTGTGGAGCCCACCCCCAAATAGTATAATATATTATTATGATAAATTACAAACTTTTTCACTACATCTTTATGGGGCCCACCCCCAAATATTATAATATAATATAATATAATATATTATTATTACTATATTATAATAATAATAATAGAAAATCGATACCCTTATTTTAAAAGAGAAGAGAAGTTGCATACTTTTTCACTACACCGTTGTGGGCCCCCTCCCCCAAATATTATAATATAATATAATAATATATTCTTATTATATTATAATAATAATCATATAATATCTATGCCCTTATTATAAAAGAGAAAAAAATGTCATGCTTTTTCTCTACACATCTGTGGGCCCCACTTAGTATTATGATATTATATATATATATACAATTTCTCATCTTTTATAATAGTAATAGATATATATATATAAAATAAAAGAGAACTATACATATGTGGGCCCCAATAAAAGAGAAGAACTTGTCATGCTTTTTCTCTACACATCTGTGGGCCTCACTTAGCATTATTATATTATATTATATAAATATAATAAAAGAGAACTACACGTCTGTGAGCCTCACTTAGTAAAAGAACTTATCATGCTTTTTCTCTACATCTAGACATATGTGGGCCCCACTTAGTATTATTATATTATATATATAATAAAAGATAACTACACATCTGTGGGCCCCACTTTATATTATTATATTATATTTGTATAAAATAAAATAGAACTACACATCTGTGGGCCTCACTTAGTATTTTCATATTATACCACTTAGTAGAAGAACTTATCATGCTTTTTCTCTACACATATGTGGGCCTCACTTAGTATTATTATAATATCTGTATGCCCCACTTAGTATTATTACATTAGATATATATGTAATAAAATGAGAACTACACATCTATGGGCCCCACTTAGTATTATTATATTATATATAATAAAAGAGAACTACACATTTGTGGGCCCCACTTAGTAGCAGAACTTGTCATGCTTTTTCTCTACACATCCGTAGGCCCCACTTAGTATTATTATATTATATATATAATAAAAGAGAACTACACATCTGTGGGCCCCACTTAGTATTATTATATTTCGATGAAATTGCTTAGCTCAAATGATCATGAAAAGGGTTGTGTTTGAAGAATTTGTTCAATTGCTGCAAGAACTCAAATGAGAAATTTCAATTGAGATTTTCATGTGTAGAAAATTGTAACTTTGATATCAATGCTTGTAAAGACACGATTTCCTTGTCAAAGGAAGAGATGAGAATGCCAAAGACTGCTTGGAATCCTTGTGATTTGTTGTTGATTCGTTTAAAGCTATAAGTTGGGTACTGCTTTGGTTAGTTAGTATTTTGTTTCATTGAATTTGGTATGTATTTGGCGCTAGATTTAGACAAATTTTATTGGGAAATAGGCCGGACCATCGATCTATATTGAAATTGGTGAGTGTTTTGCCTAATCATGTATGGCCAGAAAAGGTTGGTGTTCAACTTTTTTTTTTTAATTAGTTTCCTTCCATATATCTTGTTATTCCATCTTCTTCTTACTTTTTTCTATTGAAGCTTTTACTAAATTTCATAAGAACAATGAGTGATTGTAAGTTACTTAATTTGCCAAAAAAATGAGCTATATGTAAACTGGTCATTCTCCATTTGGATAGTTAATATTGAGTTTTTAAATGACTTTATTTTTTCAGATTATCATACTGAAAGAGTATATTCCTTGCACGTGCATTGCACGTGCAGGGCTCCAATAGTACTCTTATAAAAGAGAGAAAGATGAGTCCATTTTTCACTACACACATAGCCAATCAAATGAAAGTTGTGGGGCCCACCCTTATATATATATTTAAGATGAGTCCATTTATATATATATATATATATATATATCTACTACACTATTATAAAAGAGAGCAAAATGCACAACTTTTTACTTTTTCTTCACTACACACTTGCCCAATCAAATATAAGATGTGGGCCCCACTTAAGATACTAATAATATAATCTATATATTATTAATACCCTTCTAAAAGATAAGAACTTGGGCCCACTTATATAATAATAATCTATAAGATTATAAAAGAGAAGAACTTGTGTGGGCCCCACTTAGAGAATAATAAATATAATATTATTATTACCCTTCCAAAAGATAAGAACTTAGGCCCCACTTATATAATAATAATAAGCTTATAAAAGAGAAGAACTTGTGTGGGCCCCACTTAGATAATAATAATATAATCTATATATTATTATTACCCTTCTAAAAGAGAAGAACTTGGGCCCACTTATATAATAATAATAAGATTATAAAAGAGAGGAACTTGTGTGGGCCCCACCTATATAATAATAATATAATCTATACATTATTATTATTATTATTATTATTATTTCTCTATCTCTATCTCTATATCTATATCTATATCTATCTATATCTATACCTCTATACCCTTATATAAAAGAGAGTAAAGTATAATACTTTTTTACTACACATCTGCCCAATAAAATGCAAGATATGGGCCCCATTTGGTATTCTCTATCTCTCTTATCTCTATCTCTCTATCTCTATCTATCTATCTACTCTAATAGAAGAGAACAAAATGACAATGATTTTCACTACACACCATGGCCCACTTATAATTTTCACTAAAGTGTAGTACTTTTTCACTACATACATGTTCAATAAAATGCAAGATGTAGGCCCCACTTAGTATGATGATTTTTCACTACAAACCTGCCCAATAAAATGCAAAATGTTGGCCCCACTTAGTATTATTATAGATGTATATATATAGATATGCCCAATAAACTGCACGATGTGGGCCCCTCTTAGCATTATTATTTTTCATTACACACCTGCCCAATAAAATCCAATATATGGGCCCCACTTAGTATTATTATTTTTCACTATACACCTGCCCAACAAAATGCAAGAAAAGGAATCAAGTGGATTTTACTTACTACCTTTTTGGTGTTCATTACTTATAATTTTGTGGGCACTTTAAATATTTCACCATCAGCTTAAAAACCAGTTTAAAAGTCGCGACAAAAGGTATTAGCTAGCTTGCTACTTTTGTTATTGTTGCCGGCGGCCAATTGGCGGTTGTGTTATAATTCAAATACCAAATTGACTACACACGAGAGAATTAACATTCTTTTTTTTTTTCACCTGAAACAATGCTAATTGTGCAAATAGTTTATATTTATTTATTTATTTATATTTTTTGGTGGAAGTAAAATATACTTGAGTGATATTTGTATTTGAAATTTGAGAGTTAAGAACATCAAAGGTAATTTGATGTTCCTTCAGTTGTATATTATTTATTATGGCCTTTGAAAAAGGTATAGGGTCCTCCAAAACTTATAAGCAAATCCCATATATACAAGTACTGCGTTTGCATTATTGCTTTATGTTTAGTTTTTTCTTTTTCTTTTTTAAGAAAAAAGTAGCGACTGACAAAATATCATAAATAAGAAAGTGAAATGCACAAGCGTAAACTCATTTTATGTCCGCCCTGTTTTTTTCTCTTTTAATGAAAGTTACCATGAAAAAAAATTTAAATATTATTTTCCCTTTTGCTTCATGTGTTTGTATTTTATTTAGCTAGAATAATTGAGTTTTCAATCTGGCATAATAGTTGTATTGATCTTGATTTATACCCCTAATGGAAGAATAATCACAAGTTGGATAATGTGATAACTACTACTAAATATTGGTTCTCTTCTAATATTAATGATTGCTAAAGATAATTCCATAAATGCAATTTAGTGGTAGGTCTTATAGATTGCTATCGTAAAAGTATTGTTGTTCTGTACAATTTTTAGTTTCTTAATATACAACTTTTGTGAATTGTTTTATTATAAAATGGCATTTCAAGGGCATGAATATATTTATTTATTATTGCTCTTACTCATGAGGTTTAAATTGAAAAACTTTGATAATTTTCTAACACATTTATTTCTTTCATCATTGCAAGCTTCTTGTTCTTGTTCTTCTTCTCATATATTTCAATGAAGCGTCATGCATTTACTTAAAGGAAAAACGAGAATCTCATATAAATTGCTTGTTATGCTAGCGTTACTATTAACTTCAGAGTCAATGAATGAAGTGATCATGTTAAGTGTAAATAACTAAAATAAGTATTTGATGCTGAGCTACAACAAATTCAGTTTGTCTTTGTTTATTTCGATTTTTTCTTACTTTGATCAGCAATCCCATCCTCTATACAGAACAGAGTAGAAGAGTTGATCTAGAATACTTAGGTTACATTCTTATGTATTTCTTAAGAGGAAGGTCCAATTCTTTTGCCATATTTTATTTGTAGTTTTATGTTTTTTGGTATTTTTTTCCCTATAGATATCTCTATTTGTGAGCTTCCATTTAACTGAACTTCTATGATTACTTTGTATTATCCTTTTCTTACTGGGTATTAAATATAGCACTTTATATCAAGCAAAAGAAGATGCTGACTCTTGGAGAGGTATTGCCTCTTTTTACCTGATAGTGGTTTGTTTTATAAAATAAAATAAAGTACATGTTAAATACTAATATTGATCAACAGGTGCTCTGCAAATCTTACCCATTAGAGTTCATATCATAGTTTCACCATTGTTGATCCCTATCGCTTGAGGACAAGCCGGATTACTTCATTATTCTTGACGATCTGTGTGAGATATTATTCTTCTTTGTAAGTTAAACTAAAACCACCATCTCAGTTTTTTTATTCTGATGTCCTTAGGTAGGATATAATTAATTTTTTTTTCCTTAATAGAATCTGATTTTGTAGTGAACGTATAATGTTCATGATAATTGATTAGAACAGTAAGCTCATCTAGTTCTTAGTCTTTATTTTTATTTTTTATAGAACTGCAGGTTATCAATTTGATTATACTTTCGACTGGACTCCAACTTTAGCAGGTCAAGTCTACCAAAAAAGTGATAAGTCGACTTGATAGGTTAAATAAAGTAAATTTAAATTTCTTGGTACACATTCATGATAAAATATTTAGAAATATGTGATTTTTATCTTCAAAAAGTTATATAAATTCCCATATCGATGGTCTTTTGAGATCTCATTTTTCTTACTATATCATCGCTTTATAGTTTTCAAATGTATAGGAAAAAAATAGTGTCAGCTGTATTTGGACATTGCACGGGTCTTGCAATTTGCAA